>CM057079.1:13968913-14151413 GCA_029379335.1 Thymus mandschuricus
TAAAATTTTGTTAACGGAATCCTTAGTTTATTAAACTCAAGGATCTATATTTTATTCTTTATTATTATCTTATCCTTTTTCGGCTTTGTCGGAGAAATTTACTAATTAATTATTGCATTTGTTGGGGACACTAGTCGTGCCTATTTTTTTCTAAATTCTAACTTCACTTTAGTACACCACTTGACCTTACTATCTAGGATCTGCTTTCTTGATTAGAATTATGAAATCTTTCTTGGGACTCTATAAGGTCTCTACCAACTAACTATTATCACACCATTATCTACTTGAGTCTTGTATCGACATCTTTACTCATATACTAACCCTTGGTCTACCTTATAACATACTAAGGGTCATGTTATCGTCTCTCAATATTTCAAATATTAACTTTCGTTCCACTTATGGGAAGTCTCAATCCATTAAGGGTATTATACATTAGGTCATGCTTATGACATGCAAATGGACTAGTTAATCCTATTGCTTTCGAAGATAATTGGATCAAAGTGGAATGAGAAGATATGTAAATGAAAGGTATGAAGACGATGGTTCGTTTTGGCATTACAAGTAACCAAAACGTGTTATCAATAAGCATCTGACAAGCTTGGAAGGAATAATCAGATGGTAGAAATGAAATGACAAGGGTCGGGGGGGAGAGACCCATTTTTGTCGATACCCGTCTGATTTCTTGTCTGATGGTGACGCTACCGAGATTGACATCATGTGGGGTGATCAGTCCCTCATTAGCACAATCTCAGTCACAAGAATTATTTTTTTCCTTACTTTGGTGACTCTCAAAATATTTGGGTAATGAAAAGAAGTTTTACAAAGTTGAGCGAACTCTTATCCCTACTCAATTTCAATTTTTTTTTTTTTTTGAACTCTGAATTTTCGGACTTTACTTGCCTTGGCTTCAAGGGGCTCACGTATGATATCAGGATATAATGCATTCTTAGCATGTTAGGTTTGTATCATTATGTTTATAATTCTTCTTAGTATAAGTACTCATGTACAACTTTTATAAATTAATCTTTGAAGTCCCTTTATTTTCTTAGAAAACTTCATCTCTGAATAAATATATTGTCACTACTATTTATACTCCGGCAAGGAGAGAAATTCTTGCATTTTTTTTTAAAAAAAAATTGTAAGTTACACAATTCAGGCTTTTCCCCTTTGGGTAATGCCCCGACAATTAATTGGGGTGACCTTATCATAATAAGGTTTCTCTTAAGTGGTACTAATATTTCAATACTACCTCTTGCGAGTCTACGCACTTAGGACGTTAGGCTACGGTTTAACCTTAACCGACCCTAAATTCTAAATTGTTTTAGATGTTAATCCCTTATGATAGTTGTACCATAGGCTGAAAATATAATTTGTATTATATGACACTATGGTTTGGTCTTTCGTAATAACTATTGGTGGTCAGGTATTCCCTTACATTATCCTTTAAACCGATCTTGCAAATATACGTCGACTATTATTGGCTAGTCAAATGACATTGATGCTTTTACTTTCTATGTTCGTTAAGAATAATTCTCTATTTTATGAGAAGATAGTAACATTATTTTTCTTTACGACTTCATTAACTCGTGAAAGGTTCTCATGTTATATTATTTACTATTGATGGGCTAATGCTCTACTTACTTGAATGTCTTAATTTGGGGCCTACTATAACCCTATATTCATTTTCATGTTTATTCATGATTTCTCCAAGATATTAATGTCAAAAATTTCGAGGAGTATTAATATGGGTATAATCTTATTATGAGACGATACTAAAATTTAATTATAATCTTTGACGTATGGTTTATCGCATAGTATATTGTGTGCAATAGTAAACTTATGTCGTCTACTTGTCTAAAGAAATCGATAAAAGCTAAGCCCATGTCATTGACTCGAATGACATTCCTTTAAATCTTCAAGCACGCATCGCATGGAGTCATCTTTCTCTTGAGCAACGCCATCGTCTTCTTATCTTCATTTGACGAGAGAAACTTTTGTTTCTTGATAATCATAAATTCTAAGTTAACTCAAGAAGTGACTATTTCACGTGGGCTATGTTCTCAAGAAAAGTCTTGTGTTCTAGATTCTGACCTTTACTGTGTTCTATTCTATTTGAAAGCTTCAATCTTTATTGAATAAGAAAACTTTACCATTTTCCCCGTTGAACGCGATGTAATGGAGTGCTGAGCTTTTGTCAACTGAATAGACTCGACTAGTCTAGTGAATCAATACTAGACTAACACTGAAGAAGACTCTCGGATTTCATAGCAACCTAGTGCTCTGATACCACTCTATCACGACCGGACTTTACTAAGGATAGTGAAGCCGGGAAACTGTGACTAGAGATAGGATTTAAGAAGCAGGAATAGAAAGGGGAATGTAATTATAAAGCAAGAATCCACCCAAACAAACGTGGGAAGTAATTATTATATTAATTGGCGTCGAGCCTTTAAGGAAAAGAAAGACATGTGTTTGATACGTTTACTTGAATACTCAACTAAATCTATCAACATTTCACGGCGGAAGTCTTACAGAATGCGTGTATGAAGACACGCATTACCGAGAGTCTTGATCTAAGAAACTAATATGATTCATGATGACAAAACGTTCAAGCTGCACATTTAGAAATATATGCAGGGCTGAGTACAAAAGTACTCAGTGGGCACGTTGCCGAAAACATACATATATAATTGTCAAGCCATTAATAGTAAGTCATAGGGATTTTGTTGAAAAGATACTATGCTTACAAATTTTTTTTGTGATTCTAAAAGTGTCTGCGCAGACTAAGTTATTTAGTAATCTACCATATCTGCTCCTATGGTATCGAGAGAGTGGCCACTCTCATGATACCTTGACCGACCAACCCGAAGATGACACGCAGTCACTTGGTGTACACTAGTCCAAGTAAGATAGCTATCTTACTAGGACCCGGATTCGATTAAATAAATTGGCAAAGCCAACACAGATAGACATCATACAAAAAATCAAAACATTTAAGGCATGACAATATTTAGAAATAACTAGCTTGTATTTTCATAAATATCATATTTTATTTGGATAGAATGCCCACCTCTTATAACATGAATAGAGTTGGTCATCAGAGAAACAAATCACCTTTCGTGAAGCGCCGCACTTGTTTAGTTTGCTATTGGGACTGGACTTTGAGGGAATGAGATGGAGCTGCAACTCCTCCTCTCCACTCCTTCCTTAGCTTCTCTACTGTTACCTCTCTTTCTTTTTCTTATGTTTTGCTTCTTGTGATTTGTTGAATATGAGAGTGAAAACTATATTAGTTGTAGGAGTGGGGGTTTTATAGTTGTGAGATGATGATGGTGGTAACTTATCAAGTATCATAGTGGATTCATGGTGATGGTAGGGGATGAGATAAATATGATCTGACAAATATCTTGTGTGATTTTCTTTCTCTTTTATGCAGGATTTGGGGCTGATGGAGACCAACTTTTAGTTGCTCAAGAAAGGGTGTAGGGAGCCATGCTTCTACAACTAGGCTACTATCCTTCCTATAACAGATTTTCTGCTGATTTTGCTTCATGTGGGAGCAGATTACAACTGCTTGCTCTTATTTTTGTTTTTGTTTTGCAGGAGTTATTGTAGGAGCTATTGTAGGAGTTGGTTTCTTCTAAGATTTTGTAGGATATGAAATCAACTTTAAGATCTTCATTCCAGATTTCTTTTTTTTTTTTTCATGTTGCAGGCACCACTCCTGTACTCTCCTTTTCTTTTCTTATAATTGTTTATTTATGTATTTATTTATTTATATAATTATTCATCTAATTGTAATTCTATTATTATTAGGCCAAATATCTTTCTTTTTATTATTGATTATGGATCTCGATTTAATTTAAACTCAATCCTATCTTTGGCTTGATCATAATCTAACGGATCGATTATGAACCGATGGGCTTGGCCCATAATATAAATTAATGAGTTTAGACTATAACTGATAGAGTCCGTAAGTCATGGTTCGAAGCCCGGAGGCCCAAAATTAAAGATGATATGGGATGAAGAATGAAGACTTTATTTTAATTTTATTTTCGTCTGTTTTGGTTCAGGCCACGTTTTAGGGCCTTAAAAGACTTGTTTTTTGGGTTTTTATCATGTTGGTTAATGGGTTGGACCATACCATTGACTTTGGGTCAGTTATTTCCTAGTTAGATTAGGTTTAGATGGTTTTATTTGCCTCTCTATATAAGAGGGTCTTTGTGGACGATTATCATTAATATTATTGTGAGTTTTATTCTCTCTTGAGAGTTTCTCGAATTTCTCTTGATTATTCCAAGACGAATTCATTATCCGGCGAATCAGCGAGTCAATCATCCCTTGTATGTCAATCATCGTTCCCGTGTGACTAAGACGATCACTATTTGGGGTATAGGCTGTTCTTAGAACTGACTTATATCATTTATAGGATTAGATCTTAGGTGGATTGGAATATCCATCTTGTTCTTTCAATTTCGTTCTTCTTAGTTTTTATTGCTTCCGCGTGCGTCTTCAACTCGGTCGTCAAGGATCGTATCAATAACTCTTCTCTCTTAATCTATTCTCAATTATATAAATCGATAAGGAATGGAGAATCCATACTACCGTAAATTCCACGATATAATTAATTAAATACTCAACTAATTAATCACTTGAAGTGATCATATTTTGAATCAACTAATTAGAGAAGTATTTCTCCTTTTAATCGACTCAGTAGGGAATTCTTTTCTACAATAATTCTATCTTTGCCGAGAATAGAATTTATCTACTTTATTCTTTTCCTCTAATTCACTAATTGACTATTAATGTAGAGTTAGAGAAATGCGGGGCGTTACATGCGAAAGTTTAAAGATGAGTTGCGCCATGATGACAACTCTCCTCCTGGAGTTGACACAAATGAGCAAATATTTCAAGATTTTTATGGAACTTCTTTGTCGGATCAAGTTTCCGTCTTGCCGCCAGACCCAGTTAAGACTAAAGGGAGCGGAAGCAGGCTTGTATCAAGAAGGGAGAAGACAATTCGTGATATGAAGAAATCATTGCGTAGATGCCGCAAGTGTGGAAAAATGGCACGCCGTGATTCAAGGAATTGTGATAAGCAGCTATGAGATTGAAAAATATGTGATGTTTTCTATTATTCTTAGTTCTAACTATTTGAATTATTTTAGCTATTTAATAGTGACAGTTTAGCTACTGCTATTGTGGATTTTATGACCTCTTTGTGCTTTTTATTATTGCAATTATTGCTCTTAGTTTTGTGCATGGACTACTACTTGAAAAAAATCATTCTTTAAAATGCATTCTTAATGCAGTTAAAAACGACATCTATCACTTTTTGTATTTATGCTTTTAATATATATCTGGAAATAGACTAGATGTTGTTAATGCAATTTTTTCTTTTCTTTTGAAGCAACAATATTGCAAGTCTTTTTTTAGAGAGAGTTAGTTAAAATGTATTTTCCTATAATGTTACTATTCCTTCATTTATATAGAATTAAACGGGTCCTCTATCACCAACAAAATAATGAAGAAAGATGCACGAAGGACAACAGCCAAGTAAAAGAAAGCTAATGATTGGTATCTATTCTTACTTATAGTAAAATCATAATACTAACTATTTCGATATTTCTGCTTTATTTGCCCATGTATGCCCATTGCATTATGTAATCATACTTCACAATTCATATACTAAGCGTAAACACGGAGGAGCATAAGCACAATGCATACCTACATTAAGTATCCAAATGCTCACTCATTTTAGAAAATTTTGCCAAATTGTAACTCAGTTCAATATTTTTTTCAGTTATGCCTACAAATTAACGTAAACAATGCAACATGCCGACTTTATAATCATACTAACCGAATCAATATGGATAAATTACTGTATTTTGATCAACAAAAAAGAAAGGATAGTCTTAAGCATAATTCATCCTAACATTAAGCATGTACTTTAAGAAGTTTAGGCAATGCTTAGTGTTGCTGTTACTACCAAATATAACAATAAATTACAAAATGAACACATTTTTTTTAATTAAAAAATACCAGTGCTACTAGAAATGTAGTAGTACGAATTCTACTCATACATCATTATTTTCCATTCTTTTTCCTATAAGTCATTAGATGGATACAATATATGTATAAGATTTTTTAATAATAAAAATTAAATTAAATTAACTCCACAAGAAGTATAATGTAGTTTTGGCATAACATTTTTTATGTTAAGCAACAAAATAACAAAAATTAAGCAAATTATTAATTACATTTAAGCATAAGATATGCCTAATGATAAATAATAAGAAAGGCCATACAATACACTCACATGACTGCAATCACTTAAGCATAATATACACAGTAATAATATGAGATTTGGCATACATATTAAGCACACTTATTTGAATTTTTCTAAGAAGCTTGGGAGAGGATTCATTTGTAAGTCTTGTGTATTTTATAATGCAAAAACTTACATTTCAAATTAAGCATAATATTATTTACTACTAACATAAAAATAACAAGGAATAATCATCACGTTTTTTTTATTCAAAAAGCATATATGTTAAGAAGTTGTCTAAACGTCATGTTTATAGGAATTAGTAGATTGTGATAGGGACTAGTATCAGCCCTGCCTCGTATATAATTCTAAATGCTAAGAAAACGCGCCTCCCATAACGTGGAGGCATCATCTCCGAAGGGATTTAATACCAACAGAACAGTATGATAACCCTGAACGGTAGTCGAAACCACCTCCCTAAGGCATCAGATGCCGTGTCAAATGCAGATGCCACGTCACAACTAAGGGAGTAGTAAGATCCGGCCAGAACTAGCCTTTGTATCTAAGACCATACCAGATCCCTAGGTATCTTTGAAGGACCAGGGATCTGCTCAACACACTATCCGCGTGACTCAACGTACTCTAGAATGAGGACCACCAAATTGATGACAAAGAGAATCTTGTCTCCATAGAAATTCCTTTCTTGTCCTCCCTCTGCACGAACGCTTACCTTTTCATCCTTTCCACATCTATAAATACTAAGTGATCACATCACTTCATTCAACTGAACATAACTCATCTCAACTCTCCATACACACGCACTCTGCGTACTATTCCATTCATTCTCACATCCTTGCACGAGCTCCTTCGAACCGGAGTACTCGGAGCGTTCGAGGTCTTCTTCCGGGAAACCTCATTCATCATCACCCTCATCTTTCATCTTCATCACTGAAAAGAGCCTCTCTTGTCATCTCAAGCCTAAGGTATAATCCTCGTTGCTAATGGAGGACGAAGCATGGAGGCGCCTTGTGCTCTCCATCTCATCCCCTCTTCTCTCTTTCTCTTCTCGTTTTTCTACTTGAATGAGCCCTGCGCTCCATGGATTTAACTGATTTATGGTTATAAACATCCTTTACTCAAGCATATAGCTCTATGGTTGCCTCTTACCTCTATGTGAACGATGCTCTGTATAAAATGAGTGGTTATGGCTGATAAATCTCATGAATCTCTTACTATTTGCTGCTGTAATCCTTTATCTATGAATGCTCTATGCAAATATGATGAATAATCACTTGAATTGTTGTGGATCTTCAACCCGGATCTAACAACTGGCGCCGTCTGTGGGAATTTTGAGTCTAAGATGTCGATTTCCTCTGTTTTACGCGAAAATTCTAGCTCGTCCTTATAATATTGTTGATGATTTTCCTTGTCATTTCCTTGTGCGAAGAATGTAAGAAAATCTGATGCTAGAGTGAATGGGTATGCTATATTTGCTTAATAGTTTGCAGAAATTTGGGTGTGAATATTACTGCCTGATTTTAGTTAAGCCCTTTATGATTGTGAGCTTCAAAATGCGGCGCGATTCTTAGACTATGCTTCCTTCACAGTCAAAAATTGTGATAGCTACCCTATTGAAAGGAAACTCAAGTTTGAGATGTTGATCTTCCTTTCTCATATGTGAATTTAAGCTTACTATTCGTAAATGTTGTCGAAATTGTTGAGTCTGGAGTGTTAACCTCTGCGATATCTCGGAAGTTTTAGCTGGTTGTGGTGATATGTTTATGAATTTGCTCTGTTATCTCCTCGGTGCGAGGAACGCCCGAGAGGGGGACGTTAGAATAGGATATATATATTGGATGTTAGTTCAATGATCTTTCCAGAGAACTCGAGTATGTATATTGTGAGTTGATTCCAGTTGAATTGTTCATAATAGTAAATCAAGGAATTGAAGGCGATTTCGAGATCATATTTTCTTCATAATACGAACTATGATAGCTAAACTATTTTCTCTGTCAAAAGCCTAAGGTCGTGGAGAATCTGAGGGAAAGCCGAGTCAGAAATTGCAGCAACTCCAGAACGCATTCTGCTCACCTTTTGTAAGTGGTGAGTTTAAAATCTCGTTAACTATTGCAAAACATGAAATTAACTTGTGGGTTATGAGGAATTGGTAATTACAGAGGAGGCACTACGACTCAAGTCCAGTCGTAGGCCCCTGTATTGCCATGAACCGAAAGCGCACAAAGTAAGGACACTGAAAACAGAAAGCCGAAATGACGAGGTCACCCCATTCACCTTGATTAAGGGGCCCCACATTTGAAGGCAGAACCTCCCAGAAGCCCCATACAATGGGAAGAACCCTCAGAAGCCCTATCTAATAGGCAACATCTTCATAAGCCCTATCTAATAGGAAACATCATCCATCAAGCCCTATCTAATAGGCAACATCTTCATAAGCCCTATCTAATAGGCAACATCATCCATTAAGCCCTATCTAATAGGCAACACTTTCATAAGCCCTATCTAATGGGCAATATTCTTATAAGCCCCATATAATGGGCAGAATTCTCAGAAGCCCTGTATAACAGGCAATATCTCTAAAAGCCCTACACAGTAGGCACCATACAAAAAGCCCTACACAGTAGGCATCATACAAAAAGCCCTACATAGTAGGCACCACCCAAATAGCCCTACATAGTTAGGCATCATACATAAAATCCTGCATGATCAGGCACCCCGCATTGGGTCTCATGAAAGGAGGGACTATACGAAGTCTTAAAGAGCCCCACACCATAATCAGATCCCTATCAAAAGCTTCACACAGAAAGCTGTTGGTCCCGGTTTGTAAGAGTAAAACATGTAGAGGGGGGGGGGGGGGGTGAATACGTGTTTTGAAGTTTTTCAACTTCAAATTCCTTGAACTCAGAGTATGAAGTAAAGTGCTCGCTTGAACAACTAAGACCTAGCCGAGAGCTAGATCTAGAGTTTTCACAAATCTCTTGACCTAAGCTTAGAGCTTGACCAAGAGTGAGACTTTACTCTAGATGCGGAATTTCGGTGAGCTATATCTTTCCTAAGTATTTAAAGTTCCAAGTTATGTTTGTTTAGATGCAAATGTAGTGAATAATCAAACAAGGAAATAAAGAGTTTAGGGTTTAAAGAGATACGACACAGAGATTTATAGTGGTTCGGAGATGAAACACATACGTCCACTTTGTTGCACGAAGCAACTGTTCTCGTCACTCAAGAACTTGAAGGTTACGGGTCCTTCAAAAACCTAGTTGGGATCGAGCTTCACTTGCTTGGATCTGACGACAGACGCAGTGATTACGGGTTCACTACACAGACCTAACTGGACTGGAAGCTTCACTCGCTTCAGTCCGACGACAGGGAGATTGCGGGCTCTCCTTACAGCCTAGCTTCGATCGAGCTTTACACAAACGAGGTAAGTGCAAGCTTGGATCTAAACTCTGTGATCGAGGCTTCTACAATCGATGAAAGTAGAGCCTTGGATCGAACACAACCTAACGACGAACACAAAAACCTAACGAACAGAACTTAGGGTTAGGTTTTTGGTTTACGACGAACACACTATGAAGAGCTCTTTATAGTAAGTGTAAAGTAGGCTAGAGCTCTTCTTCTAAGCTGAGATATGGAATGGGCTTAGAATTCTAGGTGTGAAGGTTGCGAAGACGAGTTCCGATGAGACTGGAACTCGGAGAACAGTTGAAAACAAAGACTCGAAGATTGCTCAAAGGCTGGGAGTGTTTGTTTTCAGTAGGCGCTCGAATGCTCAAGTAGTGTTCTACTTCTCTTCGTCTTCATCCTTCACTATTTATAGGCGGAGGTTTGGCCGAGATCCGTTGCTTGGTAGGTGGCCTTGTCCCTCCTCCTCTCGACAGTCCTTGCACAGGCTGGCTGCTTTTCATACGCGCAGGTTTGGCTCTTTGCCGAAAGTGGCTAAGTTCCAAACTTAACAGTAACTGGAGCGAGCCAGTACTGTTGCGGCGCCCTTGTCGGCCTGGCAGTCAACTCCTCTGCTCCTCTCCGCATTCGACACATGGAGATCTCGCAATTAATGCGACGATCTCAAGTTGACTGGAGTTCAAAATCGGAGCGGGAATTGTGCTGTCGCTATCTGGTAGGTAGTGGCTCGCTTCGCTTAGAAGTTGTAGCGTCCGCTTTGAGTTGAGTCACTTCAGGGTCATTCTGTAGTGAGTCGCTTGGGAGGTGAAGTTCCCAAGTGACTGATTTAGAAAATGTTGACCCGCGTTGACTCGCTTTGGCTTTTCACTGTAGCGCTCGCTTTGGTGGACTCGCTTCGATTCCACTGTAGCGCTCGCTTCGCTTTGCTATTCTTCGGCACGCTTCACTTCGGCTCGGTAGACTCGCTTCACTTGAAAAACACACTCAAGTGAGTGGCCTTCACTTGGGATTTCTGCAGTCTAAAAACCTAAGCAAAATTTGAGCCATCCTAACAAAGTAGGCTTAGAAAAATTTCTAACCTATCATCTACATCAAAAATGGGTCGCTTGGGAACAGAACACTTGGGGTTTTGGGATCAAATCAAAACATATATAATATTTCTAAAATGTCCCATATTGGTTCCCCCTTAACATATTTGTCCTTAACAATTCCCAACAATTTCCCCCTTTTTGATGATGCCAAAACCCAATGATTTTTAGACTAAGAGAATTAGCCTACCTAACCGTGGAAGGAACTTCAAGCGACTGCTTCCTTTGCATGTTCGTTTGAAATTTTTCTTTTAAGTTCCTTTCCCCTTTTTTTTCGGTTAAGTTGTTTGAGTTTTGTAGCATAAGGATAAATCATTCACAAAGCTTGTAAATGACACAAGTGAGACAGAAATTAAAGTGAGATAAATTTGAACGACAGTTCACAAAATATGAGGCTTGAAATTCAAGGATTTCCTGCAGCCTCGTCCTTCTCTTCCTTCTCTTCTTCCTTATTCTCCTCCTTCTTCTCTTCTTCAATAACATAAGCTAAGAGAACTTTCACTTCCAAAGTTCCGACATTGTATATGCTCGGTCTCCTCCAGGTATACTCCAGCTTGAAGGCTTCATCCACCTCTTCATCAATGATGCTTCGATCAGGAACACCTATGCCGGGCAAGAACGGCATGGGGAAGTCCTTCGAGGCAGGTACTTTGACGATTAGAGGTTTAGGCTCAGCAAGCTCTGCAATTGTGAAGATCTTCCGCCTAAATTTCTTATCGTAATTGTTGAGCGCGTTTATCCTCGAGCACTCTTCTTGAAGTGGCACTACTTCCCATAGTAGTAAGCTTTGATAAACTTCTCCTTATAGTACAACCACTGCTCAAGTAGATCTCCGGGGATGAATTGCTCGATTTCTCGGGCATCTGGATGTTCATTCCTACGCACAACAAGCTCCTCTTCTGATCTGCTCGACATCTCCTTCATGATGGCGTTGAATTTTGCACTCGTCTTAGTGCTCCACTTGGGAAGCTTCGCAATAAGACGCTTGCGGATGTATTCTTGCTCTTCCTTGCGTGGGTAGCGACCAGAATCGATCATCTCCTTCGTGGTCACGTAGCAAGTGTCCATCCAAGCTTGAGTCACACAAGCTTCTGACTCTTCTGGCAGGAAGGGAATGAAGGCGCTTTGAGTGAGGGCGCACTGGATGAGTCTCACTTCATTGAAGTGTTCCTCGATCCGGCCGTCAATGATTTCTAGACGCTTTGCCTTGATCCTTCTCTCCTTCTCTTCCTCGTTCTTTCTCTCTTCTCCTCTCTTCCTTCTCCTCTCCATCTGACCAGACCGTGAAGCGACTGACTGTTTGATCTTTCGGCGCTTGGCCTCAGGATCATCTTCTCTCGCTTCGGGGGCAGTCCGCTTCAAGACTTGTTTTGGTGCTGGCGATGGAGGCATTTCTTTCTTCTTCTCTGCACTTGGAAGAATGGCTGCTTGACTGGATGAAGTGGCTTCAGCAGTAGATGAAGTGAGTGCCAAAGATGAAGGGGCCAGAGTTGAAGCGGGCACTTGGACTCCAGTAAGAGCTTTCAGAGCTTGTAGATCGAACTGTGTTTCCAAGTCGCGGGCGAGGGCCTCGTCAGCTTCAATTTGCTGCTCCCTTTGTTCCCTGGTTTGTTGGGAATTGTTAAGAACGAATATGTTAAGGGGGAACCTATAAGGGATATTTTAGTGTTTTGATTTGATCCCAAAACCCCAAAGCGTTCTGTTCCCAAGCGACCCATTTGATGTAGTTGATAAGTTAGAATTTTTCTAAAGCCTACTCTGTTAGGATGGCTCTTTAATTTGCTTAGATTTTAGGCTTCAAATTTTCAAGTGAAGGCCACTCGCTTGAGTGTGTTTTCCGAAGCGAAGCAAGTCTAGCAACTGAAGTGAAGCGTGCCGAAGAACAGTCTAGCGAAGCGATCGCTACAGTAGATTCGAAGTGAGTCTGCCAAAGCGAAGCGAAGCGATCGCTACAGCTCAAAGCCAAAGCGAAGCGAAGCGAGCGCTACAGCTCAAAGCCAAAGCGAAGCGAAGCGAGCGCTTCAGCTCAAAGCCAAAGCGAAGCGAAGCGAGCGCTACAGTCCAAAGCCAAAGCGAAGCGAAGCGAGCGCTACAGTTCAAAGCCAAAGCGAAGCGAAGCGAGCCCTACAGTGGAATCAAGTGAACCCACTAAAGCGAAGCGAAGCGTGCGCTACAAAGAAAAGCCAAAGCGAGTCAACGCGAGTCAAAGTAGTTTCTCGGGAAAATTATTCCCAAGTGACTCACTACGAAGATGACCACGAAGCGACTCACTTCAGAGCGGCCGCTACAACTTCAAAGCAAAGCGAGCCACTACCTACCAGAAAGCGACAGCGCGACTCCCGCCCATATTTTGAACTCCAGTCAACAGGAGATCGTAGCATTAATTACAAGATCTCCACGTGTCGAAAGCGGAGTGGAGCGGAAGAGTTGACTGCCAGGCCGACAGGGCGCCGCTACAGTACTGGCTCGCTCCAGTTACTGTTGAAGTTGGAGTTTAGCCAGATTTGGCAAACGGACAAACTGCGCATCTGCAAAAGCATACTGGCTGCACAAAGTACTGTCGAGTGGAGGAGAGACAAGGCCACCAACCAAGCAACGGATCTCGGCCATCTCTCCGCCTATAAATAGTGAAGGATGAAGACGTGAAGAAGTAGAACACTACTTGAGCATTCAAGCCTACTGCAAACAAACACTCCCAAGCCTTCGAGCAAATCTTCGAGTCTTTGTTTTCCAGTGTTCTCCGAGTTTCCAGTACATCGGAACTCATCTTCACAACCTTCACACTTAGAGTCTAAGCCCATTCCATATCCAAGCTTAGAAGAAGAGCTCTAGCCATCTTTGCACTTATTGTAAAGAGCTCTTCATTAGTGTGTTCGTCAATCAAAAACCCTAAGTCTGTCTGTTAGGTTTTTGAGTTTGTCGTCGTTAGGTTGTTTCGATCCAAGGCCCTTCTTTCATCGATTGAAGAAGCCTCGATCATAGAGTGGAGATCCAAGCTTGCACTTACATCGTTTGTGTAAAGCTCGATCGAAGCTAGGCTGTAAGGAGAGCCCGTAATCTCCCTGTCTGTACGACTGAAGCGAGTGAAGCTTGTAGTCTAGTTAGGTTTTTGGTGTGAACCCGGAATCACCCAGCGTCTGTCAGATCCAAGCGAGTGAAGCTCGATCTTGACCAGGCTTTTGAAGAGCCCGAAATCTTCAAGTTCTTGAGTGAAAAGAACAGTTGCCGTCGTGCAGCAAAGTGGACGTAGGAGCGTTATCTCCGAACCACTATAAATCTCCGTGTCGTATCTCTCTAACCCTTATCTCTTTACTATATTCGATTATTCATTGCACGTGCATTTAAACAAAAAACTTGAATTCTTTAATTACTTAGGAAAGATTTAGCTCACCAAATTCCGCACACGAGTAAAGACTCCCTCTTGATCAAGTACTCACTTCGGTCAAGCAGGCAAGCTACATACTGTAGATCTAGCTTCAGCTAGGTCTTAAGTTTCAAGTGAGCCCTTTACTTGTCACTCTGAGTTAAGGGATTTGAAGTTGAAAAACTTCAAAATACGTATTCACCCCCCCCCCCCCCACCCTCTACGTATTTTTCCTATTAACAAACCGGGACCAACAAGTGGTATCAGAGCAGCGGTTCTTTCGAGCCTCTGCTTTGCATATCCGAAGGGAGTCCCCACTCGCTTCACGTTGTCTCACTGAACCGGATCCTATTTTCCTAAGTGCATCAAAACCTCACCCACGCATACTGCATATACTACTAACTGTTTGCCATGTCTACATACAGTGCTTCTAGTCTTCCACAGTTTTCAATTGAAGGCTATGAGATCTGGAGTTTCCGAGTCGAGAGCTTCCTATGCTCCATCCACGACCGGATGTGGGAAGTCATTGAGGACGGACCAATCGAGATCAAGAAAGCCATATCTGTGGATGTTCCAGCCGCTGAAGGTCGTCCAGCCCACGTTCGACAACAGTACGTGGAGAAGGATAAGGATGAATATACTCCAAATGACATCAAAGTTGCCAACCTCGACAAGATTGCATGCCACACGATGCAAAGCACCGTGTCGGACGCCTATCTACCACGAATAAGGAAATGTGCAACGGCAAAGGAAATGTGGGAAACCCTAGCCCTCATCTCTCAAGGAACAGACAAAATCAAGGAGAACAAACTCGTCGTTCAGATGCGGGAGTTTGAAAGCCTGAGAATGAAGTCAGGAGAATCCATCGACGCATTCGAGCTGAGAGTTACCAACATCACTGCAACTCTCAACTCACTTGGGAAGGAACTCACAGATAAGGAAGTCAACCTGAAGATTGTCCGAGCTCTCACCAGGAAATGGCAGACTATGAAGGAGCTGTACCTAGCTACCAAGGATCTATCAAAGCTCACACCGGAGATTCTGTTCTCCGAACTCAAAGCTCATGAATTCGATCTGAATCGTATGAACCTCGACGAAGAGGATGAAGCGCCCACTACGTCAAAAGGAGTAGCATTCAAAGCTGCTGAAGGGCCAAGCGAGCAGTCGCTAGCCAAGATGATGAGGGAAGAGTTGGAAGAACACATTGCGTTCTTATCCAAGAACTTCAACAAGATGAACTCTCGAGTGGGCAAATACAAAAGATTCTACAAACAATACAAAGGGAGGAGCACGGATGCTCGAGAAGGAAAAGGAAAGAGAGAAGAGACGACCAAGACGATCCCGCGCGACATGATGGAAGTGGAGTGTTACCACTGCCACAAGATGGGCCTCTACAAATCCGATTGCCCAAAGCTAAGTGCTAAAGAGCGCGAAGAATTGAAGGCCAAGAGGGATGCTCCAAGGCGAGCGCTCGTAGCAAGTGAAGTGCCGGTCGCTACAACTGAAGATCCACCAAGCGACTCAGATGCATTCACCGATCCAAATTCCAGTGATGGTGAGGATCTTGGATTTATGGCGCTCACCGACGAAGAAACAGGAGAGGTATTCTTCTATCCTTCAATAACTTCAATTACACTAGCACACACTGTCAATGAGGAAGAACAATCCTCTTCATGGAGTGAGTTGTTTGACAAGCACCAGAAATTGTCAAGCGACCACGAAGTGGTAAAACAAGCTCTGTCTCAAAGCGAGAAGGAGAACCGAAAGCTAGCCCGTGAGCTTGACGAAGTCAAACTTAATTTAAGGGCTATGACTAGTAAGTTCGAGGATCTCTTCGCTAGACATCAAAGCTTGGAGGGAAGGTATGAAACCCAGTCCACTCTAGTTGCCAACTTGAATAAAGCATCATATGCTAGGCAGGCACTAGAGGGCTCGCTTCTGCCTTTTGGTAGGAAAGCTGGCCTTGGATATGAGGGTGGACCTCCCAAGCCGACTGTCTTTGTTGGTGCATCACACACTACACCATCAGTCACTTTGGAATTGCCCACTGCATCCAAAGCGACCACTAACAAAGATAAAGGCGAATTGGCCGAGAACCCTAAAAGGAAGCCTATGAAGGTGTTTATATCTTTAAGGGCAGATCCTAAGGGCAAGCAAAGTTCAACAGTCCCTAGCACTCAACATGCTAAGTCTTACCAATCCAAGGGTAAAGGGAAAACTGTTGAAGCTTCTAAGTCTCAAGCCAAGACACGAGAGACAAAGGATCTACCTCCTAAAAAGAGGAGTAATGTCTATGTGTCACGTTATCCGGACTGGAGATGGTCCAACCGGACTAACATTGAGGGGGAAGATTTTGAAGCTTCCACTAAGTCGCTTCAAATTCCCATGGTTCCTCAAGCGAGTCGGAGTCAAAACCCTAGTTGGACCGCTTCAAGGAAACCAAGCGAGCCGCTTCGACAGACTAGAAACCCTAAGTCAGTCTCTAAACCCAAAGCTAATCCGAAGCGAGTCGCTTCAGGATATAAGCAAAATGGGAAGAGCATGGGTAGGTCTAAAGCGAGCCGCTACCCCTCTTGCACACACTGTTGCACGTGTGAAGCTGCTTCAAAGCAGAGATCACAGTTTTCGAAGGTCGAGAAGCCCAAGACACAAGCTTCATCTCAAAAGAGAGTGAAGCAAGTGTGGGTACCTAAGGGAACTAACCTGCAAGGACCCAAACTGATTTGGGTACCAAAATCTGTCTAATTGCAGGTGAGCGCCGTGGATCCCATGCCATGTGAGGGTCAACAAGTATGGTACTTGGACAGTGGATGTTCAAGACACATGACCGGCATGAAAGCTCTACTTCACAACTACATAGAGAAGAAGGGTCCACACGTAACCTTTGGTGACAACTCTCGAGGAAGCACCAGGGGATACGGCGCACTGAAAGTTGGAAAGCTCACAATTGAAGAAGTCTCCTATGTGGAAGGACTCAAGCACAACCTGTTGTCCATTTCACAGTTTTGTGATAAAGGGTACAGGGTGGAGTTCATCTCCAACAAGTGCATTGGGAAGAGCAAACTCACGTCTCAGATTGTGCTCACTGGAATTAGGCAAAGGAACGTCTACATAGCACAATGGGACAGCTGCAAAGAGTGTTGGGAACCCCTTGCAGTTTGATTTTGATGATGTTTATCGAAACCACACTTAGGCATATTTTACTTGTTTAGGGTCAAGGCCGATAGATCGACCTGCTACCTGTTAGTGCAGGTCGATGCCCTCTAATGTTTAGAATCAAGTTCGATCCACCATGTAAGAGTAAGGTCGATGTATCGACCTGCCTCAAATTGGATCGAGCTGGATCATCTGCCTGTCTATCGACCTCCCCTATCAAGCTTCCAGCTGGCATTGCCTTAGAAGATTTCAAGAGCTGGATTATCAATCAAGGTCGATGCTCCGCCTTCATGGAGCGTCACGACCTGATCCTTGCCACGTCGAGTGCCAGCAAGGACGAATATTCCCAACGGCTAGAAGTGAGTCAGCTTCCAACGGCTAGTGCCACGTCAGCCTGACTCCAACGGCTAGTTTTTCAAAAACTGCCTATAAATACTTCAGCCATTATCGGATTCAAGTACGGGAAACACAAGCTATCAACGCCATATCTCTGCCCAAATCTCTCTCAAAGCTCATATCCATTCAAGTGTTCGAAATCCGATTAGTTTCCCAAACACTTGACGAAGAGAGGTTTCCGATTCCGATAAACACCACAACGACGAAGCGTTCACTGCTGCTTGCCGATTGTTCAACAGCTTCTTCTCCGATTTGTTCGAAGTTAGAAAGCTTGTTTTTATTTTCGCCATTATAGAGTTAGTCAAGCTCTGTAAAAGCGTAAGGTTGTTTGTACGTTTCAGTACGAAGGTTGTAAGGGTCACGACCCAAAACTCGTGTCTAGATATTTTCAGGTTAGACTGTATCTAGAACTGATACTCAGTCAGTATAAATAAGAGAGAGGTTGAATCCAAAGGTAAAGGGATTCTCAGGTCGAGTCGACCTGACGTGGACGTAGGAGGGTTTCTCCGAACCACGCTAAATCGCGGTGTCTCTCTCTCTCTCTCTCTCTCTCTCTCTATTTATCGTCCCTATATTTTGTTATCAAACTGACTAGCATCAACCTGCATATCTCATCAACCTGCTACTGTTCACCAGCCTTAAGATTTTTCAAAGAGTAAATCAACCTCCACCAACTTCCGCATTAACAACAGTTTGATAAATCAAGCTTGATACCATACAAGCTTGATAGATCAAACTGCCTCTGATAAGGTCGACCTTGACAATCGACCTGCAGATCGACCTGATTTTACAAAAGTCAAAAACGGTTGGTTATTGGTGTATTCCCCCCCCCCCCCCCCATACACCAATTACTCTTTCCCGGGACCAACAAGTGGTATCAGAGCAGTGGTTCTTTTGACCGCTGCTTTGCATACTAAAAGTTCTTTATCAAACTTTTGGTCATTTTGAACCGATCCTTAGAAAAATCTTTTCATTCATTTCATATCATATTATTTGCTATGGAGGCTTCTCTTCTCAGGGTATGTGAAGACTTCTCCATACAAGGCTATGAAGACTGGAGTTTCCGAATCAAGATGTGTCTCAAGGCACATCACGTCCTCATGTGGGATATTATCGAGAAAGGCCCCTCCCCCATATATGCAGCGAAGATTATTGTGGATGGAACATCCCCCGGGGAGGCTACATACGAAAAAGTCCTCAAAAACCCTCGCGACTACTCAACCGAGGAAAGGAAAGAGGCCGGTCTCGATGATTACGCAAAAGGACTCATCTCCAGCACCGTGAAGGGTGTCTACCTGGCCAAGATCCGAAATCTTGAAACGGCCAAAGAAATGTGGGACACCCTCCGGTCCATCAGCCTTGGCTCAGAGGAAATGAAGGAGAACAAGCTGTCTATGGCGTGCAGCAAGTTCGATGACTTCAAGATGGTTTCGGGTGAAACCATAGAAGCAATGAAAATTCGCTTCACCGAGATTATTCTCGAAGTCGCTGCAATCAACCCATACAAATATACGCAGAGCAAGAAGAATCTCAAAGTTATACGTGCTCTTCCTGCAAATTGGCACGTCTACGCCGCCATGCATCCAGCTCGATCGGATTTCAACTCCCTCACCACAGAAGACCTTTTCGACATTCTTGTCGGAAATGAGTATGAGATGATCCGCATCCATGGATCAACCCAGCCTTCCACCAGCAAGAAGGCTGATGAAAAGAACAAGGAGGTAGCTTTCAAGGCCGACTCAGCCTCAGTTGCTACCCCAAGTCCGATTGACGAGTCCATCGTCAAGAAGTTCGAGAAGATGACTCTCGACTATGCTCTAGCTGCTAGGAGGAATGAGAAGCTCCTAGGGAAGGTTGTCAAATATAAAAAGTTCTATCATGACAACAAGCGAAACTTCTCAAACCGCAACCACGACCGCCCTGACAAAAAGGGAGAAGGTAAACCCTCAACCATCAATTCTTCTAACACGCCCGAGGGTGGTTGTTTCAATTGTGGCAGGCCAGGTCATTACAAGACCGACTGCCCGGATCTTACCAAGGCCGAGAGAGACGAGCTCCGTGCAAAGCGCGACAAGAAGCTCGCACGCAACAAGCTGGTGAACGACCTGCCAGACCAAGTCTTCGATCGTGATCACATCTGCAGAGCCTGTCAAGCCGGAAAGCAAACAAGATCATCCTTTCCAAGCGTGACGGCACAATCATCAAATCGAATTCTTGAGCTTCTCCATCTCGACCTCTTCGGTCCAGTCACTCCCTTGAGTATAAACGGTAGAAAATATGCTCTCGTTATTATAGATGATTATTCTAGATTTACGTGGGTTATTTTCATGTACAAAAAGAAGGAGACATTGGAGAAGCTACCTGCGTTGCTGAGCAAGCTGTGCAATCAAAAGGAGAAATCCATCATCTCCATTCGATCAGATCGAGGCACTGAATTTATCAATGCAATGATCGAAGAATATTGCACAAAGAGTGGGATTCATCATCAAACTTCAGCTGCACTCACACCTCAACAAAACGGCGTGGTGGAACGTCATAACAGATCGCTGAAGGAAGCAGCTCGTACCATGTTGGATGAAACCAATCTTCCAAAGAAGATTTGGGCAGAGGCCGTTAATACAGCCTGCTATACCCAAAACAGGTCGATCATCACAACCCGACATGGAAAGACTCCATACGAGCTGTGGAACAACAAGCTCCCCAGGTTAAAGTATTTTAAAGCTTTTGGGTGTTTGTGTTACATTCATAACAATGGGAAATCTCAATTAAAGACTTTCGATAGCAAGGCCGATCCAGGAGTATTTTTAGGATACTCAGAGGTTAGCAAAGCTTATAGAGTCTTTAATAAGAAAACCCTAGTTGTGGAGGTAACACCTCATGTTGTGTTTGATGAATCTACTTGTCTGTACAGAGAATCAAGTACAGGTACAGATCAGCCCGCTGCTAACAGGCCGTCTACCTCCCCCATTGACGACCTGCTAGTATGGACTCCAAATGATTTGGAGGAAGAGGATCAATCTGATCCTAGGGTCACACAGCAAGGGGGAAGTGATGCAAATGACACTTCGAGCTGTAATACATCAGCCGGACTTAACCAAGCTGATCCCCCTCCCTCAGTTCCCCAGACTGATGCTGTTCACGACCTTACATCCCAAATCGAGCAGCTCGATAACACTATGGAGCAGCTCAACATCCAGGCCGAACAGCAGCCTGATCAACATCCCGAACAACAACGCGTATCCACTGATCAACCTTCAACTCACCCGGAGTTTGATGAACCCATTAATGAGCCCGAACCAATCATTTCAAATGAAGAAAGGTCACGACGCAGACGATGGATCGATGATCATCCGAAAGAGCTCATTGTTGGGAACCCAAACCTAGGAGTGCGTACAAGGAGGACGATTGGTGAAAGTGTGCTATTAAGTTGCTATCTCTCTCGCATAGAACCCAAAGATGCCATTGAAGCTCTTCAAGATGCTGATTGGATTGAAGCCATGCAAGAAGAACTCAATGAATTCAAAAGAAATGAAGTATGGTCTCTAGTTGATTGTCCTTATCATCAGGGCGTCATTGGAGTCAAATGGGTTTACAAGAACAAGAGAGATGAATCTGGAGAAGTTGTCAGAAATAAAGCCAGATTAGTAGCAAAGGGTTACTGTCAACAAGAAGGAATCGACTATGATGAGATGTTTGCCCCCGTTGCAAGATTAGAAGCTATAAGGCTGTTTCTAGCTTATGCCGCTCATCAACGATTCAAAGTCTACCAGATGGATGTTAAAAGTGCGTTCCTCAATGGCGTTCTCGAAGAGGAAGTCTATGTGGAACAGCCTCCTGGATTCGAGGAGGGTGATTCAAGCAAAGTCTACAAACTGCACAAGGCCGTCTACGGTCTTAAGCAAGCTCCTCGAGCTTGGTATGAGACACTGTCATCCTTCCTCATCGAATCAGGATTCAAGCGTGGTTCAGTCGACAAGACGCTATTCACTATCAAAGTGAATGAACATATCCTTTTAGTACAAATTTATGTTGATGATATCATTTTTGGATCTAAATCTCCCATTTTGTGTGAAAAATTTGGTAACCTCATGACCGAAAAATATAAAATGTCTATGATGGGGGAAATGAATTTCTTTCTAGGGTTGCAGGTTAAGCAGTCCGATGAAGGAATCTTCATTAGCCAAACAAAGTACGCACACGAGCTGGTCAACAAGTTTGGTGTCAAAGACAGCAAGCCTGTCAAAATACCAATGCTCTCTGGAGGGAAGATCGACCCGGATCCCGAAGGAAAACCTGCCAACATAACACAGTACAGGGGTATAATTGGTTCATTACTTTATCTAACTGCTAGTCGACCTGACATCACTTTTGCAGTTGGAGTGTGTGCTAGATTTCAAGCTAATCCGAAGGAATCTCACTTGGAAGCAGCAAAGAAAATTCTTCGTTATATCAAAGGAACCACAAATTTAGGTCTCTGGTATCCTTGTGATGATAATTTGCAGCTTACAGGCTATTCAGATTCTGATCATGCAGGGTGCAAGCTCGATAGGAAATCTACCTCGGGTACTTGCCATTTTCTCGGAAACAAGCTGATTTCCTGGTTTTCAAAGAAGCAAACTTCAGTAGCCACCTCCACCACAGAGGCCGAGTACATGGCCGCAGGAAGTTGTTGTGCACAAATCTTGTGGATCAAGCAACAACTTAAGGATTATGAAGTTGAAGTCAGTGAAGTGCCAATATTTTGTGATAGCTCGAGTGCCATCGCCATTACCCAGAATCCAGTTCTTCATTCAAGATGCAAACACGTGGATATTCGACATCACTTTATTCGTGATCACGTGGAAAAGAAGAACGTGGTTATTGAGAAGATACACACTGACATTCAACGAGCTGATATTCTAACCAAACCCCTAGCCGAAGAAAGATTCAAAATGCTATGTGGAAAGCTAGGGTTATTAAATGTTGAGTCATCAGGCCGATCGTAAGCCTCCAGGCCGTTTTCTCCTCATCAGCCTGACACTTCTTTCAAAAGCTTGTGTGGGACCAACAATCGGGACCAACAAGCAGGCCGTCTCTTTACAAACAGGCAGATATCAAGGGGGAACAGGCCGTCAACTCTCAACAGGCCGTTACCATTTGAACAGGGAGTTACTATTTGAACAGGCCGTGTCTATCTACAGGCCATGCCTATCTACAGGCCGTGTCTGTCAACAGGCCGTGTCCATCATCAGGCCGTCGATTCCTCAATTGATGGGGAACACTTGGCCAAAGTGATCCATCATTTGAGGGGGAACAATGGCCAATGTCTGTCTCCAGGGCGTTTATTTCGCCAGGCCGACATCTTAAATCCAGGCAGTTCCACCTCGCCAGGCCGATGTCATATGTCCAGGCCGATATCACAAATACAGGCCGTTCATTTCGACAGGCCGTTCTCCGTCACAAGGCCGATATCATCAGGCCGATATCAACCTGAATGCAACTGCATTTATGAAGGAAGAATCAAAAGGGCAGTATCACCCTTTTGTCTTATAACTTCTACAATACGCATTGAATTCTTCATTTATTGCTAATATTTATTTCTCAATGCTTTACATTATTTAAGAGTCTGTTGATTTGCAGAAAATAAGGAAAAGGGGGGTAATGATTACCATTTTTGTAAAACATCCAGTCAAGTGTCAAATTCTGACACATTGACCGAGGTTGCATTTAATTCCCTGCCGTCTCTCTGCAAAAGTGCATGCTTATCGCACGTTCTCAATAACTCACGCGCGAATATGTAACGTTTCACATTTCACGCGCACACATCGTGTGGTTGAGAATTAAAGAGAGATTTTCACCTTTTCAAATTCGAACGATCACAACCGTTCGAAATCTCTATATATATGGGATACAGTTTTAACTCATACTTACTTGCCTTCTTCATTTTCTTCGAAAAACCTAATTTTTACTCTCTGCAAAATTCAACTGCCGCCGTCGTGTTCTTGAAGTTTCATTCTTACACTCTCTGTCTCAAATCACAAACTGTGGTTTGTGCTCTCTTTTCACCGATTAAATTTAAGTTTACTAACAAGCTCTCTATTGTTTCTGTTTTTCTAATCTCTCTCTCGAAAAACTTGCAGAAAAAACAACAATGGCAGCACAAACATCTACTTCCGGTCGAAAGGAGATGCAATGGTCGGAAATCGAGGAGATATTGACGGCTCACCTAAAATTTGAACCCTACATGGTGCGCAATAACTTTGGTTTTCGCGACCTCGACTCCATGTTCGCCCTGGTGGAGAAGTGCTCTTCGTTCTATCAGATCATCTCCACCCGGCCGGCGAAAAGTCTTCCCAAGCTTGTGAGTGCCTTCTACTAATTGGAATGAAGGTGATTCCGTATCTACCCACACGGTCTCCCTTGGAACCACGAAGTCCCTGGTCACCATCAACGTTCTCGACGCCGTGAAGGCAGCCTTCGGCATTGAAGAGGAAGGTTCAATGCAGCTCTCGGAGATTTCTAGAGACCAACT
This sequence comes from Thymus mandschuricus, assembly GCA_029379335.1. Taxonomy (NCBI): domain Eukaryota; kingdom Viridiplantae; phylum Streptophyta; class Magnoliopsida; order Lamiales; family Lamiaceae; genus Thymus; species Thymus mandschuricus. The sequence continues at coordinate 13,993,120 of CM057079.1, forward strand.
GCAGCAGGTTGCAGACCGAGTGCTAATTGAGCAAAGGCAGTTCGTGCCCGTTGCCTTCAAGAGGAGCGATCTCCGGCCCAAATACCGCCTCTTGATGGACTTCGTGCAGAAGTGCTTTCTAGGGCACATCGGGAATTACGACCAGGTCACCCCGTTCAAATTCCAAATTATGACGGCCGTAATCCTTGACCTGCCCATCTGTTGGGCCAAGCTAATGGTCTCGCTGCTCTGGGATGAAGCCAGGCTGATCATCACCGAAACAGAGGGAGAGGCCGTTGTGAAAGTGTCTCTCCACAACAACAAACCGCTTCGCCTTGGAACGAAGGTCACTTCCATCATCATTTCCTTCTTCAAGCAGAGGACATGGTCCAAAGATCCGGCCTTCCCCCATCTGTTTATTCCAAAAGATCTCCACCAACTGGAGATGGCGATAGGAGTATCGGGGCAGATCTATTATAACTCCTCAGACGATGTCAGGGCGCACCTCGCCAAGGCCGGCCAATCCAAAGTTGGCTGGAGGATTCCGGATCGACTTGTTCAAAAGAAGAGGAAGGCCGATGTCGATCTGGTTCCTTCACGCCCTGTCAAGAAGGCACAGCCCATGAAGAGGACTCCCCCTCGCAGGTCGCAGTCAGCCTCGGGTGAGCCACCCAGGCCGTTTCACAAGATCCTCCCCCTGGATTTCGAGGTTTCTGCACCTTCTCACAGGGAGTCTTCGCCCGCCTCATCGCCCTCCTCATCAGCTGAACGGACTCCATCCCCTGTCCGTTCCACCGGCGAGCCGTCCGCCTCGCAGCAACGCCCTGCATCCTCTCAGCAGGTCGTTGCCCCCTCTCCTGTGAGGCCTCCCCCAGTCCAACGAGCTGGATCCGTAGAGATCCAGGATCTCACTGCGGAAGATTCCCAGTCTTCCCCCCTTCGGCATGCACCTGTGGAGGAAGACACCGTCCTGCCGATCCAACCGCTCGTTGAGCAGCCGATGTCCGCTGCTCACTCCCAGGTCGCCGCCATGAAGGCCGAGGCCAAGCTGAAGGTCATTGACCTGATGCCAGGGATAGCCCAACTCCCCAAGTCCCTTGACCTCGCCACTCGCCTCCAGTTCTACCTGGATTGTAAGTCGAGTTACTATTACGTCTTTGAGGCGTTGCTGCAGGTCGTTACCCTCAACGACCTGAAGGTCGAGGAGTTGGCACTGGAAGCGGAGTTCGGATTTTCAATGTGGGGGATGCGGCCTCAAATTTTCGATCTCTTGTGCTGCGCCGCATGAAGGTCGAAGCCAAAATTTTGGCCATCGACCTTCGCCCCCTCTATGCGCACTCTCGCGCTTTCTACAACTCCGCCGCAGAAGCTGGAGACGAGTTTGACTTGATTCAAGCTCCGGAGCAATCATCACCCAGGATTGAGGGTGATGATCAGCCTCTTGTTGCTGCTGCTCCGTCTCCAAAGGTTGATTTGGAGGCTGTGCTGGATGAAATTTCTGTCAAGCTTGAGTCCATCATCACCAGCCTCCCAGAGCAAATCAAGCAGGCCGTAGCAGAGGCCCGGGCCGATATAGTGAAAGATGCCAAAGCCCAGGCCGATGAAGCTGCCAGGGAGCGTGTCACGGACTTTGCCGTAAAGCTTTTGAAGGAATATACCGACAAGCTCCTACCGGGCCAGCTTGAGGAGCTGAACATGGCGTCCCGTGACCAGATCGCGGAAGTATTGGAGGACTTGGCCAAGGTCGATGAGCGTGTAACCAATTTGACCTCATCTGTCTCGACCTCGGCATCGACCTCCAATGAGCAGATCAACGCCATCCACGGCACCATCTCCTCCCTTCTCAGTGGGCAACTGGAGTTGAAGGATGCTGTGATCAAGCTGCAGCAAGAGGATGCGACTCTTCTTTCCCTCATCAATGCCCTTTCTGATGATGTCGAAAAGGGGAAAGAAGAAAGAGCCGCCGCCGCCGCGAAGAAGAAGAAGCCCTCCAAATCCAAATCTGCTTCAACTTCCGTGGCTCCTCCTCCTCCACCTCAAAAGCAGCCTGCCTCCCAGGCCGTTCTCTCCAAGGACGTCGCCTCCCAGGCCGATCCCATTGCTGCTGCTGCTGCTGCCCAGGCCGCAGAAGACAAAGCCCGTCTGGCCAAGCACTCCGAACTTATTTCTGCCATGATTTTGGCCGGGGCGTCGCAGGAGCAGTCCGTGGACCCTGAAGAGCAAAAGCGGTTCATGGCCAAGTGCCGGGCCGATGAAGCAAGGAAGAAAAGGGAGATGGACTGGATCAGCCAGTCCGCCCTAGTTTTGAATGCTGGAATCCAGCAGCAGGTCGTTGAATGGCTTGATGAATCTCAAAACAACCTGCTGCGGGAGCTCAATTCTTGCTTCATCCTGCTGCACTACTGGATCAAGGACCCCTCCCTTCCTGCCGATGCCGATGAAGCGTATGCAGCCTATATGCTCAAATTTCCTTACCAAAAATTCATTGGTGATCTTCGGAAAAAGGCTGCAGAGGCCGGTGTGACGATAAGGGCCCCAGCTCAACAATATTTTGCGCCCTTGCGTCTTGGTGCTTCGGAGTATTTGGATTACTCTCGAGTCGACCAATACATCGCACAAACTGCCATCGGCCTAGGCGTCAATGTGTCAAATTCCGATCCCGACTATCGTCGTATCAGGGATGGAATTTACGCAAGCATGCAGTCGAAGTCGAGGGAGCAGGTCCAGGAAGAGCGCCTTGCAGCCCGTGCCAAGATCCAGGCGATGTAGATAGATGTTTTTGTAATCTTTTGTTTTTCATTTATGCTCTCAGCTGGTTGTAAATTCTCCATGTATTCTGCTATCGAGCTTAATGAAGCAAAATCATCTTTCGTCCTGATGACAATATCTCTTTGTCCAGGCATCTGCCTTTACTGCTTTAATTTTAAATTATGTCATTACCTGCCTTTCTTTTAATTCCTTATCAATCTTCATGATTTATCAAGCTCTGATACTATCTGTCATAGCTTCTATTCTTAGGAATTATTTGTAAAGTGTTTGGTTTCGACATCATCAAAAAGGGGGAAATTGTTGGGAACCCCTTGCAGTTTGATTTTGATGATGTTTATCGAAACCACACTTAGGCATATTTTACTTGTTTAGGGTCAAGGCCGATAGATCGACCTGCTACCTGTTAGTGCAGGTCGATGCCCTCTAATGTTTAGAATCAAGTTCGATCCACCATGTAAGAGTAAGGTCGATGTATCGACCTGCCTCAAATTGGATCGAGCTGGATCATCTGCCTGTCTATCGACCTCCCCTATCAAGCTTCCAGCTGGCATTGCCTTAGAAGATTTCAAGAGCTGGATTATCAATCAAGGTCGATGCTCCGCCTTCATGGAGCGTCACGACCTGATCCTTGCCACGTCGAGTGCCAGCAAGGACGAATATTCCCAACGGCTAGAAGTGAGTCAGCTTCCAACGGCTAGTGCCACGTCAGCCTGACTCCAACGGCTAGTTTTTCAAAAACTGCCTATAAATACTTCAGCCATTATCGGATTCAAGTACGGGAAACACAAGCTATCAACGCCATATCTCTGCCCAAATCTCTCTCAAAGCTCATATCCATTCAAGTGTTCGAAATCCGATTAGTTTCCCAAACACTTGACGAAGAGAGGTTTCCGATTCCGATAAACACCACAACGACGAAGCGTTCACTGCTGCTTGCCGATTGTTCAACAGCTTCTTCTCCGATTTGTTCGAAGTTAGAAAGCTTGTTTTTATTTTCGCCATTATAGAGTTAGTCAAGCTCTGTAAAAGCGTAAGGTTGTTTGTACGTTTCAGTACGAAGGTTGTAAGGGTCACGACCCAAAACTCGTGTCTAGATATTTTCAGGTTAGACTGTATCTAGAACTGATACTCAGTCAGTATAAATAAGAGAGAGGTTGAATCCAAAGGTAAAGGGATTCTCAGGTCGAGTCGACCTGACGTGGACGTAGGAGGGTTTCTCCGAACCACGCTAAATCGCGGTGTCTCTCTCTCTCTCTCTCTCTCTCTATTTATCGTCCCTATATTTTGTTATCAAACTGACTAGCATCAACCTGCATATCTCATCAACCTGCTACTGTTCACCAGCCTTAAGATTTTTCAAAGAGTAAATCAACCTCCACCAACTTCCGCATTAACAACAGTTTGATAAATCAAGCTTGATACCATACAAGCTTGATAGATCAAACTGCCTCTGATAAGGTCGACCTTGACAATCGACCTGCAGATCGACCTGATTTTACAAAAGTCAAAAACGGTTGGTTATTGGTGTATTCCCCCCCCCCCCCCCCCCATACACCAATTACTCTTTCCCGGGACCAACAAAGAGGAAACTTGCCTAGTTGCAAGAAGTGCTACAGAAATTGGATGGCTATGGCACAGACGCTTGAACCACCTCAATTTCAAAGCTATCAATCGCTTAGCTCGAAAAGGTTTGGTACAAGGCATACCGAATGAAGTCTTCATCAAAGACCATCCATGCTCACCATGCCCACGAGGGAAGCAGACGAAGAAGCACTTCGCCAGTCTCGAAGAAGCTTCATCAAAGCGAGTGCTCGAACTGCTTCACATGGATCTGTTTGGTCCAGTTACTCCAGTTAGCGTAAATGGAAGGAAGTACACCCTAGTTGTAGTTGACGACTTCTCTCGCTACACCTGGGTTGTATTCCTTTTCAGCAAGAAGGAAACACTGACCAAACTGCCACAACTACTCAAGCGATTGGCGGTGGAAAAGAATCAAGCTATCGTGACCATTCGCTCCGACAAAGGCACAGAGTTCCTGAACTCTACAATTGAAGCGTACTGCACGGAGCATGGCATAGCACATCAAACATCTTCAGCACGCACTCCTCAGCAGAATGGAGTTGCTGAAAGAAGAAATCGAATCATCAAAGAAGCCGTTCGCACCATGATTGCAGACTCGAAGCTTCCGATGAAGTATTGGGCTGAAGCTGCCAACACGGCGTGCTACACACAGAATCGGACGCTTCTCAACAAACGACACGACAAAACTCCATATGAAATATGGAAAGGGAGAATTCCTAACATATCTTATTTCCATATTTTTGGTTGTAGGGTCTTCATTCACAACAATGGGAAGTCGCAGTTGAAAGCTTTTGAAAGCAAAGCTGATGAAGGAGTATTATTAGGATACTCTACGTCTAGCAAAGCCTACAGAGTGTTCAACTGTAAAACCCTAATTGTGGAGGAATCACCCCATGTCGTATTTGATGAATCTTCTTTAAGTCTTCCACAGGAACAGGCTCAAGCGAATGAAAAGGATCAAAGCAAGGAACCCTCAAATCAACTCACTTGGGACGTGCTCGATGAAGATGATGAGATCAAGGACTCAAGCGAGCAGAATCCCAAAGGAGAAGTCGAAGTTGCCCCAAGATTCCTGAAGCTAGTGTAGGCCAAGCACCCAATCCAGTCACTTCAGTCGATGAAGCAAGCGACAAGGAAGAAGATAAAGATGAATATGGCGGATCAAAGCGAGCGTGGCTCAAAGATCACTCACCTAGCCAAATCATTGGAGATCCATCCAAGGGTGTAGTGACCAGAAGTCAAGTGTTTGGAGAAAGTGCCATGATCAGTTGCTTTCTCTCAAACATTGAGCTATCAAGCGTGGAGGAAGCCCTAGCCGACTCTAACTGGGTGATCGCCATGCAAGAGGAGCTGAACCAGTTCACTAGAAATGACGTATGGTACCTCGTGGATCGTCCCAAGTTTCAGCATGTTATTGGCACCAAGTGGGTGTTCAAGAACAAGACCGACGAGGACCACAACGTAGTGAGGAACAAGGCGCGACTCGTTGCCAAAGGCTACTGCCAAGAGGAAGGAATCGACTTTGACAAGACCTTCGCTCCAGTGGCACGGCTTGAAGCTATCAGATTGTTTCTAGCCTATGTAGCAGCCAAGAAGTTCAAGGTCTATCAAATGGATGTGAAGAGCGCATTCCTCAATGGTGAACTCAAGGAAGAAGTGTATGTGGAGCAGCCACCGGGTTTCGAGCAGGGAGATAAAGTGTATCGATTAAAGAAAGCCCTGTATGGGTTGAAGCAAGCTCCCAGAGCTTGGTATGATACACTATCTCAATTCCTAGTGGAGAATTGCTTCCACAAAGGGAAAATAGATCAAACTCTATTCACTATCAATCATGGAGATGATATGCTATGGGTTCAGATCTACGTGGACGACATCATATTTGGGTCACCAAACCAGTCGCTTAGCGAGAAGTTTGGAGAGCTGATGAAGACCAAGTATGAGATGTCTATGATTGGATTGTTAAGTATATGGCTAAGGGGGAACTAATGATTACTCTCGGAGCAAGCTACTTCCAAAGCGAGCAAGAATGCTGCTATCTCAAATTCTGCATCGCTTCAATTTGCCCTAGCTTGGGTCAAAGCGAGTCGACTGCAGACTCATTCTCTAGATTGTAGGAAAGCTTGATGGTTCACCTTTTTATACAAAAGGTTGCAGGGCTGGTGACATGCTTCTGCGTAAAATACGAGATTGTCTTGTCAGAGCATTCTCATTGTCATCCTGTCCATTTCTGCTCTGAGATAAGGACTTGTACTCATCCCCCATTCGTCGTGAATAAGTACACTTACGTGATGCTCCCTTCGGGTTGTAGTAAGCTTGTGTACTATATTCATTTTCTCCCCCATTCACTTCGATGGAGGACTCTCTAATTCGTAGAGGAAGATGAATGCCATGAAGATGAATGCCATGAAGATCTAATTCAACGTGTAGCATTCAACAAGTGGTATCTAATTCAACATGAAGTCTTCAATTTGTGGTATCAATCTTCTACGAAGTGAGATTGACTGGTATGTGTTTCAATTTTAAGTACACTAAGTGAGCCGAAGCGTGCTAGAAACCTTCACTCACTACGTGGAAAATATGAAATGAATCTGACACAAATACAAAGAGGAAAACACTCTTGTTTATCCTCGAAGTATGTAAGTCAGAAACATTTTAAATAAAGCAAAGAAAATTCAATTTCTTATTCCAGTCGCTTCAGATAGCCAAGCGAGTGCTACGTCACTCAAAGCTAGCCATCGCAAGCGAGTGCTGAACAGTCACTCAAGCGAGTGCCTCTCAAGCGAGTCAAGGTCTAGCGGCCCAACTCGAAGCGAGCGGGCACGAAGCGAGTATGAGCTGTCTGCACTCGAGTGCCTATTTCACTTTCTGCCAAGTATTTAATGCAGAATCAGGAACGGCGGAAATAACGGGCGCGTGGTTCTCACTTCAAATTTGAAGCGGGAAACGGCGGAGAAGATCCAGCCATCGAATCGCCGTATAAGACAACCCAATCGCAGCAGGCCACGTGGAGACGCCGAGCAAGTGGCGGTTCACTTTTACTGTGGTGACGCCGGACACGTCAGATCCATCACCGCACGTCCGCCGCCTACCTACAGGACTTTCGGCAATATTACCGTCCTACCCCTGCCACGTCAGCCAAGACCTAACTCTATATATATGGGACGAGGCAGAACTGCAAAACCTTTCACAGCCTTCAAAATTTGCCATTCTCGTGCTTAGATCTGCGATTTCTGTAACTCACGAGTCTCAACCCTTTCTTTTTAAACTCTGCTCAATTTTTTTTTAAAATCACCATGGGAAAGAAGAAGAACACCGAGACGATGGAGGAGTTTCTCGCGGAGGTCGACAAACATATCAATGTCGAGCCTCATCTCGATCCAGCCATAATCGAAAAGAATGGCTTTCTCCGTAGAGCCGTGACCACGGCTGGTCTATGGAAATTCGTGACGGCAGTTCCGTCAAAGATTCTGGCGAAGGCCGTTGGAGAACTACTGCTCAACTTGAAGAAGGAGCAGAATACGTCTTCTTTCACTGATCCACGCACCAGGAAGCCGGTGGAGGTGGACATGAGTGAACTCATCGGTGAGTTTGATTTGCCGAGAGAAGGAGGAGACTCACTGCTAGATTTGGGTCTGTCTGCCGGAGTTCAGTACGGTCGTTTTGCAACCGCCGAAGCAGATCCAAATTTTAAGGAGGCCAGTATCCGTTCGAGTTTGAAGGCCCCCTTCAACCATATTTGCGAGCTCTTCTCGAAGAGTGTCGCGTGCTACGTCGGAACTCTGGATACTCTTTCCGAGACGAAGCTGATCGCCACAGCAGTTATCGTCGACAGCCTCACCGGAACCAGCTTCAACTGGCATGGCTGGTTCCTCAAACAATTTCACGAAGCTGCTGCCGATTTTGCATTCGTGAAGGGGAGCGCCGATCAGATTCTCCGCAAGGGGAAACTGAAGTTCTTCTCAAGACTCTCTTTTGCTTTGGAAAAGAAGTTTCCGGGGAAAGCATGGCCGGAAACAGACACCATCGTCTACAACAAGCAATCCATCTACTACGACAAATGGAGGAAGTCCAAGCAATTGATGGATTTGGGGCTTCTCGAGGTTGAAGTGCCCGTAGCGAGACCGGTTGCCGAAAGGCAAGCCGAAGTGAGCCAAGTAAGGCCGGTCGCTTCACCCGGGAAGCGAGCCGCGCCGAAGCGAGGCAAGAAAATGAAGCGAGTCACTTCAATCGTTCAAGAAAGCGAGGCGGTGGAGATGCCGCTTGAGAACGTTGAAGTGACTCAACCCCAGCCTTCACCAATCAAAGCCAAATCACCCCCACTCCAAATCCAAACCCACATCACCCAAATACCAGAACCTCAATCTTCATCAACCCAACAACCACTAAAACAGATAACACCCCTCTCTCCCCATGAAGAAGAATCTGCATCTTCTTTTCACATCCCCACTATCCCATTCCTCAGCACTGATGAAGCTGCAGCCTACACTACCTTTCAATCACTTCAATCCCAGCCAATACAACCACCAACCACCGAAACCATACAGCCACCACCCACTGAAGCCATCCAAATATCCGAAGCCCCCGAAGCCTCATCACCTTCCCAATCCCCCTCGACATCGGCAGCTACAGCCGATACCGCCCAAACTGTCGGAGAACTTCCCATCATCCCTCAGTTCATACCTCCTGCCCTCACCATACATACGCGGGCTCTCGAACGCTATGCCCTAGATAGAGAGCAAGCCGCAGAGACAATCAATCTTCGCTACAATCTTCGCCACTCGAACGTTCCATGGAGCGACACGTTTTACACCAATGTCGTCGATTTCCTGACGTACATCACGTATCGTGGAACGGAGTACTATAAAATTTTCAGACTCCTCAAAGCCTTCACAGAAGAGGAACTGATTCAAATGGAGGCCAAGTTACTCAACTTCATTGGCGAAAATGGCTTCCATGCCTTCCTTGAAGGGACCAGCTTCTGGGAGAAGCTGGATGCTAAGGTGAAAGAATCATATCCACTCGCCACAGTTCCGAAGCGAGTGCCCTCTTCCCATGAAAGGAAGCTCATCAGGGAGCATAAGGAGGAGGTGGAGTTGAAGGATGCGGAGATCGCTAGCCTTCAAAGCGAGATAACGAAGAAGAGTGAGGAAATGGAGAGGAAGGCGGGGGAGGTCATTAGTCTCAAAGAAGACTTTGACAAGAAGAAGAAGGATTTAGAGGGAAAGGTGGAGGAGAAAGAGAGGTTATTGGAGGAAAAAGAGAAGGCGCTGGAGGCGCAGGTGAAGCTAGTGGGAGATCAATCCATCACAATCACCAAACTTAAGGGCTCGCTTGATGCGGAAAGGAGCCGCTTGAGGGAGGTAAATGCCAAGCTTGTCTCAGTTGGCAAGGAAAAGAAGGATTTAGAAAAGGAGGTAAGAAAGTTGAGGGAGGTGCTGGAGAATAGAGAAGGAGAGTTGGTGATGAAGGGAAGTGAGCTGCTGAGCACGAAAAAGGCTCTGGACTCTCTCAAGAATGAGATGAAGCTGCTCAAGCAAGAGAGTGAAACTGATAAAAAGGAGCTGGAGAGTTGGAGGAAGAGTGCGCAAGCTATTGACCTAAGGAATGCTGAATTAACGCTACTATTGGAAAAGGTCAAGGAGCTGGGCGAAGCATACACAGAAAAGATGGCTGCAAGTGCCGAATTCCATCTCTCTCTAAACCAGAGAGAGAGGAGCCTTGAGACAATGCAAGCTGAATTTCAAGCGGTTCAGGAATTTTGGTACTTCAACTTGCAGGAGGAGAAGGCAGATATAAGGAGGGAAATTGAAGCGGAGCTGGAGGCTCGCTTCAGAGAAGTGGAACCCTTAGAGAGAATGATGGCATCAGTTGTGGAGAGAGAAAAGCAGTGCGAGTATCTACTCGAAGAAATTTCAATCAAGACTGCTGATCTGGTGGCTCCAACTGTGGGAAAAGCCGAAAAGATGTTGGAGGCCATTCTCAACTCTGTCAACTCACTTCACCAAACCATTTCAGGAAAATCTATGATCCTAACCCCTGGCAGTGATGATGACGAAAAGGGGGAAGGACAAGTGAAGCTAGGAGGAGCTGGAGGTTCAGGGGGAAGTAGAGTTGGTGTGGAGTTGATGCTGGAGGGAGGCAGTGGTGCCGGTGAAAAGGAGGATGTAGATGAAGCGAGGGCTCTGGGCAAGAAAAAGCTCACGGAGGAGGAGTTATTGAAACAACTCGAAGAGCCCAGCAGGCCGCTTCAAGAGAAAGTGCTGAGTGCTTCAATTGCACGGCATCCTCTGGTGACCGTGTTGACAAAGGAGGAAAAGCGGAAGCAGGTGGAGAAGGATGCTACCATGGCGTGGGAGATGGAGCAACTAACAAAACTTTCTGTTGGTGCAGGTGCTTCGTCTAGTTCCAAAGCGGCTGCTTCACCCAAAGCGCCCGCTTCAGCCGCCGCCCCAGCTTCGACAGCCGCACTCACTTCGACCACTGCTGCGCTCACTTCGTCAGCAGTCGTCCCCTCAAGTGCTGCAAAGAAGGATATGCCTCCACCCCCACCACCAAAACTTCCATTGAAGCGAACTGCACAGGAGATAAAAGGTGATGACCCCGCGGCCAAGCGCCAAAAGGTCAAGCAAGCAGTTGCTTCAAAAGCTGGAAGGGAGGAGAGGAAGAGAAAGGAAAGAGAAGAAGGGAGGAGCGAAGGCGAGAGGAAGAGGAGGTCAAATGACAGGCGACTCCAAGTGATTGACGCACGGATTGGGGAGCAATTCAGTGAAGTGATACTTATCCAGTCATCACTAGTGCGCAGTGCATTTATTCCGTTTATGCCAGATGAGTCCGAAGCATGCGAAGCACAAGCCATATCTGATGCATGCGACGTGACGACAAAAGAGATGGTTGAGTCTGGTCGCTACCCCCGCATGGACGAACAAAACTACATTCGGAAGCATCTAAATGAAAAGCGTCCATTGTGGAGTGGCGAAACAGGAAAGAAGTTCAAAGCGACCATGGCTGAACTGTCAAAGAGGTCAGAAAGGAGTTGGCCAAGCGAAGGGACGAGCACCCTGATGCAAGGGAAATGGAGGCTTTTATTCCGAGAGATCTGCTTGATCTGTGGTTATACTACAAGGACTTATTCATCAAGGCCTATTATTACTGGGAAGTAGTGCCGCTGCAGGATCAATGCTCTAGGATAAGTGCCCTCAACAATTTTCTCGCCGCCTATGATGACAAACTGCGACGAAAAATCTTCACCTTGGCTGAACAAACTCAACCCATGCCAATTGTTGTCAAGGTTCCTGCTCTAAAGGAATTCCCCATGCTGTATCATCGAGGCACGGACATTCCAGACAGAGGGATAATAGATGAGGAGGTGACTGAAGCTTTCAGGCTGGAGAGTGCATGGAGAAGACCTAGTATTCACACGGTAGACTCTATGGAATCGAGAGTTCTATCAGCTTACGTGGATACTGCTGCTATTGAAGAAGAAAAGAAGGAGGAGGAAGAAGGAAAGGAGAAGGAGAAGGAGGATGAAGCTGCAGGAAACCTTTGAGTTTCAAGCTTCTTAACAGACAGGGAGATTGCGGGCTCTCCTTACAGCCTAGCTTCGATCGAGCTCCACACAAACGATGTAGGTGCAAGCTTGGATCTAAAATCTATGATCGAGGCTTCTTCAATCGATGAAAGAAGAGCCTTGGATCGAAACAACCTAACGACGACGAACACAAAAACCTAACAACAGATTTAGGGTTTTTGGTTTACGACGACACACTATGAAGAGCTCTTTACAATAAGTGCAAAGATGGCTAGAGCTCTTCTTCTAAGCTTAGATATGGAATGGGCTTAGACTCTAAGTGTGAAGGTTGTGAAGACGAGTTCCGATGAACTGGAAACTCGGAGAACACTTGAAAACAAAGACTCAAAGATTGCTTAGAAAGCTGGGAGTGTTTGTTTGCAGTAGGCTCGAATGCTCAGGAAGTGTTCTACTTTTCTCCGTCTTCATCCTTCACTATTTATAGGCGGAGGGATGCCGAGATCCGTTGCTTGGTTGGTGGCTTTGTCCCTCCTCCTGTCGACAGTACTTGCACAGGCTGGCTGCTTTTCAGACGCGCAGATTTGGCTTTTTGCCGGAAATGGCTAAGTTCCAATTTCAACAGTAACTGGAGCGACCCAGTACTGTTGCGGCGCCCTGTCGGCCTGGCAGTCAACTCCACTGCTCCTCTCCGCGTTCGACACGTGGAGATCTCGTAATAAATGCGGAGATCTCCAGTTGACTGGAGTTCAAATTCGGAGCGGGAATTGTGCTGTCGCTATCTGGTAGGTAGTGGCTCGCTTCGCTTTGAAGTTGTAGCGTCCGCTTAGATTTGAGTCACTTCGTAGTTATTCTGTAGTGAGTCGCTTGGGAAGTAAAGTTCCCTAGTGACTGACTTGGAAATGTTGACCAGAGTTGACTTGCTTTGACTTTATACTGTAGCGCTCGCTTCCCTTCGCTTTGGCAGACTCGCTTTGAATCTACTGTAGCGCTCGCTTCGCTACGCTATTCTTCGGCACGCTTCACTTCAGCTTGCTAGACTTGCTTCGCTTGAAAAACACACTCAAGCGAGTGGCCTTCACTTGAACTTTTGAAGTCTAATTTTTAAGCAAAATAAAGAGCCATCCTAACAGAGTAGGCTTAGAAAAATTCTAACCTATTAACTACATCAAAATGGGTCGCTTGGGAACAGAACGCTTTGGGGTTTTGGGATCAAATCAAAACAATGAAGTGTCCCTTATAGGTTCTCCCTTAACATGTTGTTCTTAACAATTCCCAACAATTTCCCCCTTTTTGATGATGCCAAAACCCAAAGACTTAAGATTATTGATATCTAGTCTATCTAACCGTAGAAGGAACTTCAAGCGACTGCTTCCTTTGCAGCTTCGTTTGTATTTTTCTTTTAAGTTCCTTTCCCATTTTTTTTCGGTTAAATTGTTTGAGTTTGTAGCAAAAAGTAAAGTCATTCACAAAGAGAGTAAATGACACATTTTGACAGAAATCGAAATTGGAATATACGAACATCAGTTCACAAAATATCAAGGGACTTGAAACTCAAAGGTTTCCTACAACCCCTTTCTTATCTTCCTCCTTCTCCTTTCTCTCCTCTTCCTTCTTCTTGTCAGCAATATTATCATAGGCAGATAGGACTCTTGACTCCATAGTACCTACAGTATGGATACTTGGTCTTATCCATGCACTTTCCAGTCTGAAGGCTTCACTCACCTCCTCATCTATGACTCCTCTGTCTGGAATGTCTGTGCCTGGATGATAAGGCATGGGGAAGTCCTTCAGAGCTGGTATTTTGATGACCAAGGGCTTGGGCTCTGCATGTTCAGCTGTGGTGAAGATCTTTCGTTGCATCTTCTCATCGTACGTGCAGAGAAAGTTACTGAGGGCACTTATCCGAGAGCAACGATCCTGTAGTGGCACTACCTCCCAATAATAGTAAGCTTTGATGAACAAATCCTTGTAGTATAGCCACTGATCGCGCAGATCTCTCGGGATGAAGTCCTCTATTTCCCTGGCGTCCGGATGCTCGTTCCTCCTCTTGGACAACTCTTCTTCCGACCAGCTAGATAACTCAGTCATGACCGCATTGAACTTCTTTCCCGACTCGCCGCTCCAGATAGGAAGCTTCTCGTTGAGTCGCTTGCGAATGTAATTCTGTTCCTCCTTGCGGGAGTAGCGACCAGAGTCAATCATCTCTTTAGCAGTCACATGGCATGTATCGATCATAGCTTGAGCTTGGCATGCTTCGGACTCCTCTGGCATGAACGGAACAAAGGCACTTCGAACTAAGGCAAACTGGATGAGTCTCACTTCATTGAAGTGTTCCTCAATCCGGCCGTCAATGACTTGAAGTCGCTTTGCCTTTATTCTCCTCTTCTTCTCGGCTTCATCCTTTCCTTCTTCTCCTCTCTTCCTCCTTCTCTCCTCCTTCTCTGCCCTTGAAGCAACTGCCTGCTTGACCTTTTGGCGCTTGGCTGCGGGGTCATCTCCTTTCGTTTCTGGAGCAGTTCGCTTCACTGTTTGCTTCGGTGGTGGGGGAGGCGGCATATCCTTCTTCGTGGTTGCACTCGGAGGGACAACTGCAAATGAAATGACTCCTGCAGTTGCTGAAGTGAGTGAGGCAGTTGAAGCGGGCGCTTTGGAACCTGAAGCACCTGCAAGTGTTATTCTTTTTAAATCAAACTGGCGCTCCAACTCCCGAGCCATGGCCGCGTCCTCCTCCGTTTGCTTCCGCCTTTCCTCCTTGGTTAGCACCGTAACTGGAGGATGTCGTGCGATTGAGGCGCCAAGAACTTTCTCTTCGATTGGCCTGCGGGGCTCTTCAGGCTTCTTCATTAGCTCCTCCTCTGTGAGCTTTACTTTGCCCTTCTTCGCACGTAAGGCCCTCTCTTCATCATCTAACTCCTCCTCTACACCTTCAGCACCACTCCTTCCTCCTTCGATCAACTCCATTTCAACTCTACTTCCTCCGGCACCTCCAACTCCTCCTACCTTCACCTGTCCTTCCCCCTTTTTGGCATCATCACTGCCAGGGGTTAGGGTGATTGATTTTCCAGAGATGGATTGGTGAAGTGAGTTAACTGCGTTAAATACAGTGTGTAGCATCCGCTCGGTCTTGTTGGCAAAGGTATGCTCCTGGGAAAGCACCAACTCTGCAGTTTTGGCGTTGATTTCCTCGAGCAGGTACTCACATTGTTTTTCTCTCTCCTTCACTGAGAGCATCAACCTCTCCAGTGGCTCCACCGATTTGAAGCGAGCCTCCAGCTCCGCTTCAACTACTCTCCTCAGATCCTTCTTTTCCTCCTGCAGGTTGAAGTACCAGAATTCTTGGGCCGCTTGAAGCTCCGCCTGCATTGTTTCAAGGCTCCTCTCTCTCTGATTTAGAGAGAGATGGAATTCGGCACCTGCAGCAACTTTCTCTGTGTAAGCTTCTCCCAGTTCTTTGACTTTCTGCAGTAGGATAGACAGTTCAGCATTCTGCAGATCAAGAGCCTGCGCACTCCTCCTTCGACTCTCCAGTTCTTTCTTGTCTATCTCACTCTCTTGTTTGAGTTCCTTCATCTCATTTCTGAGAGTGTCAAGAGTTTTCTTGGTGCTGATCAGCTCACTCCCCTTCCTTATCAGCTCTTCATCCCTCTTCTCTACTGCCTCCTTCAACTTCTTCACCTCCTTCTCCAAATCCTTCTTCTCTTTGCCAATTGAGACAATCTTGGCATTAACCTCCCTCAAGCGGCTCCTTTCCGCGTCAAGCGAGCCCTTGAGTTCGGTGATGGTTTTTGACTGGTCTCCCACCAGCTTCACTTGCGCCTCCAGCGCCTTCTCCTTTTCCTCCAACAGCCTTCCCTTCTCCTCCACCGTTGCCTCCAAATCTTCCTTTTACTTGTCAAAGTCTTCACGAAGACTCTTGACCTCCAGCACCCTCCGGTTCACCTCTTCCTCCTTCTTGGAGATCTCGCTTTGGAGATTTGAGATCTCCACCTCCTTCGCCTCCATCTCCTCTGCATGTGCATTGATCAGTTGCTGCTCATGTGGAGTCGGCACTCGCTTGGGAATCACAGCATCTGGGTATTCTTGTTTTATCTTAGCATCCAGCTTGTCCCAGAAGCTGGTCCCATCGAGAAAGGTGTGGAAGCCGTCCACTCCAATAAAGTTGAGCAGCTTGGCCTCCAGCTTGATCAACTCATCCTTCTTGAAGGCCTGCATGAGGTTGTAGATTTTATAGTACTCCGTTCCGCGGTACGTGATGTATGTCAGGAAGTCGACGGTCTGAGTGTAGAACACGTCGGTCCACGGAACGTTGGAGTAGCGAAGACCAATGGTCTCTGCAGCTTGCTCTCGATCCTTGAGGTAGCGGTCGATCGCCTGCATTTCTGCAGAGACGGCAGGAGGTACGAATTGTGGGATGATGGTGAGTTCACCGGTAGTATGGGCGGTATCGGCTGTAGCTACCGAAGTCGAGGAGGATTGGGATGATGATGAGGCTTCAGTGGTTTCAGTTATGTGTATGGTTTCTGTGGGTGGTGGTTGTATATGCTGGGTTTGGATGGGCTGGAAAGTGGTGTAGTCTTCGACTAGATCAACATGCAGTATGGGGATTGGGGGTATCTGAAATGAAGATGCAGATTCTTCTTCATGTGGGGATAGGGGTGATTTTTGGGATTGATGTTGGGCAGTGGAAGATGTTTGGGTTTCAGGTAGTGGCTGGGTTTGGGTTTGAAGTGTTTGTATTTGGACTTGGGGTTGGGGAGATTGGATTTTGATTGGTGAGGATTGGGGTTGAGTCACTTCAACGTCCTCAAGCGGCTTCTCCACCGCCTTGCTTTCTTGAACGAGTGAAATGACTCGCTTCATTTTCTTCTTGCCTCGCTTGGGCGCAGCTCGCTTCTCGGGTGAAGCAGCTCGCTTTGCTTGGCTCACTTCAGCTTGTCTTTCGACAACTGGTCTTGCAGCGGGCACTTCTACATCTAGAAGTCCCTGATCAATCGGAATCTTGGTCTTCCTCCATTTTTCGTAGAAAATAGACTGCTTGTTGTAGACAGCCGTGTTGGATTCCGGCCACACTTTGCCCGGAAACTTCTCCTCCAAGGCAACAGAGAGTCTAGAGAAGAATTTCAGCTTCCCCTTGCGGAGAATTTGATCGGCGCTTCCCGGCACGAATGCAAAATCTTCAGCGGCTTCGTGGATTTGGTTGAGAAACCAACCATGCCAGTTGAAATTTGTTCCGGTGAGGCTGTCGACGATGACGGTGGTGACAATCAGCTTCGTCTCAGACAGCGTATCCAAGGTTCCGACGTAGCACGCGATGCTCTTCGAAAAGAGCTCGCAAATATGGTTGAAGGGGGCCTTCAAGTTGGAACGGATACTGGCCTCCTTGAAATTTGGTTCAGCTCCGGCGATGGCAAAACGACCATACTCCACTCCGGCCGAAAATCACAAATCTAACAGGGAATTTCCTCCTTCCCTCGGCAATTCGAACACGCCGATGAGCTCGCTCATATCCACCTCCACCGGCTTCCTGGTTTGTGGATCTGTGAATGATGAAGTGTTCTGCTCCTTCCTCAGATTCAGAAGAAGCTCTCCCACCGCCTTCGCCAAGATTTTCTTTGGAACAGCCGTCACGAACTTCCATAGACCGGCCGTGTTCACGGCTCTACGGAAAAATCCGTTCTCTTCTACGACGACAGGGTCGAGATGGGGCTCGACGTTGATGTGTTTGTCAACTTCAGTGAGGAATTGCTCCGTCGTCTCGGTGTTTAACTTCTTTCCCATGGTGAGAAATGAGAGGGTTTGAATCGGAGATTTATCGACGAAAAACTGGGGATTTCTAGGACTCGTGAGTTGCAGAGAGTTTTTGCACAAGAATGGCAAGTGTTGAAAGTTGTGAACATTTTTCAGTCTGCAACTCCACCCTTATATAGAAGTAGGGTTTGGCTGACGTGGCAAAGGGCAGGACAGTAATATCGGTGAAGATCCTGTAGGTAGGCGGCGGACGTGCGGTGATGGATCTGATGTGTCCGGTGTCATCACAGTAAAAGTGAACCGCCAACTTGCACGTCGTCTCCACGTGGCCTTCTGTGATTGGTTTGTCTTATACGGCGCAGATCCAACGGTTACAGATTGGGGACTGTTAAGATTCGACGGCTGGATCTTCTCCGTCTTTTCCCGCTTCGAATTCAAAGTGAAGCCCACGCGCCCGTTATCTTCGCCAGTACGTGAACCTGCATTAAATGCACGGCAGAAAGTAAAATTGCGCTCGAGTGCAGACAACTCATACTCGCTTCGTACCCACTCGCTTTGAGTTGGGCCGCTAGGCCTTGACTCGCTTGAGTGACTGTTCTGCACTCGCTTGCGATGGCTCGCTAGGAGTGACGTAGCACTCGCTTGGCCATCTGAAGCGACTGGAATAAGAAATGAAATTTCTTTACTTAATTTAAAATGTTTCTGACTTACATACTTCGAGGATAAACAAGAGTGTTTTCCTCTTTGTATTTGTGTCAGATTCATTTCATATTTTCCACATAGTGAGTGAAGGTTTCTAGCACGCTTCGGCTCACTTAGTGTACTTAAAATTGAAATGCTTACCAGTCAATCTCACTTCGTAGGAGATTGATACCACTTATTGAAGACTCCATTTTGAGGATTTGGATAGCACTTGATGGTTATTGCTTTGAAGCTTGTTGATACCACCTGTAGAGTACTTCATCTTCTTGGCATTCATCTTCATGGCATTCATCTTCCTCTACGAATTAGAGAGTCCTCCATCGAAGTGAATGGGGGAGAGAATGAATATAGTACACAAGCTTACTACTACCCAGAGGGGAGCTTCACGTAAGTGTACAGGATGACAATGAGAATGCTCTGACAAGACAATCTCGTATTTTACGCAGAAGCATGTCACCAGCCCTGCAACCTTTGGTAGAAAAAGGTAAACCTTCAAGCTTCCTCCTACAAGCTACAGAATGAACTTGCAATCGACTCGCTTTGACCCAGGCTAGGGCAAATTGAAGGGATGCAAAATTCAAAGTGGGGGAGGAATGAATAGACATCCGGCAGCTCGACTCAATGAAGAGTGAGTAATGAATGGATATTTATCCACGATGAAGGAGATGACAGGACTTGCTCCTCTTCGGCGGAAAGATGGGAAGAGGACACAAGGTCTAGGTGCCAGCCCTGCCTAAGCTTTCACCGTTTTTACGTGGGAAGGCCCGATACAAGACCCCACAACCGTTACTAGAAACGGCACTTGCGAGTGTTTATACCCACTCGCTAGGAATCCTAGGCTAGGTAGCAGCTTTCCTTGCTCGCTTTGGAAGTAGCTTGCTCCAAGAGCAAACAATAGTTCCCCCTTAACCAATGGCATAACAATTCCTGTAACCGGGTAGGGAACGTCTTCCATCACTCCACCTTTCTCCACCTTATTTCTCCTTCTTCAAGCGAGTGAGATTTTGAAGAGACTCGCTTGAGTTGGTAAAGATCCGAAGCGAGTGACGCTACGAAAAACTAGCGACCACTCCTTCGTGCATCCTGAATCTAGCACTCTTCACCAGGGTCTAGCAACCCTAATTCCATGCATAGCTGATTGAAACGAGATTCAGCTAGAGGCTTGGTGAGGATATCTGCTCGCTGGAGATCGGTATGAATTTTCTCGAGCTTGATATCCTTCTTCTCGACATGATCACGAATGAAGTGATGTCGGATTTCCACGTGCTTGCATCTGGTGTATAGCACTGGATTTTGAGAGATGCAGATCGCACTGTTGTTGTCGCAGAATATAGGAATTTCATTTGCTTCAACATTGTAGTCCTTCAACTGCTGACGAAGCCATAGAATTTGAGAACAGCAGCTTCCAGCGGCCATATATTCAGCTTCAGTCGTTGAGGTGGCTACACTCGTCTGCTTCTTCGAAAACCATGAGATCAGCTTGCTTCCCAAGAACTGACAAGTGCCCGAAGTTGATTTCCTATCAATTCGGCACCCTCCATAGTCAGCATCTGAATATCCTGTGAGCTCCAAATTATCCTCCGTTGGATACCACAGCCCCATATTGACAGTGCCCTTCAAATATCGAAGAATTCTCTTGGCAGCTTCAAGATGGCTGTGCTTGGGATTGCTTTGGAAGCGAGCACAGACTCCAACTGCAAAAGCTATATCCGACCTATTTGCAGTGAGATATAGAAGGGATCCGATCAAGGCTCGGTAGTCTGTAGCATCCACAGACTTCCCATCTATGTCTGGCTCCATCTTCCAGTTCGTGTTCATTGGAATCTTCACAGCTTTGGCATGCTGAACACCGAACTTGGCAAGCATATCTCTTGTATACTTAGCTTGATTGATGAAGATGACATCATCCTGCTGCTTCACTTGAAGACCTAGAAAGCAGCTCATCAAGCCAATCATTGACATCTCATATTTGGTCTTCATGAGTTCTCCAAACTTCTTGCTAAGCGACTGGTTTGGTGACCCAAATATGATGTCGTCCACGTAGATCTGAACCCATAGCATATCATCTCCATGATTGATGGTGAATAGGGTTCGATCTATCTTTCCTTTGTGGAATCCATTATCCACTAGGAATTGAGAAAGGGTATCATACCAAGCTCTGGGAGCTTGCTTCAATCCATATAGGGCTTTATTCAATCGATACACCTTATCTCCTTGCTCGAAACCCGGTGGCTGCTCCACATAGACTTCTTCCTTCAATTCACCGTTGAGGAACGCGCTCTTCACATCCATCTGATATACTTTGAATTTCTTGGCCGCTGCATAGGCTAGAAATAGTCTGATCGCTTCAAGCCGTGCCACTGGAGCGAAGGTCTCATCAAAATCGATTCCTTCCTCTTGGCAGTAGCCCTTGGCGACGAGACGCGCCTTGTTCCTCACAACGTTGTGGTCCTTGTCCGTCTTGTTCTTGAACACCGACTTGGTACCAATCACATGCTGAAATTTGGGACGATCCACGAGGTACCATACGTCGTTTCTGGTGAACTGATTCAGCTCTTCCTGCATGGCGATCACCCAATTTGAATCGGCTAGGGCTTCCTCCACGCATGACGGCTCAATGTTTGAGAGAAAGCAACTGAACATGGCACTTTCTCCAAACACTTGAATTCTGGTCACTACACCCTTGGATGGATCTCCAATGATTTGACTTGGTGAGTGATTCTTGAGCCATGTACGCTTGGACCCGCCAGCTTCATCTTCATCTTCTTCTTGGTCACTCGCTTCACCTTCTGAAGCGACTGGATTGGGTGCTTGGCCTGCACTCGCTTCAGGAATCTTGGGGGCAGCTTCATCTTTTCCTTGGACATTCTGCTCGCTTGAGCCCTTGATTTCTTCATCATCCTCAAGCATGTCCCAAGTTAATGAATTGATGGGTTCCTCACTTGTCTTTCCTTCCTTGGATTGAACCTGTTCCTGTGGAAGACTCAACAAAAATTCATCAAATACGACATGGGGTGATTCTTCCACGATTAGGGTTTTACAGTTGAATACCCTGTAAACTTTGCTTGATGTAGAATATCCTACGAATATTCCTTCATCAGCTTTGCTTTCAAAGGCTTTCCACTGTGACTTCCCATTGTCATGGATGAAGACCCTACAACCAAAAATATGGAAATAAGATATGTTTGGAATTCTCCCTGTCCATATTTCGTATGGTGTTTTGTCGCGCCGTTTGCAGAGAAGCGTTCGATTCTGTGTGTAGCATGCTGTATTGGCAGCTTCAGCCCAATACTTCATTGGAAGCTTCGAGTCTGCAATCATGGTTCGAACGGCTTCTTTGATGATTCGATTCCTTCTTTCAGCAACTCCATTCTGCTGAGGTGTGCGTGCTGAGGATGTCTGATGTGCTATGCCATGCTCCGTGCAGTAAGCTTCAATAGTAGAGTTCAGGAACTCTGTGCCTTTGTCAGAGCGGATGGTCACAATCGCTTGATTCTTTTCCACAGCCAATCGCTTGAGCAGTTGTGATAGCTTGGTCAGTGTCTCCTTCTTGCTGAAGAGGAATACAACCCAAGTGTAGCGAGAGAAGTCGTCGACTACAACTAGAGTGTACTTCCTTCCATTTACACTAACTGGAGTGACTGGACCAAACAGATCCATATGAAGCAGCTCAAGCACTCGCTTTGATGAAGCTTCTTCGAGACTTGCGAAGTGCTTCTTCGTCTGCTTCCCTCGTTGGCATGGTGAGCATGGATGGTCTTTGATGAAGACTTCATTCGGTATGCCTTGCGCCAAACCCTTTCGAGCTAAGCGGTTTATGGCTTTGAAGTTGAGATGGTTCAAGCGTCTGTGCCATAGCCATCCTATTTCTGTAGCACTCCTTGCTACTAAGCACGTCTCCTCTTTGCAGCTGTCCCATTGTGCTATATAGACGTTCCTTTGTCTAATTCCAGTTAGCACAATCTGGACAGTGAGCTTGCACTTTACAATGCACTTGTTGGAAATAAATTCCATCTTGTATCCCTTGTCACAGAATTGTGAAATGGATAGCAAGTGTGCTTGAGTCCCTCCACGTAGGAGACTTCTTCAATTGTGAGCTTTCCAACTTTCAGTGCGCCGTATCCTTTGGTGCTTCCTCGAGAGTTATCACCAAAAGTAACGTGTGAACCCTTCTTCTCTATGTAGTCATGAAGTAGAGCTCTCATGCCGGTCATGTGTCTCGAACATCCACTGTCCAAGTACCAGATTTGTTGACCCTCACATGGCATGGGATCCACGGCGCTCACCTGCAATTAGACAGATTTTGGTACCCAAATCAGTTTGGGTCCTTGCAGGTTAGTTCCCTTAGGTACCCATACTTGCTTCACTTTCTTTTGAAAGGTAGCTTGTGCTTTGGGTTTCTCGACCTTTGAAAACTGTGACTTCTACCTTAAAGCAGCTTCACACGTGCAGCAGTGTGTGCAAGAGGGATAGCAGCTCGCTTGAGGCATATCCATGCTCTTACCCTTTGGCTTGTATCCTGAAGCGACTTGCTTCGGATTAGCTACAGGCTTAGAGACTGACGTAGGGTTTACAGTCTTTCGAAGCGACTCGCTAGGTTTTCTCGAAGCGGTCCAACTAGGGTTTTGACCCCGACTCGCTTGAGTAACCTTGGGAGTTCGAAGCGGCCTCTTTGATGCTTCGAATTCTTCCCCCTCAACGTTAGTCCGGTTGGACCATCTCCAGTCCGGATAACGTGACACATAGACATTACTCCTTTTCTTAAAAGGGAGATCCTTTGTCTCTGGTGTCTTGGCCTGAGACTTAGAAGCTACAACTGGTTTCCCTTTACCTTTGGATTGGTAAGCTTTAGCATTGTAAGTGCTAGGAACAGTTGGTCTCTGCTTGCCCATAGTTTCTGCCCTTGAAGATATAGACATCTTCATTGGCTTCTTCTTAGGGTTCTCAGCCATTTGGCCTTTATCCTTGTTGGTGGTCGCTTTGGATGCAGTGGGCATTTCCAAAGTGACTGATGGTGTCGTGTGAGAAGCACCAACAAAGACAGTCGGCTTGGATGGTCCACCCTCATATCCGAGTCCTCCCTTTCTACCAAAAGGTAGAAGTGAGCTCTCTAGTGTCTGCCTAGCATATGAAGCTTTGTTCAAGTTGGCAACTAGAGCGGACTGGGTTTCATACCTTCCTTCCAAGCTTTGATGTCTCGCGAAGAGATCCTCGAACTTACTAGTCATAGCCCTTAAGTTAAGTTTGACTTGGTCAAGCTCAGTGGCTAGCTTTCGGTTCTCCTTCTCGCTTTGAGACAAAGCTTATTTCAACACTTCGTGGTCGCTTGACAATTTAATGTGCTTGTCAAGCAACTCACTCCATGTCGAGGAATTTGCTTCCTCTTGGTGAGTGTGTGCGAGTGTAATTGAGCTAGGTGAAGGATAGATGAATACCTCTCCTGTTTCTTCGTCGGTGAGCGCCTTGCTCTCAGTTCCTCTCCTCTTTGCTCTCAGTTCCTCTCGCTCCTTCGCACTCAGCTTCAGGCAATCGGATTTGTAGTGGCCCATTTTGTGGCAATGGTAGCATTCCACTTCCATCATGTCCCTTGAGATCGGCTTGGTCGTCTCTTCTTTCTTCCCTTTTCCTTCTCGAGCATCAGTGCTCCTCCCTTTGTATTGCTTGTAGAATCTTTTGTATTTGCCCACTCGAGAGTTCATTTTGTTGAAGTTCTTGGATAAGAATGCAATATGTTCTTCCAAATCTTCCCTCGTCATCTTGGCTAGCGACTGGTCACTTGGCCCTTCAGCAGCTTTGAAAGCTACACCCTTTGATGTCGTGGGAGCTTCATCCTCTTCGTCGAGGTTCATTCGATTCAGATCGAATTCATGAGCTTTGAGTTCGGAGAACAGAATCTCCGGTGTGAGCTTCGATAGATCTTTGGTAGCTAGGTACAGCTCCTTCATTGTCTGCCACTTCCTCGTGAGAGCTCGGACAATCTTCAGGTTAACTTCCTTGTCTGTGAGTTCCTTCCCAAGTGAGTTGAGAGTTGCAATGATGTTGGTGACGCTCAGCTCGAAGGCATCGATGGACTCTCCTGGCTTCATTATTAGACTTTCAATGTAATGACCGCAGTTTTTAGTAGTGATTAATAAAAACTTCGGCATTTAAAATAAGAAAAGAAATGTTGAAGGAGGTATTATTGTTATGAGTAGAATAAAATTTTAAAAGAACTACTAGTAGTAATGTTACGTTAGTAACATCAGAACTTCTTGAAGTGAGAACCCAACTAAATGAGAAAGGCCGATTAAATGATTCGGAGAAAGAAACATTCAGTATTTAATTTTGGGCCGAGGCCCATTCGATTCCGAACCTCCCGAATTCAAGGCCCACTTGAATTCAAAGCCCAGTTTTATTTACAAGGCCCATTTATCAGTTATAAGGCCCAGTTAATTGTTCGATATCAGTTGAATTATCGGAGCTCACTCCATGAGTAATTACTCGAATTACTTCGATCCTAATAGCTAAGAACGGGAGCCCACGTTCGTTAAGGCTCAAAAATAATTACGAGGCCCGATATTAATATTTGTAGTTCATGATAATATTTACATGAGGGAAGTGATATAATAAAACATCCAACAATAATAAAAGGCCCAAGATCATTAGTTCAAGCCCAAGAATAATAGTCCATGAGTAATATATATATATATATATATATATATATATATATATATATATATATATATATATATATATATATATATATATATACAAGAAGAATAAAAAAATAAAAAATAAAAAAAAAAAGAAAAGAAAAGAATGAAATTGGCGGCAGAACACTTGGAGCCAAAATCTGGGATTTATTCTTACTAATCCCACTCAACAATAATTAGAAGAAGGAAGATAAATACACTAATTACAATTAGGGGAGGTTAATACATCATTAGTAGTTCAAATGAAAAGGGTGCATGGGGAAGAGGGAGCTAGAGCTAGCCGCCCAACTCTTCACCTCCTTGTCTCCAACTTTATCTCACACCATGCAAGAGCCACCCTTGGAAGAGAACCTCCCCAACCCAAGCCCCTTCATGTAATGATTACACATCCCCTCTCACAAGCAAGAGCCTCCCATCCTTACAACAAAAACCAAGACAAGTTATTTCTCAAGTTCATTCACACACACTCACTCAACAAACACCCAAGAGAGAAGTAGAGAGCAAGTAGAGAGAGAGAGAGGAGCTGCCGAGTTCTGCAGCCAAGGATCACCTTCAAACATCACCCCCACACACGGTAAAACCTCTCTCACCCCTCTCCAAGACTTAGAATGTACATGCACTAACTCTAGGATCAAATTCTCATCTCTAGAATGGAAGAAGGAGAAGGGAAAAGGCACTCAAGCAAGAACTAGAAGGAGGCAGCCTCTATTTGGAAGCTAGAGACAAATTTTCAGTTCTAAAGGTGAGATAGAATTTCATACTCCTTCCCTAGTACAAGAATCAAGGCTTTAACATATAGAAAACCAACATGCAAGTGTAGGAAGGAAGAACAAAGGGAAGAAGGCAACAAAGAGAGGGAGGACAACCAACAATCTTGCCAAGAAATCAGTTTCCAAACCCCACAATCACAAGTAAGACTCATATCTCATCACTCTCTCTAAGAGCCCCAAATTGTAAGCATGCAACCTCCCTAGAACCTCCAAGCAATCGATTAAGTACACAATCTAGTGTTCTATTCCCTCTCAAGCATGAATCATTGTTTAAAACCTCAAGGATGAAGCATAAGAAACATATCACTCACCTAGAAGCTATGCATGTTGTCTTAGAGACTAAAATCGAATTCAAAGGCATGTTTTAGATCACATAGAGCCCCTCTTCTAAGCTTAAAGCATTGCATGTATAACAATCCCTCAAATTAACTCATCAACACAACAAAGTACCGATTTCAAAGCCTATTAAAATCTGGAAATTTGCTTCCATTTCATACATAAAGCATACAAGGCAAAATCAGCCCCTCAAATGCTCTCTAATTGAACCCTAACCCTCTAAATCAACAAGTGAAAGTTCATAATCGAATTAAGAAACGAAAACGAAGGAGAGGGTGAAGGATTTAACCTGCCGGAGGTGAGAGGAGACGACGGTGGAGCCACGGCGACCACGGGAAGCATTCGGCAGCCTCGGCAGAACCACCTCAACACCAGAATTCGCCGGGGGAAACCTGCACAAAGAAAAGGAGAGGGTCAGGTGACGAGGAGAAATAGGGGAGACACCGACGGCAGCCTAGCCGCCGGTGCCAGGAGAGAAACAGAGAGGGACAGAGGAAAAGGCGATGGCAGTCGCGGCAGCAAGCCCTAGCCATGAAGGCTAGGGCAAAGGGACAACGAGCGACGGCGAAGGCGAGTCACGAATCGAAAGGGAGCGCCACCACCGGAAAACTGCAGCAGCGGACGACAGCAACAACGCGAAGGGCGAGGGCAGCGAGTCACCGTGAATCAACGTTGGATACACGGCCGGAGAGCCGTGTTGACGACGGCGAGGCCGAATCGGAGCAGTAGCCGACGGGAGATTTTCCCCTCCTCGCGATTTCCCAATTTTCGAGCTAGGGATTTGATTCTAAATCAAATCTGGAAATTGAAAAGCCTAAGCTTCTACGAAGGAGATGGCGACCGGAATTTGACCGGGGGAGAAGAGAATCACGGCGGCGGCGACGCCGAGCAAGAAGGGACCGGCGGGAAGCAGAGGAGGGGGAAGGAGAGAGAGATAGTTCAGTGAGAGTGAGAGAGAGGTCGCGAGAGAGTGAGAGGAAGGAAGGGATGTTCTGCAGTTCACTAACGGGCCGGGCCGAGCCGAACTAATGGGCCGACGTAATTAAATTTAAAGATGGGCCGGAATTTAATATCAAATTGGGCCGAGAACTAATTAAAAGATGGGCCTGACTTACCTCTCAGTTGGGCCGAGAACTAAATAGATAATGGGCCAGGACTAATATATATACACGGGATTAGATATCTTATTGGGCCGATAATAAATCGGAAGACGAAGACAACACGGGATAAATTTTTCCCGAACTAAATTCAGTAATTTTCGAATCTAAATAATTGAGCCTCAGATAATTATCAACATCAGAATTAATGATAAATTAAACCCAGCTATAATAACCTTATAAGTGTAGACCACTTATATTCGTTAGCGAGTTTGAAGTCTAAATTAATAGATTAATCGAACATCCTACGATCTCAGTCGAGGATGGAAAATCAGTAATAACACAAAAATCGATCGAATGATTGATTTCAATGAGAATCGGGAAACTCTCGATTAAGGAACATAGATAACCACACTACCAGAATCAGAAATTATAACCTCGACTAGAAATCAACCTTCGCATAAATCGATTAGATTATCGATTTCATCACCAGTTACTCATTTCACGTTCTTTGAACGAGGTCAGGCGAAGGAGCAAGCCGAGTCTAAGCAGCAGCCAGAGATTTCTAAGTATCATCAGGAAAGCAGTCGAGGTGGGCTTTCAGAAAACTAAAATGTTTCTTTATGCAATAGTTCTCTTCTTTAAAAGCATTGTCATGCCATAAATGTTTCGTTTTTGTATGATGTCTATCTGAAGGGCTTCGGCCACAGGGCTTCGGCCACAGTTATCAGAAAGAATTGGGGTCTATCGGGGTCGCTCCTCGATGGACTTAGTGCACTTAGTTATGTAGACCGTGAGCTACGTATTGGCCGGTCGAGGTATCCGGAGGAGTGGCCACTCCTTCCGGGTACACCAAAATCAGTTCAGATATGACGGATTACACCAGAAAAATAGCTTGCAAGCGCTTTTATTATTTTGTTTTTTTTAAATGTTTCGTGAGCATAGGTTTTTCCTATAACCCCTATGTCTCACTTTAATGGCTGACAATTAAATGTTTTGGCACGTGCCCACTGAGTACTTCAAAGTACTCAGCCCTGTACATATTTCCCGTGTGCAGGTTGATCGTGATGGATGTGGAGCAGTCCGAGGAGCTTTTTGTCGAATATCAGTGTGTGGAAGCCTCTTGGTGGTGCATGTCTCCATACATGCATCTCACGTTTTTCCGCAATGTTCGTTTCGAAGTCCACACAGTTTACTTCGTATATCGTTGCAATGAGATGTTGTTTTGTGTATCGATGCAACGAGTCGAGCTCCTCGTAGCCGACGAACTCTTTATTGAATAAGCTTCCGTTCGTTTCATGTAATGCTTCTTTTGTAGCAGACACGTTTCCGCGTACCTTCTTTTGCCAGTATTTCATCTGTATCGAACAACGTCCCTCTACCGACATTCTCGACGAATGTTAGGTATTTTGAGTTGAATTCAGTGTTGTTTCTATATAATGTTCTACCTCATGATCAAGTTTTCCTTGTGTTAATCCTTCTTTATTCCTTTTTCTTGCGTCGCACCCCTGCTTGGCCCAAGTTGTGGCGGGCGGGCTGTGACAGAGTGGTATCAGAGCACTAGGTTCGCTCTGAAATCCAAGAGTCTTCTTCTTCATTGTAAAGTCTAGACTTGCTTCGCTAGACTTCTTAAAGCTCTCGACAAAAGCTCGACTCTCCATGACATCACGGACGGCCAAAAGATAGGTTGCTTATCACTACTATGAGAACCTAGACGAGGCAACTCGTAGGGATCACATAAGGTGCTGAGATCAAGGACTTTTAGAGAACGTAGCTCGCTTGAGTTAGGATTCTTTTCTTGCATTGTAACAGGTTGAGTCGAAGAAGCGACGAGGCGCATTGTCAGATCAAGGAAGGAGATTTACAAGGAAGCGATTAGGATTTATAATCAAGAATGACGTCTCAAGAATGGGACAAGTGAGGTGTCGTCGACCTTTTAACGGACGCAAGGCGAGTTTCCTGACCGCCTTTAACCTAACTCAACAGGATTTAATGAAAGTAACTTAACGTTGAACTTAGAACCGGAACTTACTCATTATAGAGTCACTTTCACACTAGCATGAAACACAGCCATGACCCAGTAGAATTTCTTGAACCATAGATCACAACCATGAAAAAGATGCTTCCTTTACCAACTTATTTACGATTACTGTTTCTATCCCAACCTTTCTGAATAGAACCTGACTAGAACTCCCTGTCTCGTGTAGATGGCAGGAGCTAGGCCTACCCCAGACGTGGTCGCGATACTACTACTCCTACCCCTCGCCCCGTAGCCCACCGAGACTGGCCCGTAGGGACAGGGCCCAGCAGCAGCACAGCCGGTCTCGCACCCTCCGATTTAGAGAAGTTGATGGAGGAGTTGAGACGGAGTACCAACAGGCACTGCCAAATGATGGTCTCCCTTTGTGGACGCCTAGATGACCTTGGACAGATGATCGAGGAGTTACTACACGAAGCGGAGCCCCAGCCGCAGCCAGCGCCCGAGCCAGAGCCGGAGCTCGAGGAGGAGGATCCCGAGGAGGACCCTGAGGAGGAGCCCGAGGAGGAAGGACTGTTCTTAGACCTAGAGGTCGACCCTGACTCCGACGAGGACCTCGGAGGAGGACCGGACGCCGACTCTGACGCCGAGTCATGCTTGAGCACCGAGAGTTCCTTAGTGGGGTAGAGTAGCTCTAGTTAGTGTCAGCAACGGATCCCCGTAGACCGTCCTGACTATATTTTATGATAGAACTTATGATTTCAAGTATTATGTTTTGATGTGATAGTACGGGGCCACAAAGTGTTAGGTGGACCATAGGACAAATTGACATGTTTCATTTCCGCTTCCATTATGACGTTTAAGACCTCCACGAGGCAGTTTTCCCTAATTGCACCATATATGATATATAATTGCGCAGCCATTTTTTTTTTCAAACTATATTACGACAAACCAAGACAGCATGATAAGTTGAGAACCAAGCATGAAATGCGCTGCCACCTATGCGAGGAACTTTTGTGAATATTGACAATTGAAATTTTTATATCATCGTTAATCAGAATGCCGCCAAGAACTAGGAGAGGAAGACCCCGAGGTGGAGCTAGAAATGAACGTGATCAAGCACCTCCACCACCACCTTCGCCACCTCCACCACCGCCTTCACCGCCCCCACCACCACGATAAGGATCGAAGAAATTTTTCTTCGACAGAATCCACCCGTTTCAATGGGATGGGAGATCCAGCAGAGGCTGAGACTTGGATAAGCGCTCTGGAACGTATCTTGAACTTCTTAGGATGCTCTGATCGGGAGCGACTAGCTTGCGTAGCTTTTCAATTCACTGGATCCGCCGACTTTTGGTGGGAAGCTCAGCAGAAGATCATGACTCCCGAGCAACGGGCAGGCCTTACCTGGGAGGAATTCAAGACTAGGCTATATAATAAGTATGTTCCGAAAAGTTACCGCAAGAAGAAAGAGGCCGAATTCTATAATCTCAAGCAAGGTAGGATGACAGTGACTGAATATGACCGAACTTTCTGCGACATGTCTCGCTATGCGCCCGACCAAGTCGACTCCGATGAAAAGATGACGGAGAAGTTCCGAGCCGGCTTAAAGCCCGAAATTCGAATGACCCTTGCAAGCCTAGGAACACTCACCTATCACGATGCACTAAGTCGCGCCTTAGATGTTGAGGCAGCAATGCCGACTGAGAAACCAGCCCCAGCAAATCCTCCGGTCCAATCAAACTATCAGCCTTCATTCGACAAAGGGAAACGTAAGTGGGAAGGAAACCCGAGCGGCCAACATGACAAGAGGCCATGGCAAGGACCCCAACGTCCACCAAATCCTGGACCTACTTCGACTCAGACACAGACGGGAAACCGTTCCGCCCGAAACCCCCTCTGCTCGAAATGTAATCGAAGACACGAAGGTGTCTGCAAAGTAGGAAGTGACGCATGCTTTGTCTGCAACCAGAAGGGCCACTTTGCGAAGAACTGCCCAAACAGGAAGCCCCGAACAGGCATGGGACCGCAACCCTCAGGTCAAAACCAACAGCTGCGTGCTATTCAGGCACAACCAAAGCCCCCTCAGCCGCCTCAGCTACATCAGCCACTTCCTTTGCCCACCCAGCGCCAGCAATTTCAGCAACACCTTCAAGAACAGCAAAATGCTAGGGCTTACGCGCTTAAGCAGAAACAGCCAGAGAAAAACCCAGGAAACCTAGCAGGTATGGGTCAACTACTCGGAATACCTGTGATAATTTTGTTCGATACCGGTGCTTCGCATTCCTTTATATCCCAAGCATGTGTAGAAGAACTGAACTTAGAAGCAAAACCATTGAAGGTTGAACTAGGTCTCACATCACCGGTAGGAGGAACTAAGGCTCTCACGCACTGTTGCTCTAACTTAGAACTTGAACTAGGATCACTTAAACTCTCAGCAAATAACTTAAGTGTCATGGCTTTAAAAGACGTAGATGTGATCCTAGGAATGGACTGGCTAACTCAGCATCATGCTACTATTCTATTCAACGAGAGACGAATCTCTTTTCACCCACCCGGGAAAGAACCAACCGACTTCTACGGAATCTCTATGAACCAGCGAAAGGCGATCATTTCGGTACTTCAGGCCGTTACGTTAGTCAAGAGAGGATACCCAGCATATCTCGTACACTTATGCGGAGAAACCCAGGAAGAAACGAAGGTCGAGAATATAGAAATCGTGCGAGAATTTCCTGACGTATTTCCCGAAACCCTACCAGGACCCCCACCAGACCGAGAGATAGAGTTTACCATCGAACTAGAACCAGGGGCAGCTCCGGTGTCCAAAGCACCATACCGTATGGCCCCAAAAGAGTTGGAGGAACTTAAGATTCAACTCCAAGAACTCCTAGAATTAGGTTTCATCAGACCTAGTGTATCACCGTGGGGAGCACCTGTCCTCTTCGTAAGGAAGAAAGATGGATCAATGAGGATGTGCATCGATTATCGAGAATTGAACAAGCTAACTCTTAAGAACAAGTACCCCTTGCCTAGAATCGATGATTTATTCGATCAACTTAGAGGAGCTAAAGTCTTTTCGAAGATAGACTTGAAATCAGGATACCATCAGTTGAAAATCCGACCCAGTGATATACCCAAAACTGCCTTTCGAACCCGATACAGCCACTACGATTTTGTAGTTGTACCTTTTGGACTAACCAACGCACCAGCAGTATTTATGGACCTCATGAACCGCGTGTTCCACCTTTATCTCGACAAGTTCGTTCTAGTCTTCATAGACGACGTACTAATCTATTCAAAAAGCGAGGAAGAACACAGAGAACACCTGAGAACGGTTCTAAAAACCCTCAGAAGGGAAAGGCTTTACGCAAAGTTCAGCAAGTGCGAGTTTTGGCTCAGAGAAGTGATTTTCTTAGGACACATCGTGTCATCAGAAGGAATCAAAGTAGACCCTGCAAAGGTAGAAGCTGTGCAGAACTGGAAATCCCCAACAACACTGAACGAAATCCGAAGCTTCTTAGGACTAGCTGGCTACTATCGAAGATCCATCGAGGGATTTTCTAAGATAGCGAGACCGATGACGCAATTATTTCAAAAGGGGATTAAGTTCGTTTGGACCCCAGAGTGTGAGACGAGTTTTCAGATACTCAAAGAGAAGTTAACCACAGCCCAGTTTTAGCAGTTCCAGAGCCCGACAGAAGCTATACGGTTTACACCGATGCCTCGAAAAATGGACTCGGATGTGTGTTGATGCAAGACGGACGAGTGATAGCGTATGCCTCACGGCAGCTCCGACCGCACGAACGGAACTACCCGACTCATGACCTAGAATTAGCCGCGGTAGTACACGCATTGAAAATTTGGAGGCATCACCTCTATGGAGTGAAGTGTGAAATTTTCACCGACCACAAGAGCCTTAAATACTTTTTCGAACAGAATGACCTCAATATGAGACAGCGACGGTGGCTTGAATTGGTCAAAGACTACGACTGTAGCATCAACTACCACCCAGGTAAAGCTAATGTTGTAGCTGACGCCTTGAGTCGAAAGACTCGACCACAATTAGCTTATCTCCGCACGTCTGAGGAGATGCTCATTCGAGAGTTCAACAAGCTCAGACTAGAGATAGTATCTCCACCGGAAACCATCTAAGGAGTCATTGCCACCATTACCATAGAGCCCGACTTGAGATGCAGGATTATCCAAGAGCAAAGAAAGGACGAGATGATAGAGAAGATCCGTCTGGGAGTAAGGACGGATGGTACGAAAGACTACCGAGAGGAGGCCGACAATGCGATTACCTTCAAGGGAAGATTGTGCGTACCACGTAGTGATGAGCTCCGAAATGAGATCCTGAGTGAAGCTCATGACACCCCGTACACTGCACATCCAAGAGGCACCAAAATGTACCAAGATTTGAAGGAGAGGTTTTGGTGGGAAGGCATGAAGAGGGACATAGCCTCATTCGTCGAGCGCTGCTTGACGTGTCAACAAGTGAAGGCGTTGCACCAACGGCCACATGGGAAGTTACAACCTTTGGAAATTCCGCAATGGAAGTGGGAGCACATCACCATGGATTTCGTAACAGGTTTTTCCCGAACAAGGAGAGGAAATACAGCTATCTGGGTAATCGTAGATCGACTAACCAAATGTGCTCATTTCATTCCCATACCCACCACCTATGGCTCAGAAAAGCTAGCACGACTGTATATCCGAGAAATCATACGTCTCCATGGAATACCGTTGTCCATCACGTCGGATCGAGACTCGAAGTTCACCTCGAAATTTTGGATGAGTATGCAGAAAGAACTAGGCACACAGCTGAATTTTAGCACTGCGTATCACCCTCAGACCGATGGTCAATCCGAAAGGACCATACGGATCCTTGAAGACATGCTGAGAGCAGTAGTACTTGATGAGGGAGGAGAATGGGAGAATATCTTGCCATTAGTTGAATTTGGTTACAACAATAGCTATCAGTGGACCATAGGAATGGCTCCATACGAAGCATTGTATGGAAGGAAGTGTAGATCACCACTTTACTGGGGTGAAGTTGGAGAAAGAAAGAGTCTAGGTCCAGAAGCAATCGACGAGATGGTCGAGATAGTACGACAAATCAGAGATAGGATGCGAGAAGCTCAGAGTAGACAAAAGTCCTATGCCGACAATCGTAGAACCGAATTGCACTTCGAAGTAGGCAACAAAGTTTTCTTGAAAGTTTCTCCCACTAAGGGATTAACTAGATTTGGGGTCAAGGGCAAACTAAGGCCCCGATTCATTGGACCCTACGAGATTCTGGAAAGGATCGGACCCATAGCCTACAGACTAGCGTTACCTCCAAAACTAGGAAGCGTCCACAATGTATTTCATGTGTCTCAACTAAGGAAATACGTGTTTGACCCCAAACACGTTATACGACAGGAGGACGCAGTTATAGAGCCCGATTTGAGCTACGAGACAAAACCTGAAGCTATTGTAGATCGGAAAATCCAACAGCTTAGGAATAAGCAAATTCCTCTAGTGGAGACACCACGGGCAGGAAGAAGCCACATGGGAGTTGGAGGACAAGATGAGAGAGAAATACCCCGAATTGTTTTAGAAATTAAGTAAATTTCGGGATGAAATTTTTCGTAAGGGGTGTAGGATGTAATGACCGCAGTTTTTAGTAGTGATTAATAAAAACTTCGGCATTTAAAATAAGAAAAGAAATGTTGAAGGAGGTATTATTGTTATGAGTAGAATAAAATTTTAAAAGAACTACTAGTAGTAATGTTACGTTAGTAACATCAGAACTTCTTGAAGTGAGAACCCAACTAAATGAGAAAGGCCGATTAAATGATTCGGAGAAAGAAACATTCAGTATTTAATTTTGGGCCGAGGCCCATTCGATTCCGAACCACCCGAATTCAAGGCCCACTTGAATTCAAAGCCCAGTTTTATTTACAAGGCCCATTTATCAGTTATAAGGCCCAGTTAATTGTTCGATATCAGTTGAATTATCGGAGCTCACTCCACTAGTAATTACTCGAATTACTTCGATCCTAATAGCTAAGAACGGGAGCCCACGTTCGTTAAGGCTCAAAAATAATTACGAGGCCCGATATTAATATTTGTAGTTCATGATAATATTTACATGAGGGAAGTGATATAATAAAACATCCAACAATAATAAAAGGCCCAAGATCATTAGTTCAAGCCCAAGAATAATAGTCCATGAGTAAATATATATATATATATATATATATATCAAGATCATTAGTTCAAGCCCAAGAATAATAGTCCATGAGTAAATATATATATATATATATATATATATATATATATATATATATATATATGCATATATATATATTATTATTATTACAACAAGAATAAAAAAAAAAAAAAAAGAAAAGAAAAGAAAAGAAAAGAGTGAGATTGGCGGCAGAACACTTAGAGCCAAAATCTGGGATTTATTCTTACTAATCCCACTCAACAATAATTAGAAGAAGGAAGATAAATACACTAATTACAATTAGGGGAGGTTAATACATCATTAGTAGTTCAAATGAAAAGGGTGCATGGGGAAGAGGGAGCTAGAGCTAGCCTCCCAACTCTTCACCTCCTTGTCTCCAACTTTGTCTCACACCATGCAAGAGCCACCCTTGGAAGAGAACCTCCCCAATCCAAACCCCTTCAGGTAATGATTACACATCCCCTCTCACAAGCAAGAGCCTCCCATCCTTACAACAAAAACCAAGACAAGTTAGTTCTCAAGTTCATTCACACACACTCACTCAACAAACACCCAAGAGAGAAGTAGAGAGCAAGTAGAGAGAGAGAGAGAGGAGCTGTCGAGTTCTGCAGCCAAGGATCACCAGAAATCTAGCCGGCCGGCAGCCTTCAAACATCACCCCACACACGGTAAAACCTCTCTCACCCCTCTCCAAGACTTAGAATGTACATGCACTAACTCTAGGATCAAATTCTCATCACTAGAATGGAAGAAGGAGAAGGGAAAAGGCACTCAAGCAAGAACTATAAGGAGGCAGCCTCTATTTGGAAGCTAGAGACAAATCTTCAGTTCTAAAGGTGAGATAGAATTCCATACTCCTTCCCTAGTACAAGAATCAAGGCTTTAACATATAGAAAACCAACATGCAAGTGTAGGAAGGAAGAACAAAGGGAAGAAGGCAACAAAGAGAGGGAGGACAGCCAACAATCTTGCCAAGAAATCAGTTTCCAAACCCCACAATCACAAGTAAGACTCATATCTCATCACTCTCTCTAAGAGCCCCAAATTGTAAGCATGCAACCTCCCTAGAACCTCCAAGCAATCGATTAAGTACACAATCTAGTGTTCTATTCCCTCTCAAGCATGAATCATTGTTTAAAACCTCAAGGATGAAGCATAAGAAACATATCACTCACCTAGAATCTATGCATGTTGTCTTAGAGACTAAAATCGAATTCAAAGGCATGTTTTAGATCACATAGAGCCCCTCTTCTAAGCTTAAAGCATTGCATGTATAACAATCCCTCAAATTAACTCATTTACAAAACAAAGTACCAATTTCAGAGCCTATTAAAATCTGGAAATTTGCTTCCAATTCATACATAAAGCGTACAAGGCAAAATCAGCCCCTCAAATGCTCTCTAATTGAACCCTAACCCTCTAAATCAACAAGTGAAAGTTCATAATCGAATTAAGAAACGAAAACGAAGGAGAGGGTGAAGGATTTAACCTGC
Source organism: Thymus mandschuricus (assembly GCA_029379335.1). Taxonomy (NCBI): domain Eukaryota; kingdom Viridiplantae; phylum Streptophyta; class Magnoliopsida; order Lamiales; family Lamiaceae; genus Thymus; species Thymus mandschuricus. The sequence continues at coordinate 14,030,028 of CM057079.1, forward strand.
CGGAGGTGAGAGGAGACGACGGTGGAGCCACGGCGACCACGGGAAGCATTCGGCAGCCTCGGCAGAACCACCTCAACACCAGAATTCGCCCGAGGAAACCTGCACAAAGAAAAGGAGAGGGTCAGGTGACGAGGAGAAATAGGGGAGACACCGACGGCAGCCTAGCCGCCGGTGCCAGGAGAGAAACAGAGAGGGACAGGGGAAAAGGCGATGGCAGTCGCGGCAGCAAGCCCTAGCCATGAAGGCTAGGGCAAAGGGACAACGAGCGACGGCGAAGGCGAGTCACGAATCGAAAGGGAGCGCCACCACCGAAAAACTGCAGCAGCGGACGACAGCAACAACGCGAAGGGCGAGGGCAGCGAGTCACCGTGAATCGACGGAGGATACACGGCCGGAGAGCAGTGTTGACGACGGCGAGGCCGAATAGGAGCAGTAACCGACGGGAGATTTTCCCCTCCTCGCGATTTCCCAATTTTCGAGCTAGGGATTTGATTCTAAATCAAATCTGGAAATTGAAAAGCCTAAGCTTCTACGAAGGAGATGGCAACCGGAATTTGACCGGGGGAGAAGAGAATCAACGGCGGCGACGCCGCCGGGCAAGAAGAGACCGGCGGGAAGAAGAGGATGGGGAAGGAGAGAGAGATAGTTCAGTGAGAGTGAGAGAGAGGTCGCGAGAGAGTGAGAGGAAGGAAGGGATGTTCTGCAGTTCACTAACGGGCCGGGTCGAGCCGAACTAATGGGCCGACGTAATTAAATTTAAAGATGGGCCGGAATTTAATATCAAATTGGGCCGAGAACTAATTAAAAGATGGGCCGGACTTACCTCTCAGTTGGGCCGAGAACTAAATAGATAATGGGCCAGGACTAATATATATACACGGGATTAGATATCTTATTGGGCCCATAATAAATCGGAAGACGAAGACAACACGGGATAAATTTTTCCCGAACTAAATTCAGTAATTTTCGAATCTAAATAATTGAGCCTCAGATAATTATCAACATCAGAATTAATGATAAATTAAACCCAGCTATAATAACCTTATAAGTGTAGACCACTTATATCCGTTAGCGAGTTTGAAGTCTAAATTAATAGATTAATCGAACATCCTACGATCTCAGTCGAGGATGGAAAATCAGTAATAACACAAGAATCGATCGAATGATTGATTTCAATGAGAATCGGGAAACTCTCGATTAAGGAACATAGATAACCACACTACCAGAATCAGAAAGTATAACCTCGACTAGAAATCAACCTCCGCATAAATCGATTAGATTATCGATTTCATCACCAGTTACTCATTTCACGTTCTTTGAACGAGGTCAGGCGAAGGAGCAAGCCGAGTCTAAGCAGCAGCCAGAGATTTCTAAGTATCATCAGGAAAGCAGTCGAGGTGGGCTTTCAGAAAACTAAAATGTTTCTTTATGCAATAGTTCTCTTCTTTAAAAGCATTGTCATGCCATAAATGTTTCGTTTTTGTGTGATGTCTATCTGAAGGGTTTCGGCCACAGGGCTTCGGCCACAGTTATCAGAAAGAATTCGGGTCTATCGGGGTCGCTCCTCGATGGACTTAGTGCACTTAGTTATGTAGACCGTGAGCTACGTATTGGCCGGTCGAGGTATCCGGAGGAGTGGCCACTCCTTCCGGGTACACCAAAATCAGTTCAGATATGACGGATTACACCAGAAAAATAGCTTGCAAGCGCTTTTATTTTATTTTTTTTAAATGTTTCGTGAGCATAGGTTTTTCCTAAAACCCCTATGTCTCACTTTAATGGCTGACAGGTTGCAGGTTGATCGTGATGCATGTGGAGCAGTCCGAGGAGCTTTTTGTCGAATATCAGTGTGTGGAAGCCTCTTGGTGGTGCATGTCTCCATACATGCATCTCACGTTTTTCCGCAATGTTCGTTTCGATGTCCACACAGTTTACTTCGTATATCGTTGCAACGAGATGTTGTTTTGTGTATCGATTCAACGAGCGAGCTCCTCGTAGCCGACGAACTCTTTATTGAATAAGCTTCCGTTCGTTTCATGTAATGCTTCTTTTGTAGCAGACACGTTTCCGCGTACCTTCTTTTGCCAGTATTTCATCTGTATCGAACAACGTCCCTCTACTGACATTCTCGACGAATGTTAGGTATTTTGAGTTGAATTCAGTGTTGTTTCTATATAATGTTCTACCTCATGATCAAGTTTTCCTTGTGTTAATCCTTCTTTATTCCTTTTTCTTGCGTCGCACCCCTGCTTGGCCCAAGTTGTGGCGGGCGGGCTGTGACATTCAAACTCCCGCATTTGTACGGCGAGCTTGTTCTCTTTGATCTTGTCCGTTCCTTGTTAAATGAGGGCTAGGGTTTCCAACATTTCCTTCGCCGTCGCACACTTCCTGATCCTAGGAAGGTAGGCATCCGATACGGTGCTCTGCATCGTGTGACGTGCGATTTTATCAAGGTTGGCGATCTTGAAGTCGTTGGCATTGTATTCATCTTTGTCCTTTTCGACGTACTCTTGTCTGACATGAGCTTCGCGTCCTTCAGCAGCTGGGACGTTCACAGATATGGCCTTCTTGATCTCGATTGGTCCGTCCTCTATGACTTCCCACATCCGGTCGTGGATGGAGCATAGGAAGCTCTCGACTCGGAAACTCCATGTCTCATATCCTTCGATAGAGAACTGTGGAAGACTGGATGCACAATATGTAGACATAGCAAACTATCAGCAGTAAATGCAATATGCGTGGGTGAGGTTTTGATGCACTTAGGAAATAGGATCCGGTTCAGTGAGACAACGTGAAGCGAGTGGGGACTCGCTTCGGATATGCAAAGCAGAGGCTCGAAAGAACCGCTGCTCTGATACCACTTGTTGGTCCCGATTTGTTATAGGAAAAATACGTAGAGGGGGGGGGGGGGGTGAATACGTATTTTGAAGTTTTTCAACTTCAAATTCCTTAACTCAGAGTATGAAGTAAAGTGCTCGTAGAAATACTAAGACCTAGCCGAAAGCTAGATCTAAAGCAATCAAGAGTCTCTTGACCTAAGCTTGGAGCTTGATCAAGAGTGAGACTTTACTCTTTGTGTTGAATTCGGTGAGCTAAAATCTTTTCGTAAGTAATTACAATATCCAAGTTATGTTTGTTTATATGCACGTGCAATGGATAATCAAATAAGGAAAGAGATTAGGGTTAGAGAGATACGACACAGGGATTATAGTGGTTCGGAGATAAAGCTCCTACGTCCACTTTGTTGCACAAGGCAACTGTTCTCTTCACTCAAGAACTTGAAGGTTACGGGTCCTTCAAAAACCTGATCGAGATTGGGCTTCACTCGCCTGGATCCAATGACAGAAGTAGTGATTGCGGGTTCACTACACAAACTTAACCTGGACTGGAAGCTTCACTCGCTTCAGTCCGAACAACAGACATGGAGATTGCGGGCTCTCCTTACAGCCTAGCTTCGATCGAGCTCCACACAAACGATATAGGTGCAAGCTTGGATCTAAAATCTATGATCGAGGCTTCTTCAATCGATGAAAGAAGAGCCTTGGATCGAAACAACCTAACGACGACGAACACAAAAACCTAACAACAGATTTAGGGTTTTTGTTTACGACGACACACTATGAAGTGCTCTTTACAATAAGTGCAAAGATGGCTAGAGCTCTTCTTCTAAGCTTGGATATGGAATGGGCTTAGACTCTAAGTGTGAAGGTTGTGAAGACGGGCTCCGATGAACTGGAAACTCGGAGAACACTTGAAAACAAAGACTCGAAGATTGCTTAGAAAGCTGGGAGTGTTTGTTTGCAGTAGGCTCGAATGCTCAGGAAGTGTTCTACTTCTCTCCGTCTTCATCCTTCACTATTTATAGGCGGAGGGATGCCGAGATCCGTTGCTTGGTTGGTGGCTTTGTCCCTCCTCCTCTCGACAGTACTTGCACAGGCTGGCTGCTTTTCAGACGCGCAGATTTGGCTTTTTGCCGGAAATGGCTAAGTTCCAATTTCAACAGTAACTGGAGCGACCCAGTACTGTTGCGGCGCCCTGTCGGCCTGGCAGTCAACTCCGCTGCTCCTCTCCGCGTTCGACACGTGGAGATCTCGTAATAAATGCGGAGATCTCCAGTTGACTGGAGTTCAAATTCGGAGCGGGAATTGTGTTGTCGCTTTCTGGTAGGTAGTGGCTCGCTTCGCTTTGAAGTTGTAGGGTCCGCTTAGATTTGAGTCACTTCGTAGTCATTCTGTAGTGAGTCGCTTGGGAAGTAAAGTTCCCTAGTGACTGACTTGGAAAATGTTGACCAGAGTTGACTTGCTTTGACTTTATACTGTAGCGCTCGCTTCGCTTCGCTTTGGCAGACTCGCTTTGAATCAACTGTAGCGCTCGCTTCGCTACGCTATTCTTCGGCACGCTTCACTTCAGCTTGCTAGACTTGCTTCGCTTGAAAAACACACTCAAGCGAGTGGCCTTCACTTGAACTTTTCAAGTCTAATTTTTAAGCAAAATAAAGAGCCATCCTAACAGAGTAGGCTTAGAAAAATTCTAACCTATTAACTACATCAAAATGGGTCGCTTGGGAACAGAACGCTTTGGGGTTTTGGGATCAAATCAAAACAATGAAGTGTCCCTTATAGGTTCCCCCTTAACATGTTGTTCTTAACAATTCCCAACAAAGCATAATCCTTAGAAAGAAGGAGAGTATGGTTAGCCATAACCCTTATCTATCTTAAAGCTTCTTATCTTACGATTAGTCAAAATGTGGAAAACACAGGATCATGCTTCCTAGTCTTTAAGTAATTATATTTTGCAAATGGTAGGCCCTAAAATGAGGCGTAATTCCTTCGGTTCCATACACCTCACTTTGGGGGGGGGGGGGGGGGGGGGGGGGGGGAGTAGGGAATACCCTGCATTCCATTACTCGTATTCCATTATCTCAAAATGCTTTAGCCTGTATTCTATTACCTCCAAATATTTTAGCAAGAGAGACATAACAACAGATAGAAATAAAATGAAAAGGCGCATAAAATAAAAACAGAAAGATAACAGGCCAAAATGGCTGAAAGTAGCAAGAGCACAACAAGGGCAAAGCCCCGAGATGCACTTGGCACCAGACAAAAGAAAATAAGATTGTTTTTGCCCCACTGGCATAATTCAAGGGCCATAAAAAAGCACCCCATTACAAAACATCAAAAAGTAAATTGTCTTAAAACACCCCATCAAGAACAGCATGGTCAGAGAGACGGATCTGAAGTAGAAGCCGGATCTTCAGAACTGAATGAATGGGAGGATGAAGCCTGATTCCCAGAAACAGAGGGAGTTTTAGCCGAATCATCTCTAGGATGATCAGCTGAAATACTCAAGGCATCATTTGCCCCCGAACCGCTCTCCATATCTGGCAGAGCACGTACGGCAGAAATAGTTTCTTGGGGAAAAGGGGAGCACAGAACATTCTCCCTTCTTAACTCCTAGCAGGGAAAAAGAATCACTAAGTAAAAAATAATAAACCGCTAATGGGTAAACTTAACCATAACAAAGAGAAGAGGGCACCTCGTCAAAGGCGTTTTTCATGAGCCTCATGACAGTAGTGTCAAGAGGAAAGAGAGGAAAAGGGGGAGCATCCCAAGCAGGAAGATCCTCGGAGGATTGAACGGGTTGGCGAAGGGCCTCAGAAGCCTCTCTCAACACAGGCATGAACCAAGGCTCCCCGGTAGGTAGGAAACAGTTCCTCTTAAGGGCCTCGGGTTTAATCTCAAACACATGCACTATAGGTCCCAAGTTGATAGCGGCAGCTCGCTCAGGGTCGCCCAGTTGATGACAGCATTCAAAGACAACATCAGCAGCCCAATCTGTGAGAAGATCTATCATCCGTGCCCAAAAATAGGGAGAGTTGATAAACGCCTCATGCAATTGCTTCACTAAAGAATCTATAAAAGCCTGACCATATGGGGTCATTAAGAAGTTAGACCGACAATCTTGTATCCCCATGGAAATGCCTTGATCTAAGCCTATCTTTCTCCCCTTAATAAAGGAAGAAATTTGGGAATGCTCCAACTCTTGCTCGTGTGCGAGTGTTAGCTGTTCTACTTGGACAGTGAAGGTTTCTTGTGTTTGCATCGCTCGTTTTGACGAAGCCTCTAGGGTTTTTTCTAATGCCCCCACCCGCTCCGATAATGAAGACACGCGCTGTTCAAGAACAGAGCAATATTTTTCCTTGTCATGAAGACAGTCCTGAAGATCACAAACCTTAACCTGGAATCGGTCTCTACTTCGCTCGACCTGAGATAGAATTTCCAAGAATTGGTCGAAAGCTAAGGCTTGAACGACGAGAGAAGGTGTTGAGACCCGGTTCACCTCTGTAAACATAGGGGGGCGAAAATTGTCCATTTTCTCAAGGGAAGAGGCATAGATACCTGCCCCGGTCAAAGGGGAGGAAAGAAAACAGGGTTTGACGCTTTCCTCAAAATGGCTAGCCGTAGGTGGGTCAGGAAAGCAGAATCTCGGACGAGGCTTCATTATTATTATCTCTTGAGGATTTTCTTGAGCAGATTCTGAAATCCCGATATCTGTAGGTGATAGTATAGAGGTGTTGGTTGAAGAGAAGGTGGACCCAAGGTTAGCAACTCTGGCCTCAGTCATCTTCTGCGCCAACTTCATTTGTATTTTCCGAAGCAGTTCTCCTTCATGGGAATTCATGGCTGAAAATAAATGCAAGAAAAATCTGATCTTTAGAAACCTTGAGAGTTAATGGTTAATCTCTCATTGGAGTCTCCGTCACACTTGCACCAAAACCGGGTTTGCAAAAGATAAAGGTTGAACAACAGTTTTTCCTTTGAAGAAGGCGAAAAGAGAAAACAAGAAGGAAATAGAGAGTCTTAAAAAAAAAAAAAAAAAAAAAAAAAAAAAAAAAAAAAAAAAAACCTCGAAGCGTAAGCTGCATGAATACAGGGGAAATACTAAGATATAGTGAAGAAATTACCCGGAAAAGGAGAGAGGTGGAGTAGTCATCGGAACGATTATAGTAAGGCGAAAGGACATGATTGTTACTGTCTCCTCTGAAGTACAGTATGGAGAATGAAAGGGAGGGGACGCCTCTTTGCCTCCCAAAAATAATATACCTCTCAGAATATATTCAGTATAATATTTTGGAAAAGAGAGTATCGATAAGTAGAGAAGGTAGTTTTTCTGCCAAGACACCAGGCAGAAGCTTGCATATGAGCGCTTCTGGACCTGGGGGGGAGTAGCTGATAGGGACTAGTATCAGCCCTGCCTCGTAAATAATTCTAAATGCTAAGAAAACGCGTCTCCCATAACGTGGAGGCATCATCTCCGAAGGGGTTTAATACCAACAGAACAGTATGATAACCCTGAACGGTAGTCGAAACCACCTCCCCAAGGCATCAGATGCCGTGTCAAATGCAGATGCCACGTCACAACTAAGGGAGTAGTAAGATCAAGCCAGAACTGGCCTTTGTATCTAGGACCATACCAGATCCCTAGGCATCTTTGAAGGACCAGGGATCTGCTCAACACACTATCCGCGTGACTCTACATACTCTAGAGTGAGGACCACCAAATTGATGACAAAGAGAATCTTGTCTCCATAGAAATTCCTTTTGTGTCCTCCCTCTGCACGAACGCTTACCTTTTCATCCTTTCCACATCTATAAATACTATTCCATTCATTCTCACATCCTTGCACGAGCTCCTTCGAACCGAAGTACTCGAAGCGTTCGAGGTCTTCTCCCGGGAAACCTCATTCATTATCGCCCTCATCTTTCATCTTCATCACTGAAAAGAGCCTATCTCGTCATCTCAAGCCTAAGGTATAATCCTCGTTGCTAAGGGAGGACGAAGCATGGAGGCGTCTTGCGCTCTCCATCTCACCCCCTCTTCTCTCTTTCTCTTCTCGTTTTTCTACTTGAACGAGCCCTGCGCTTCATGGATTTAATTGATTTATGGTTATAAACACCCTTTACTCAAGCATATAGCTCTATGGTTGCCTCTTACCTCTATGTGAACGATGCTCTGTATAAAATGAGTGGTTATGGCTGATAAATCTCATGAATCTCTTACTATTTACTGCTGTAATCCTTTATCTATGAATGCTCTATGCAAATATGATGAATAATCACTTGAATTGTTGTGGATCTTCAACCCGGATCTAACAGATTGATTCACTACAGATAAAAACACTTTTTATCACCTGCTATTTACAATTAAATTATGTACGTTCATAAGAAAGTAATTAGCCATTGTTAAGCATACTTTTGCCTAATTATTGAGCAATAATCATTCAATAATATTTTAAGGTTACGTTCTCTTTGATGCGAAAAGAGAAAATCACCCTATAAATTCCACCATTTTTGTCACCTTTTCTCCCCTTTTCTATTTCCCCCCTTCATTTGCACTACAATGGAGAGAAAATATTATCTCTTTTTGGTGTTGTAAAAATTTTCTCCTATATAAGGAGTAAAATCCCCCCCATTGATAAAAGGTAAGAAAAAGTGAGAAAAGGGGTGTAATTTATAAAGTTATTTTCCCTTTTTCTCCCATTTTCTTTCGCATCAAAGAGAACGCAACCTAAATTAATAAATCAATCCTTCGAATGCTGTATTGGAAGTATGTACTCCAAGAAAGTACTGGAATCACACTAATAAAATACTAATATTTCTATGCCACAACTAAAAGACAAAGACAAAGATGCCACAAAATACAAATTATTAAAAAAAAAAAATGACTACTATTGACTACACCAATACAAAATTGACACCAATACAAAATTGGTCACTAAACATATTAGCATATATAAGCTGCATCATTCACAGTACTGAAGCAAAGATGATAAGTACACGCCATTATTCAAAGTTACGTGAATACTAACTAATATAAGCATCTAAATAAATAAATAAATAAATAAATAAATAAATAAACCACATACACACATCGCAAATTTAAAACAGCACAAAAAAATAGAATTAACGATCATCTGCTGCTTTTGCTTTCTTCTTCACAGGAGCCATTAGATTTCGTCGGTCAAAAAATTCTAAATTTCATCAACATACGAGAAATCAATTGAATAACTACAATTATTTCGAATTACTTTAACAGATATTTGAACCCAAAATACATGAAAAATACCTCCAAAATTCCTTGTTCTTGTGATAAATCGTTCTAATTTTTCTTCCGATTGACTATCGATCAAGCATTTTGTTGAAATTCTCTACGAATTCATGAAATCCCTTGTGCTTAACTTTATTAGATTATACTTCTAAATGACGGCCGTGATTTCCCTAACCAAAAATATTACGTGAGAAAATATTATAAACTACCTAATATACCCCCAACCTTGTTATTTGATGCTTATAGCCATGGATTTAGAATTAATCTCAGGCATAAATTTACGGGGGAACTTATGATTTATTCTCATGTCTCACGGGGGAACTTATTAACATAGGAACCGTTCCCTATATATATAAGGATACACTATGGTGAAAACTCACATTTGATTGAAATCTAGAAATCGATAGATGCCATTGATTTTGTGTAAATCAATGGTTTAGATTGAATGGAAAGAATTAAAAAAAAAAAAAAAAAAAAGTTAAAATTCGTCCATATAAGGGCATATTAGTAAAATGAAAATTCTAAATATATCCACCACATATAATTACCATAAAAATAGGGATTTTCCAAAACTAAAATATACACTTGCATTAATTTGCGATTTCTGGCCAGATCCTCATAACAATCGTAAAACGGACCACCGGATTTTATTCTACTCGAAGAGACGAAGAGATTCATGGGTGGATCACTCGTTTTGGTGGAGAAACGAAGGAGATATTCGCTGAAGAAGTCGAACCAGTAGCGAAATCGTGACTTCAGCTGTGGTGTAAACTTCCAGACGCGATTCCGGCCTCATCGGCGATCCGATTTGAATGTGCGACCTACCGTTGGAAACGTCTTGAAGAGTAGAATATGTGTTTGGATAGTTTTATCCGATTTGAATGAAATTTGAGTTCACAATTTGATAAATTTCATAACAATCGAAAATGCATCAAAATTACTAGAATATGCATCGATTTTCAATTTGAGTTACGATGAGTTGTTTGTGATTACTCAACAATTGTTGCACATTCAAATAGTTTTGGTGCATATTAGGTCATGAGTTGTTGCATACTAATAGATCTTCCTTTCATTTACATAATTTAATTTATGAGTTTGCTTACGTATTTTTGTTTCACAAAATATATAATGTTGTTGCATATTATTGGAACTAAACCCAGTAGGGAAACTAAATCTTAACCTAGTAAAAAAAAACTAAACCTTAACCCAGTAAGGAAGGCTTAACCCTAACTTCTAGTGAATGATAAACCCTGACCCATAGGGAAAGCTAAACCATATTTGTGCAAGCTATACCCTAACTTGTAGGGAAAGTTAAACCCTGACTTGTATGGATACTAAACTCTAACATGACAAACTGAAGCTAATTATGATAAGGAAACGAAAATGCATCAGAATGAGTCATAAATGCAACAAATTCGACATAATATGCATCATACCCACATTCATAATCAAACCCACATTCAGCACCATATGCCCTATAAAAATCTTCAACATAAAAACTTCTGGCCAACAAAGGGCTTCTTAAACACATCGCAAACATGTATATATTCGCCTTGTTTATCACTCAAATTAACCTCACTGAACTTGTCTTTTCCACATACATCCTTATCAGTTGTGTCACAACAAAATCATAAAAAAATGCATAAAAAATCTTTAAAAATGATACTTTAAATTGAAAAGCAATATTCACTTGTCATTCATACGTACACTGTATTATTACAAACAAGAATAACCAACAACTGCTAAAACCAAATGTACATATTTAGAAACTACCCAAAATATGCATTCTCCTGTAATAAAATTAATCTACAAAGGATTACATTAAAAAAAATAATAATAACATGCACAATCCATTGCAAAAACACAAAATACCGCAATCGTTCAAAATCAAACAAACAATATCAAACACGCCTCCTTGTCGCTGCGTTTAAAAACTTGCATATTCCTTCCAAACTTCTGGAAAAATATGGTCGACCGAAATCCAGCGTAGAGAAGTAGAGATCCAGTAGAGAAAGTAACGAAAGTGAAGCAGCGTAGGCTATGGCGGAGCAGAATTTCGATAGAGGGAGCAGAATTTCGGTAGAGGACGAAGAAGAAGACGCAGAAAAAGGAGAAAATGAAGAAGACGCAAAAGAAGAATACGCAGAAGAACAATACGCAGAACTCTGAATCAATAAATCAAACTGCATCTTAAAGATCCAATATTTAAGGAAGAGAATAAATAAAAATCCTACAATTAAGGAAAACCAGTTACACTTATATTATAAAAGTAAAAAATAATCCTACTAATAATCCGAAAATATTAAAAAAATAGATAATTGAATTTTTAAATAGTAATTAGGGTTAAATCTCAACCGCTAAATCTACAAAATCAACGGATATTAGCGGTTTTTAGATTTCACTGGATTTAGAGTTTTCACCTGATATATTTCACACACACACACACACACACACACACACACACACACATATATATATATATATATATAGGGGTGAGATCCTGTACAAAATAGGTTTAACGTAAAAAATAAAAAATGATGCATTTTATGCATAATTTATAATGCATGATATACATAACTATAATGCACAATGCATTATATGCTTTATCTATACAATCATAATGCATTTTCAGTAAAATCATAATGCACCAGTTACTCTACACCGTAGATCACACAGATCAATGGTCCAGATCACTTCTCATTTCTTACGGAACCTGTCTTTTGTATGTGATCTCTCCGCTATATATATATATATATATATAGGGATTGGTTCATATGCTAACCATATTAGTTAGTGAGAACTAGGAACTAGTCTAGACCCTCCATTTCAATAGATTGATGGTTATGATTTATTCATGGAAATTAATTAAATAAGGCATATTTTGTTTAGGAAAAGGATATTAATGTAATCTTCATTTATTTGTTCCATATTTCAAAGGATTAATCACCCATTTATATTTTCTCTGCCGTAATATTCTTCTTCTTCTTCTTCTTCTTCTTCTTCTTCTTCTTCTTCTTCTTCTTCTTCTATCTTGACATTTTCATCTATGTTTTTACATTCTCTCTCTCTCTCTCTCTCTCTCTCTCGGTAATTTTCATATACAAATTAGTAAGCATAAATAAATAGGAATATAGCATATAAACATGATTATTTAAGCATAGGAATAAATCTTAGTTGCATTCAAATATTCATCTATGTTTTTTTATATTGTTTTTTGTAATTTTCATATACAAGTTATTAAGCATAAATAAATAGGAAGATAGCATATAAATATGATTATTTAAGTATAATAATAGGTCTTAGTTGCATTCGAATATTCATCTATGTTTTGTTATTCTTTTTTTTTAATTTTTAATTTTTCATATAAAAGTTATTAAGCATAAATAAATAGGATCATAACATATAAATATGATTATTTAAGCATAGGAATAGGTCTTAGTTGCATTCGAATATTCATCAATGTTTTTTTATTCTAATTTTTTTTTTTTTTTTTTTTTTTTTTTTTTTTTTTGTAATTTTCATATACAAGTTATTAAGCAAAAATAAATAGGAAGATAGCATATAAAATGATTATTTAAGCATAGAAATAGGTATTAGTTGCATTTGAATATTCATTGTCATTCACGATATTTAAACATGAATTGATATTAAAAAAAAAACATGTAATTTTCATATGCAGGTTATTAAGCATAAATAAATAGGAAAATAGCATATAAATATGATTATTTAAGCATAGAAATAGGTCTTCGTTGCATTCAAATATTTATGTTAATTAATAGAATAATTAATTATAGGAAGTTGCGACAATCTTGGAACGCATAATCTTTTTCTCTTTTTTTCCCTAATCTACCCTTTAATATTAGAAATAAATCATTAAAAAAGTAAAATAGATAATTTGAGAATTAATATCCACCATTAGATTCTTTAAAAGGAGTGGATAGGATTGGTTCCTAGTTCTCAAGTTTGATACCATCTCCCATAAGAACCCACCCCTATATATATATATATATATATATATATATATATAGGGAGTGGTTCTGGTGAAAACTAAATATTTTGTGCAAACTGCAAACCATGCATTTTTATGCATAACATGTTGCATAAAAAAATTTATTATTTAATGCATTTTTATTAATTAAAATAATAAAATTTTTTATGCAACATGTTATGCATAAAAATGCATCACGCTATGCATAAAAATGCATGGTTTGCAATTTGCACAAAATATTTAGTTTTCATATGATCCACTACCTACCTACCTATATATATATATATATATATATATATATATATATATATATATATATATATATATATATATATATATATTCCTACAATTTTTATTGCTTAATTAGCTTTCATCAATTCTTATTATAAAATGAACACCTAAATAAGCTAAATATTAACGGTTAATAAGCAGCCTAATAAGCATATATATTCCTACAATTTTTATTGTTTAATTAGCTTTCATCAATTCTTATTATAAAATGAATACCTAAATAAGCTAAATATTAATGGTAAATAAGCAGCCTAATAAGCATAAAAGTTATGAAAATTGTGCTGCTTAATTATCATCACCACACTAATATTCCTAAACGTCTCTTTTAATACAAGACCGGCATCCTCGTTATATATATATATATATATAGTAGATCATATGATAACTAAATATTTCGTGCAAACTGCAAACCATGCATTTTTATGCATAGCATGATGCATTTTAATGCATAACATGTTGCATAAATAAATATATTTTTTTTATTAATAAAAATGCATTATATAATATTTTTTTATGCAACATGTTATGCATAAATATGCATCATATTATGCACAAAAATGCATGGTTTGCAGTTTGCACGAAATATTTAGTTTTTACCAGAACCACTCCCTATATATATATATATATATATATATATATATATATATATATATATATATTCCTACAATTTATATTGTTTAATTAGCTTTCATCAATTTTTATTATAAAATGAACACTAAATAAGCTAAATATTAATGGTAAATAAGCAGCCTAATAAACATATATATTCCTATAGTTTTTATTGCTTAATTAGCTTTTATCAATTCTTATTATAAAATGAATACATAAATAAGCTAAATGTTTATGGTAAATAAGCAGCCTAATAAACATAAACCTTATGAAAATTTTGCTGCTTAATTACAATGGTAGAAAACGCTGAAGGAAAAAAACGCAGAAAGGAGAAAATAAGATTTGTGTTGTAAATATATCTTTTGGATATACATCAAATATTAGTGATAATCATCCATTAACCCCAAACCCTAGCTTTGTACCACTATAAATAGAGGCTTTCAGTCATCATAATAATACATCTGAAATTCGTGCAGTTTTCTCTTCTTCTTCTTCTCTGTTCTTTCTCTCTTTCTTCCCTATTTTCTCTAGAGATTTTCTCTCTAGTTTATAACATGTTATCAGCACGATTGTTCTACCTTTTGAGTTGGTGGCACGATTGTTCTAATTAATGGTTGCTACAGGAATATATGTCTAAACGTTTGCATCGGTAAGAATTGTACATCTCTATCAAAGTACTAATCTCGACACATAATCGAGTATATGTGAATTGATTGTTGTTTTACTAAAATCGTAATAAACGTCTGCATATATATGTTGGTAAATAGCCTCTAGTTGAATTCAAATGTATGGAGTGTAATTTCATGCATCCAATTGCATTATTTGGTTTCGTATATTGCATATTGAAATTCAACATGATATTTTCTTTGTTTTGATATAGATTATAATTGATCTTTTCTTATGGATCTATATTTTGTTTACATTGATGTAGAATTTAATTGTGCTAGTAAAAGATCATATGAGATATTTGATTGATAAATAATAGATCTATATGTATATCTTAACTATATATTGCTATATTATGAGTTGATTATAATCATTGTTTCCTGAAGAAACATGAACGGTGAATCTTTAATAATGCCGAAGATTATTGTATTTTTATTTTCTGTTTTGCTAAAATAGATCTAGCATATATCTATATTTGTAAATCTGTTATTATATCATGATGATATAATAGTCATTGTTTCCTGAAGAAAAATTGAATAAAAGTTATTGTTTCCTGAAGAAACATTGAATTGTAAACTTTTAATAATCATAAAGATTATTATTATAGTTTTATTATCAAGTCATTTATTTAATCGGTTCGATTTAATTAATTGTTGCTCTTGAAGTAGCACAACCAATATTCCCGAGGAATATTTCATGTTGATCCTTAATAATCCTGAAGATTATTATTGTATTTTTATTATCGAGTCGTTTAATTTATTATATCACTGGTTCAATTAAATTAATTGTTGCTCCTGAGGTAGCGATCAATATTCCTGATGAACATTTCATGATTCAGATCAATTCATAAACATTTATTATATTGTATTTTATTTATTGCATTGTAATGGCCCGCATTTTCGTTAGTTTAAAATCTAACTAACTGTAGTTAATTGCAAATGATATTCGTATTTAAATATAATCGAAGCACTTGAATTCGATTTAGTAGATTTAATTCCGAAAGTATAACGGAGTAAATCAGAATCCACTACGATGTTGTAGAATATTTATCTAGTCGATAGTTTGAAAGGAAACAACATTGATAGTTCGTAAGTTGATAAATTGGGCTACGCCCATAAAATTGATGAATTGGGCCAAGCCCAATTAATAGAAACTATGTCAATATTAAGGAAACGTATAATCGAAGAAGCTACGAAATGAAATATATGCAGTCGTAATGTTAAGGGAGTATTACATTCCGTTTATTACAAACGATGGAGGATTTAAATGCATGAAAACTGAAATTGAATATTAATACATAAATAATACATTCACAAGAATAAAAAGAAAAAGCAAAGGAAAAAAAAATAGAGCAGCAGCAGCTCGGCTGTAGAGAAAGAGAAGGGAGGGGGAGAAGTTTTCAACCAATCCCATGAAATCTGATATCTCCTCCTCATCCTAAGCCCCTACAAACCTGCAAAAAGGAAAAAAGAAAAGTCTCCATGAAGACTTTGTATCCTCTTAAAGCTGCAACATTCATTACTCCCTCATCCATTATATACACAACAAAAGAGTCGAATAAATATCCCTTCACCCACCTCAATTCAGTTTCACTTAAATCCACATACAAGAAGAACTGAAAATAGAATTAAGGCAAAGAAAGGGTGGCAGATAACACCACAAAAGAGGAGAGTTCGAAGAAGAAGAAGAAGAAGCCTTAAGACACCATGTCCATTCTTCTTTCCTATCCAACTACTACAAATCCTTTCAAGTTAGCAAGTAAGATTTCAACTCAATTGTTATGCTTCGAATCAAAGCTAAAACTGCAGTGTAGAATGAACTTAAGACAAGACTAGCAAATCACAATCTTCTTATACTAAAACTGAAATCACAAGCATGCTATTATTAATTTCAAAAATTCTACAGTGAAGCATGAATCGATTCTAAAAGATCTCCAATCTAGAATTAAACCTAGAGCTATAACCAAGCATACAAATACATTCTTATAAACACAGAATATGCATGCCTAATAGTGTTAATCTAAGCATTATGATGATGGAAGGCATAAGAGCATGAGAAGTTTATAAATCAGAATGATCACACATATGTATATATGTAAAAACAAATATGAAAAAGAAAGGAGAGTCGAGTCGAACCTCCGTCAAGGCAATAGACCCGACGGGTAAGGGCTGGATGAGCCGAGGGCTCTATCCGGGGCAGCAAAGGCGGCCCCGGGTCTGAAGCTTCTCCAGCAGACGTTGCCGGCGGCGGCGTCCGAAGAGGCGGCTAGCGGCTGCTTGTTCCCTCCCGAACCGTGATGAGAGATATGGAGGGAAGTCAGAGAGAGAGAGATCGAATAGAGTAAGGGAGATGGCAAACCGGAGATAGGAAGCTTACCTCTGCTCCGACAGCGTCCGGCTGCACCGGCGGCGGTCAGCTACTGCGCCGACGACCAGCGACTGTCCTCCGTCCAAACCTCCGAGAGAGTTAGATGGAGGAGAAAGAGAGGGGCTACTGCCGGAGCTCGACCCTCGCCGCCGGCGAGGGAGGCGCCGGCAGATTCAGTCAGAAAAAGAGAGAGAGAGGACCGAGGGAAAAGAGGAAGGTGAGAGAGAGGGAGGCGTCGCCGGCAACGCGAGCTCTCGCCGACGGCGAGAGCGGCGCCGGCGACGGAGAAGGACGAGTGGCGAGAGAGAGAAGAGGGTGTGCTATGTGCGTGTGTGTGTGCGTGTTTGTGTGTGAGGAGAGTGGGTTAGGGATTGTTTTCAATTTGGGAATTGGGGGTTGGGTCTGGGTCGGGTCGGGTAGAGTCCGGGTTTGGGTTTGGGTCTGGGCATTAAGTCTGGGTCGTGGGCTGGGGTTCTAGGCCATAATAATGGGCCGGATTAATTTAAGGGCCAACTATTTAATTTATTTAATATCTTCGTGTAATTAAAACCCGTAAAATTTAGACGAGAAGGACGTTATAATTACCGAGAAATGTTTTATTAATTCTAATAAAACCACTCGAGTAATATGAGTTTATTATTGAAGCTTGAGAAATTCTCGAGCCTAAAATAGCCTATTTAATTCATGAAAAATGAATTATGAAAAGAATATTAGATTTGACAATCTAATATATATAACTTCAAATAAATTATTATTCGAAGCTTACAAGGGCAATTAACGAAGCTCGATTAACTTCCGAGCCTAAAGTAGTTTTATTTAATTCATAGAATTATAATAAAACTTTGGATTTAATAATCCAACAAGATTTAACTCAATTAATTATTAATTGAAGTATGTGAGAATAATTAATGGCTACCACTAGCCGTATGATTTATTAACTTCGATTAATAATCTCACGATATATTAACGGAACATTAGTCAAAACGAGAAGTTAGAAATAAAGAATTATAATATTCTTTATAAGGAATTATTAGATTTTATAAGAATGGAAATTCTTATATTGTCGTTTCTAAATAGGTGAAAATCGACCGGAAGGTTGACGTTGCGATTCTATCAGGATTGACACTTTTCACGCTACTTAAGGTGGGCTTTCTTATACAAGAAAAGTTATAGAATGTTTAGATGAAAATGTTTATTTTCAAGTATTGTCATGCCATAAATGTTTCAATTTATGTATGACGCCTATCTGCATTGGCTACGCCAATTTAAGTTAATCGAATTCGGGTCCTCGTTAAGATTTGATATCTTACTTGGGCTAGTGTACACAGGACCGTGAGTCATCTTCAGGGTTGGCCGGTCAGGTGTCGTGTGAGGTGGCCACCTCCTCGACACCACAGTTTCAGATATGGTAGATTACGAAAGAACTTAGCCCTGCAGGCACTTTTAGATCACAAGAACAGTTTTAGTAAGCATGGGCTCTTTTCAATAAAACCCCTATGTCTTACAGTTGAATGGCTTGACAATTATATTGTATAGTTTTCGGCATGTGCCCACTGAGTACTTTCGTACTCAGCCCTGCATGTATTTCTAAATGTGCAGGTTGAGCAAGATGATGTGAAGTGCCGAGTGGAGCTTTTGTCACTATTCAAATAGATTAGGACTCTCGGTAATACGTGTCTTCATACATGTATTAAAGTATTTCTTCCGCTGTGCAAACTCTTGAGTTTTCAAGAATTGTTTCAAGTCATGTAATAGATTATGACAAGTATTCTCGTATTCTCATTTGAGATCCCGAGTCGAGACGTTCAATGGTATAAATGTTTTTCAAATAGCTATACGAGTCAGATTCCACACCAGTCTTTTTCCCCCATTTCTTTCCCCTACTCTTAATTCCCATCCCTAGTCATGGTTTCCCGGCTTAACTATCCTTAGCAAAGTCCGGTCGTGACAGAGTGGTATCAGAGCAATGGTTGCTCTGAAACCCGAGAGTCTTCTCCAGAGTTTAGTCGAGTATTGATTCACTTGACTAATTGAGTCAGTCGACAAAGCTCTGCACTTCACTACATCGCGCTCAACGGGGAAAGGTAAGACTTTCACGAGATTAAAAGTCGAAGAATAGAAAGAACATAGTGGATTTAAGATCACATATAGAAAAGAACAAGGCTTGCTAGAGAACATAGCTCGCTCGAACTAGTTGTTTTCCTCGGAGAACTTAGAAATAGACATTGAGGGAATGAAATTCCTTCCTTTCCGTAAGGAAAGACTTTCCGTAAGGAAAGAAGAAGAAAAGGCGATGAAGATGCACGAGTGCAAAAGAATTGAGGCAAGAGACACGATGAAGACAGATGTCACTCGATGACATGGGCTTAGCCTTTTAACGGCTTTTCAAGACATACGAACAACGTTAGTTCACTAACGTTTTTACATAATGAAGTGTTTATAAGTTAACAAAGATATTGTGGCACAATAAAGATAAGACCACCACAAAACCATAGATGTACCACATCATGGTTAAACAAAAGAATATAACAGCAGTCAAATGAAAAATTACGGGTAAATGCTGATATCGTTTCACGATAAGATTACACCCAGTAGAACTCTTCGAATGTTTCTACATTCTTGGCGCATCATGAATAAACAGGACAAGTAAATACAGAGTTATTATAGACCCCAAATCAAGATATACAAGTAAGCGAAGTGCTAGTCCATTGATGGTAGTTAATATGACCTTGAGGATCTCTCATAGGTTAATGAAGATATAAAGAAGAATAATGTTACTATGTGCTCGTTAAGTAGAGAATTATTCGCAATAAATATAAGAAAGTGAAAGCATCAAGGTTGTCAACTGAATAACCAGTAACAGCTAAAGTAGGGTTGCAAGTTCAGTTTGGAGGATAAGGTAAGGAAATACCAACCAGTAATAGTTATTACTAAATGTCAAACCAATGAATCATATGGAGCAAATTGTATGGTGCAACTAGCGTACAAACTAAATATCTAAAATAAATTAGTTATTACGGCCGGTTAAGATTAACCGATAGTTTGACATCCTAGAGTGTAGACTCGTAAGAAGTCTATAATATGGAAATACTAGTGCTATTTAAAAGAAACCTTATATTGATAAGGCCACCTCGATTGATATGCGAGGCAGTACCCCAAAGAGAACCCCGAGTTCTACAACGTACAATCAGAATAAAAATGCAAGGTTACACGCCTTTGCAAGGATATGAATAGTAAATATGGCACATTCAGTGAGAATGTGGAATTTTCTAATTAATAAAAGAAAATTTAGGACTACTTCATTGAAGTTGTACATGAGTACTTATAGTACGAAGGATTATATATGTGGTTAGTGATAAAGGGAGACTTATCATGTTAATGCCTTGTGTCGTGATATCCTACGTGAGCCCTTGAAGCCCAGAAAAATGTATTAAGAAGTTATAGAGTTCAGAAAAAATTATGAGTTAAAAGAGCTAGCCAAACTTTGCAAAGGCTTCTTTTCACCACCCGAAAAGTTGAGAGTCACCAAAGTACTTGAACTTCGTGTGACTGAGATTGTGTCTATGCGGGACTGATCACCCCACATAATATCAATCTCGGTAGCGTTACCATCAGACAAGAAATCGGACGGGTATCGACAAAATGGGTCTCCTCCCCCTGACCTTTGTCATTTCATTTCTACCCTCTGATTATTCTTTCCTAGCTTGTCAGATGATTTATTGATAACATATTTTGGTTACTTGTTGTGCCAAAATTGAACCAAGGTCATTATACCTTCCAGTATCGTGTAACGATATTCTCATTCCACTTTGATACAATTAGCTATCCACGCAATGGAGTTTACTAAGCCCAATTGCAAGTCACGAGTATGACTTAAAGTATGGTAACCGACAGGGATTACCCAAAACATAGAAATGAAATAGAACAAGATAGAGATGAAGAGAGACTTACAGTTAGTGGAAGGAAATTTAAGATGTAAAATGTTAAGGACAATGATATGATCTTGAGTATGTTACAAAATGGTTCAGGGGTTGATAAATGAGTAAAATTATTGATACAAGACTCAAGTGGAAAATGGTGTGAGGAGAGATAGTTAATAAAGACCTTTGGAATTTCCAGAAATTTTTTTTTTGTATTCAAGAAAAGAGATACTAGATAGTAAAGTAAGAAGCATGTTCGAAACTACGAGAATGGTAAGGCATATTAAGAGAATAAGTAAAGAGGAGAAATGAGTACATAAGCAGAATATATATTTTGAAGTGGATGCATGCATTAAAGTACGGGATAAATCAGTTCCCATAGAATATAGCAAAGGATCAAGAGTTGACACCACATTAACAAATGTAGTAGTTAGTGGTATAGGTTGATGACAAAATCTAGATTAAGATTTCCATACATCACGGGTGATACATCCCTTAGAACAATCGCGTGGATCAGACAAATTTTTTTTTTTTTCACTAGAAATAAAGTTTCGAATAACAAGATTTAAGTTGGTCAGGCCACGAAAGACGTATGAATGAAAGTTAGCAACGGAATGTAACAGAGTAAGACAAACGGAAAGATAGTCCATTCCAAGGAACCTAATCCTAAAGGAACTCCTCCAGTTAAGAAACTATATGAAATAATGAGCATTTGAGATATGGACCAAGAGTTACAGTAAATCCTCAATCTAAAAGATTGATTGGAAATACTAGGTAGACAAAACCATCAAGAAGAGTATAAAGTAAAATGATTATGTATAATTAAAACTTCCATAGCGGAGACAATGAAACAAATAAAAGAGGTGAGTTATGACTTTATGGAAAAACCAATAGTTTTATGGATCAGTAAATGGATACAGGTTCAAACCTATTTTAAGAAATTGGCCCTATTCCAAAGAGAGGATGTCAAGGAGACAGAAAGTCTTGCCAAGGTCCCTTAAATATTAAAAGTCGAACGAAAGTGATATATCGAAGGAAGAATTGGTAGAGATAAAGTATATGCAATTAGCATATCAAAGGACCATCCATGTAAAACTCATATGAATTGAGCAAGTAAAGGATAAATGAATACAGGAACTTAAATAAATTTCAGTGTAAGGAACCATACGAATCCTTGCTAGTAAACCCTTTTAAGAGACAAGAATTTAAGTTTCAACTACAATGAGAAATAAAAAAAAGTAAAGAGTTGGAAGATGTAGCATTGCTACCAGAGGTAATTATTTTTACCCCTCATTCAAACGTATAAATTGAGCAATCGAAACGACCTGCCCAAAAAAAAAAAAGAGAGAATATGTGTTCTAGCTTAACATGGTGACGTACATCGTGTCATCAGACGGAATTAAGTAGCTAGACCCAGCAAAAGTAGAAAAGCTCTACAAGGATGGGAATACTCATCTAAACAAAATAAAATACGTAGCCTCTTAGGAGTGACTCGTCATTACCAGAAATTCGTCAAGAATTCTCCAAGATAGTAAGGCCAATAACATGATTGTAAAGTGAGTGATCCAGTGTATGTGGACCTTTAAGCATCACTCATGCTTTCAATAGTTGACATGGAAGTCGATAGTTGCGCTAATTATGACAGTTCTAAAACTAGAAAGGAAATAAGCAACACACGTAGATGCCTCAGAGAATGGGATGAAGCATCCCAGTACCAATGAAAGGAAAGAAATGTAACAATTTACACACCATGTTGGTTATACCACAACCCTACCCACAACTTAAAATTTTCAGTTGTGCACGCCTGTGGTGCACGCCCTGAAAATTTAGAAGCATCAACCTTATGGAGTTAATGCAAAATCTCACGGATTACAAGAACAAATTCGAACAGTGAGCTTTTATATGTGTCGAATAAGGTGGGTAGAACTAGTAGAGAATTATGAATGTTGTATCAACTACCAATGCAAAGGTCAATATAATAGCCAATGCTTTAAGTCGTAAACCACGCTTTATGTGGATATTTCTTCTCACGAGTGAGGAGACAATTGTCAGTGATTTTAAGAATATAAATTTAAAGGTAGTACCTTGCCCAAGGCGGTAGAAAAGATTATCACTACATTGACTATAACGTCAACGAGAGGCATAAAGCAAAGAAACGAAGTTAAAGAAGATACAGATGTTAAGGATAATAATACCGAAGAATATTGTTAAGAGGTTGTGCATACCACATGATGATGAGCTCAAGAATGAAATCTTAAGTAAGACTAAAGATACGCTATAAACCGCTTACTCGGGAATACAAGATGCATTAAGACCTATAAAGAAAGTTGTGGTAGGAGACATGAAGAAATGTATAGCCTCAACTACCTGAAGGTGCTTTAGTATGTCAAAAAAATGAACTTGTTTCAGGATATGGTTAACCATCATGTTAACTAATTGATTACGATAAATTAGATCTGAACAAAATTTTAGGGAAAACCCCTAAAAGATTTCGTAGTGAAACTGCGAGCACGTTACAATGAAATTGTGACAAGACTACCAAAACTAAGAAAGAAAACACAGTTGTATATTAGAAGTTATTGATCGACTTACAAAAGGGGTCCTATTTGATTCCCATTTCGATCAATCATGGAAAAAAGTTAGTCAATTATGTGTTTAAGAGATCGTGCATTACACAGTGTGATTATCTTTAATCACTAAAGATCAAGACATTAAGTTACGTCCAAGATCTGGAAAAGTTACAGAAAGATGTAGGCACTAAGCTAATCATTAGCACAACTTGCCATCACCAAGCCAATAGGCAATAAGAATGGAAGATTCAGAACCTAACAAGCAGGTCGAGAATAGTCGTACTCGTTAAAGAAAGAAATATACTTGCTAATTATAATTATTAGCCAACAATAGGTATGATGTCATATGACGTACTATAAGAGTGACAATGTAGATTACCCTCGATAAAGACAAGATAAGTGAAAGAAATATTTAAGGTCCTGATACGATAAATGAAGGGTTCGAGATAGGATATGTTGTAAAAGAGTGAGAGAAGATAGAATGGACAGAAGTCCTGAAACGACAAATGTCGAACAAAGATAAACTTTGAAATAGTAGATAAAGTTTCATGAAGGTAACACCTTCGAAGTAGGTAACCATGTTTATATTCAAAGGAAAGTTAAGAACTTGTCTTATTAAGACCTTATGAGATTCCAAAGGAATATAATATGCTAAAATAGCATACAAGTTAGCAGCACCTCCAAATTTAGAATGTATGCATAATGTGATACTTCACGTATGCAAGTAAGAAAGTACGTGTTTGAGAACACACGCGAAATTTATTAAGATAAATTGTCTTAAATTTATAGCTCAGGTGCAAGAATAAAGTAAAAGAAATTTTGGACTGAAAGGAGCAACATCTTAAAAAGAAGTCTATTACTTCATTTGAGGTTTGGTGGAGACACCACAACCAAGGAGAATCGACGTAAAAAGTCGATGTTAAGATAAAAGGAAGCACCCCGAGCTATTCAGTTAGAAGTACGCAAATTTCGGGACGAAATTTTTTTTAAGGTAGGTAGAATGTAATGGCCCGGCATTTTCGTTAGTTTAAAATCTAACTAACTGTAGTTAATTGCAAATGATATTCGTATTTAAATATAATCGAAGCACTTGAATTCGATTTAGTAGATTTAATTCCGAAAGTATAACGGAGTAAATCAGAATCCACTACGATGTTGTAGAATATTTATCTAGTCGATAGTTTGAAAGGAAACAACATTGATAGTTCGTAAGTTGATAAATTGGGCTACGCCCATAAAATTGATGAATTGGGCCAAGCCCAATTAATAGAAACTATGTCAATATTAAGGAAACGTATAATCGAAGAAGCTACGAAATGAAATATATGCAGTCGTAATGTTAAGGGAGTATTACATTCCGTTTATTACAAACGATGGAGGATTTAAATGCATGAAAACTGAAATTGAATATTAATACATAAATAATACATTCACAAGAATAAAAAGAAAAAGCAAAGGAAAAAAAAATAGAGCAGCAGCAGCTCGGCTGTAGAGAAAGAGAAGGGAGGGGGAGAAGTTTTCAACCAATCCCATGAAATCTGATATCTCCTCCTCATCCTAAGCCCCTACAAACCTGCAAAAAGGAAAAAAGAAAAGTCTCCATGAAGACTTTGTATCCTCTTAAAGCTGCAACATTCATTACTCCCTCATCCATTATATACACAACAAAAGAGTCGAATAAATATCCCTTCACCCACCTCAATTCAGTTTCACTTAAATCCACATACAAGAAGAACTGAAAATAGAATTAAGGCAAAGAAAGGGTGGCAGATAACACCACAAAAGAGGAGAGTTCGAAGAAGAAGAAGAAGAAGCCTTAAGACACCATGTCCATTCTTCTTTCCTATCCAACTACTACAAATCCTTTCAAGTTAGCAAGTAAGATTTCAACTCAATTGTTATGCTTCGAATCAAAGCTAAAACTGCAGTGTAGAATGAACTTAAGACAAGACTAGCAAATCACAATCTTCTTATACTAAAACTGAAATCACAAGCATGCTATTATTAATTTCAAAAATTCTACAGTGAAGCATGAATCGATTCTAAAAGATCTCCAATCTAGAATTAAACCTAGAGCTATAACCAAGCATACAAATACATTCTTATAAACACAGAATATGCATGCCTAATAGTGTTAATCTAAGCATTATGATGATGGAAGGCATAAGAGCATGAGAAGTTTATAAATCAGAATGATCACACATATGTATATATGTAAAAACAAATATGAAAAAGAAAGGAGAGTCGAGTCGAACCTCCGTCAAGGCAATAGACCCGACGGGTAAGGGCTGGATGAGCCGAGGGCTCTATCCGGGGCAGCAAAGGCGGCCCCGGGTCTGAAGCTTCTCCAGCAGACGTTGCCGGCGGCGGCGTCCGAAGAGGCGGCTAGCGGCTGCTTGTTCCCTCCCGAACCGTGATGAGAGATATGGAGGGAAGTCAGAGAGAGAGAGATCGAATAGAGTAAGGGAGATGGCAAACCGGAGATAGGAAGCTTACCTCTGCTCCGACAGCGTCCGGCTGCACCGGCGGCGGTCAGCTACTGCGCCGACGACCAGCGACTGTCCTCCGTCCAAACCTCCGAGAGAGTTAGATGGAGGAGAAAGAGAGGGGCTACTGCCGGAGCTCGACCCTCGCCGCCGGCGAGGGAGGCGCCGGCAGATTCAGTCAGAAAAAGAGAGAGAGAGGACCGAGGGAAAAGAGGAAGGTGAGAGAGAGGGAGGCGTCGCCGGCAACGCGAGCTCTCGCCGACGGCGAGAGCGGCGCCGGCGACGGAGAAGGACGAGTGGCGAGAGAGAGAAGAGGGTGTGCTATGTGCGTGTGTGTGTGCGTGTTTGTGTGTGAGGAGAGTGGGTTAGGGATTGTTTTCAATTTGGGAATTGGGGGTTGGGTCTGGGTCGGGTCGGGTAGAGTCCGGGTTTGGGTTTGGGTCTGGGCATTAAGTCTGGGTCGTGGGCTGGGGTTCTGGGCCATAATAATGGGCCGGATTAATTTAAGGGCCAACTATTTAATTTATTTAATATCTTCGTGTAATTAAAACCCGTAAAATTTAGACGAGAAGGACGTTATAATTACCGAGAAATGTTTTATTAATTCTAATAAAACCACTCGAGTAATATGAGTTTATTATTGAAGCTTGAGAAATTCTCGAGCCTAAAATAGCCTATTTAATTCATGAAAAATGAATTATGAAAAGAATATTAGATTTGACAATCTAATATATATAACTTCAAATAAATTATTATTCGAAGCTTACAAGGGCAATTAACGAAGCTCGATTAATTTCCGAGCCTAAAGTAGTTTTATTTAATTCATAGAATTATAATAAAACTTTGGATTTAATAATCCAACAAGATTTAACTCAATTAATTATTAATTGAAGTATGTGAGAATAATTAATGGCTACCACTAGCCGTATGATTTATTAACTTCGATTAATAATCTCACGATATATTAACGGAACATTAGTCAAAACGAGAAGTTAGAAATAAAGAATTATAATATTCTTTATAAGGAATTATTAGATTTTATAAGAATGGAAATTCTTATATTGTCGTTTCTAAATAGGTGAAAATCGACCGGAAGGTTGACGTTGCGATTCTATCAGGATTGACACTTTTCACGCTACTTAAGGTGGGCTTTCTTATACAAGAAAAGTTATAGAATGTTTAGATGAAAATGTTTATTTTCAAGTATTGTCATGCCATAAATGTTTCAATTTATGTATGACGCCTATCTGCATTGGCTACGCCAATTTAAGTTAATCGAATTCGGGTCCTCGTTAAGATTTGATATCTTACTTGGGCTAGTGTACACAGGACCGTGAGTCATCTTCAGGGTTGGCCGGTCAGGTGTCGTGTGAGGTGGCCACCTCCTCGACACCACAGTTTCAGATATGGTAGATTACGAAAGAACTTAGCCCTGCAGGCACTTTTAGATCACAAGAACAGTTTTAGTAAGCATGGGCTCTTTTCAATAAAACCCCTATGTCTTACAGTTGAATGGCTTGACAATTATATTGTATAGTTTTCGGCATGTGCCCACTGAGTACTTTCGTACTCAGCCCTGCATGTATTTCTAAATGTGCAGGTTGAGCAAGATGATGTGAAGTGCCGAGTGGAGCTTTTGTCACTATTCAAATAGATTAGGACTCTCGGTAATACGTGTCTTCATACATGTATTAAAGTATTTCTTCCGCTGTGCAAACTCTTGAGTTTTCAAGAATTGTTTCAAGTCATGTAATAGATTATGACAAGTATTCTCGTATTCTCATTTGAGATCCCGAGTCGAGACGTTCAATGGTATAAATGTTTTTCAAATAGCTATACGAGTCAGATTCCACACCAGTCTTTTTCCCCCATTTCTTTCCCCTACTCTTAATTCCCATCCCTAGTCATGGTTTCCCGGCTTAACTATCCTTAGCAAAGTCCGGTCGTGACATGCATATTGCAGTATGTTATTTCTCTTTTCATTATTGAATTGTATAACTATGTAATCATTGTTACGACTTAAATCCTTGCTTCTAAAGTAACACAATTAATATTCCTGAAGAATATATATTATATGCTTTTGAAGAGCAATACATGAACATAATATTATATTGTGATTGTTGCTCCGAAGTGGCACAATAAATATTCCAGAAGAATATTACAAGCTCCAGACGAGCACCTCATATTTTAGATGAAATATGGTATATGATTCTTGTATTTCGTTAGTGCTAGATTGCACAAACGAATCTGAATCATTAATAATAAGGATTATGATCTCAAACAAAATGATAGTTACGGATTCTTTTGTGCCCGGAAGGCATAAATTTATAATAAAGCGATTGGGACAAATCATGTCATTAACTCAAAGTTCGATAACATGCATAAAATGTTTTATGCTTTGGCATGAAAATTTTGGACTTCTAAGAGCAATTGTTATGCACCAAATTATTAACAGTTCATGTGGAAACAATATAAAGAACCAGAAGATTCTTTTAACGAATGAATCCACATGTAATTTTTGTAAGCGATGCAAGTTAATTATTAGACCTTATACGAAGGTTACTATTTCCCTCTTTCTTGGAAAGAATTTAAGGGAATATTTGTGAACATATATGTTCATCATGTGGGCCAATTCGATAATCAACTTTATTGATTGATGTTTATTCTAGATAGTCACATGTACGCTTGCTTTCCAGCAGAAATGCAACATTAGCCAAACTACTTGCATAAATTATAAAATTAAGAGCTCAATTCCCAGACAATCCATTTAAGAGGATTTGTCTTGATAATGCGGTGAGTTTCAATCTCAAGCATTTAATAATTATTGTATGGCTGTTGAAACTGGGTTGAACATATTGTTGCTAATGTCCATATTCAAAATGGCTAAGTGGAGTCATTTATGAACGACTTCTTATTGATAGACCATTATTTTTGAAGTCGAAGCTCTCAACTTTTACATGGGGTCATGCCATAATGCATGTTGTACATTATTAGTTCGACCAGCAGCCTATATCAAAGAACTTTTGGTTGAGAACCCGATGTTTCTCATCTAACAACTCTTGTTTGCGTTGTTCAAGTTCCAATCGCACCCCCATAATGTACATAATGGGTCCCAAACGACGGTTGAGATGTATATTGGGTGAGATTCACTTTTAATGATAAGAAAGTACAAATATCAATCTACAAAAGCATAACGAAACTTCTTGAAATTAAAAAGCAATCACATTTTGATTCCTGAAGTAATCAATGTGAACAAGAAGTCGAAAAGACAATTCATTTGCAAAAGATTGCAAACAAACTTTATGATGCTTTTGTTGATACACGAAAAGTAACACCATGTCACATACTCTAGCCAATATAGATTGACTTGTATTTTCATCTTTTGTACTCCAGCAGCAGTACAAAACTAAAATAAAATATAGCATTCAATGTCAAGTTGATTAACTTGGTATTTTGTATTCTTGTAATCCCGAGGTAGTACAAAACAAAGCATAATTGTAGGCATCAATTATGAGATTATTTGAACATAGTATAACCAAAATGCTTTTACATGGAACAATACAAGTCAAGTTGTTTTATTTGTGCCTGAAGCACATGATATTGTTTATAACAATAATATGGTCGAGAGAGGCTAAGAGTATTATTAATTAGTATAATGTGTGAGATAGGTTACAATAAGATGAATCACATCATGTTCATTTGCCTGAAGCAAATTTAAAAGACTTTGAGGCATTAGGGGGGGATATAGATGGAAGAATGCCGTCAAATTCATGACGGATAATATATCCACACATATTATAAGTTGAACTGAAAGTTCATAAGAGTATTTGATAGATCCGGGTTGAAGATCCACAACAATTCAAGTGATTATTCATCATATTTGCAGAGAGCATTCATATATAAAGGATTGCAGCAGTAAAGAATAAGAGATTCATGAGATTTATCAGCCATAACCACTCATTTTATACAGAGCATCGTTTATATAGAGGTAAGAAGCAACCATAGAGCTATATGCTTGAGTAAAGGGTGTTTATAATCACAACCAGTTAAATCCATGGAGCGCAGGGCTCATTCAAGTAGAAAAAAGAGGAGAGAAAGAGAGAAGAGAGAGTGAAGTAGAGAGCGCAAGACGCCTTCATGCTTCGCCCTCTCTTAGCAACGAGGATTATACCTTAGGCTCCAAACAATGGGAGGTGTTCTTCCCAGTGATGAGAACGGAAATGAAGATGATGATGAGCAAGGTTTCCCCAGAGAAGACCTCGCTTGCTCCGATTGCTCCGGCTAGAAGGAGCTCTAGGTAGAATGTGAGGATGAATGGAACAGTACGCAGAGTGCGCGTGTGTAAAGTTGAGTTTGGTTGAGTTAAGTTTAGTTGAATGAAGTGATGTGATCACTTAGTATTTATAGATGATAAAAGGACGAAAAGGTGAACTTTCGTGTGGGGTAAGGACAAGAAAGGAATTTCTGAGGAGACAAGATTCTCTTCGTCATTAATTTTGTCGTCCTTGCTCTAGAGTACGTAGAGTCACGCCGACCATGTGTTAGGCAGATCCCTAGCTTTCAGCAGATGCTTGCAAGCTTAAAGTAGCCTCTTCATGGGCCAAGCTCTGCGTAGGAGCCTTGTCACAGATCGAGATCTGCGCAAGATATCTGGTAGCTTCTGTAACCCAGGCATCTTCATCGAACGAGTCATCTGAGGCTTCCGTGGGGAGGATCTGATCAGCACTAAAGATGTCTCGTTGGCAAAGCTGATATTCATCCCTATCAGCTACTCCCCCCCAGGTCCAGAAGCGTGTTTAGTTAGCTTCTGATAAGTGCTTTGGCGGGAAAAGATCGCCCTACAAACGTCATACTTGTCTTGTCGCATGAAAAACAGTGCGACGTTTAGTCTTTTGAGGGTAAGGAAATATGAGAAATCTTCCTTTCATCGTTTATTATTTCACTGATGTGATTGAAACGTAAGAGAGATGCACTCTTATTATCTTCCTGTTTATAAAAGGCCTCATCTTTTCCTCATCGCTCATTTCTGCTGAGACCGATGATTAAACCTTAGTCACTAAGCTTGAGCTTCTCCAAGCTATGAAGGTGCTTTCTCCGTGTTATATGAGGTTCTGGTGGTACCCTTGGGATGATCTTGAGGCTCTTCTCTACTTTTTATTTTGTGAAAGAATTAGCCTTACTTTCTGTTGGTCCCGGTTTGTTAATAGGAAAAATACGTAGGAGGGGGGGGGGGGGGGGGGGGGGTGAATACGTATTTTGAAGTTTTTCAACTTCAAATCCCTTAACTCAGAGTAACAAGTAAAGAGCTCTTTTTGAAACTTAAGACCTAGCTGAAGCTAGATCTACAGTACGTAGCTTGCCTACTTGACCGAAGTGAGCACTTGATCAAGAGGGAGTCTTTACTCGTATGTGCGGAATTTGGTGAGCTAAATCTTTCCTAAGTAATTGAAATTTCCAGATTAAGTTTGTTTAAGATGCAGTATGCAATGAATAATCAAACAAGAGATAGTTTAGGGTAAGAGAGATACGACACCAAGAATTATAGTGGTTCGGAGATAAAGCTCCTACGTCCACTTGTTGCACGACGGCAACTGTTCTTTTCACTCAAGAACTTGAAGGTTACGGGTCCTTCAAAAACCTGGTCGAGATCGGGCTTCACTCGCCTGGATTAAACGACTGACGTAGTGATTGCGGGTTCACTACACAAACCTAACAAAGACTGGAAGCTTCACTTGCTTCAGTCAAAACACGACAGGGAGATTACGGGCTCTCCTTACAGCCTAGCTTCGATCGAGCTTCACACAAACGATGTAAGTGCAAGCTTGGATCTAGACTCTATGATCGAGGCTTCTTCAATCGATGAAAGAAGAGCCTTGGATCTGGACAACCTAACGACAACACTCAACAACCTAGCAGACAGAGTTTAGGGTTTTTGGTTGACGAACACACTATGAAGAGCTCTTTACAGTAGATGCAAAGTAGGCTAGAGCTCTTCTTCTAAGCTTGGATATTTGAAGTGGGCTTAGACTCTATGTGTGAAGGTTGTGAAGACGAGTTCCGATGAACTGGAAACTCGGAGAACACTTGGTAACAAAGACTCGAAGATTTGCTCGAAGGCTTGGAGTGTTTGTTTGCAGTAGGCTCGAATGCTCCAGTAGTGTTCTACTCTTCTTCGTCTTCATCCTTCACTATTTATAGGTGGAGGGTTGGCTGAGATCCGTTGCTTGGTTGGTGGCCTTGTCCCTCCTCCTCTCGACAGTACTTGCGCAGGCTGGCACCTTTTTCAGACGTCCAGTTTTGGCATTTTGCCAAAAATGGCTAACTTACAAGGTTAACAGTAACTGGAGCGAGCCAGTACTGTTGCGGCGCCTTTGTCGGCCTGGCAGTCAACTCTTCCGCTCCACTCCGCTTTCGACACGTGGAGATCTCGTAATTAATGCTACGATCTCCTGTTGACTGGAGTTCAAAATATGGGCGGGAGTCGCGCTGTCGCTTTCTGGTAGGTAGTGGCTCGCTTTGCTTTGAAGTTGTAGCGTCCGCTTTAGTTGAGTCACTTCGTAGTCATTCTGTAGTGAGCGGCTTCGGGAAATAAAGTTCCCTAGCGACTGCTTTGGAAACTGCTGACTAGAGTTGACTAGTTTTGACTCTTCACTGTAGCGCTTGCTTCGCTTCGCTTTGGCTTTGAACTGTAGCGCTCGCTTCGCTTCGCTTTGGCAGACTCACTTCGAATCTACTGTAGCGATCGCTTCGCTACACTGTTCTTCGGCACGCTTCACTTCAGTTTGTTAGGCTTGCTTCTCTCTGGAAAACACACTCAAGTGAGTGGCCTTCACTTGAACTCTTGAAGCCTATAATCTATGCAAAAATTAAAGAGCCATCCTAACAGAGTAGGCTTAGAAAATTCTAACCTATTAACTACATCAAGGTGGGTCACTTGGGAGTTGGACACTTGGGGTTTTGGGATCCAATCAAAACAAATGACTTCGTTCATCAAGTATCCCACATAGTTCCCCCTTAACAAATTGGTCCATAACAATTCCCAACACTTTCTGAAGGGAAAGCTTATATTTTTGCCTACCTTCCCCTGCTTGTATTGTTTTTTCCTTTGTTCCTTTCTCATGACCTGTTTTGGGTGATTCTAACAAGAAACGGGGTTGAGTAACCATATATTACTTGGTTTCGTTTATTGCTGTTTTTTTTTTTTTTTTATGGCGCGTGTAAGCACGCCTAGAAGGGGGTGCGATCTGTCTTTGGAATTAATTGAATTCCGATGTAGTGGGTGAGGCACGTTCTCCCCTTTCACACGTTCGTCTTTATTTCCTTCCTTTCCCGAGTTTATAGGTGATATTACTCGTTCCCCTTTATATTCTTCTAACACTTCAGAGAGGAGGAGAAACTTTTCTGCCATTTTCGATTTGCCATTTCCACTTCCCCCTTTTGAACATGTACTCATACACTTTACTCTTATTTTAGATTTTTCGGCAGTCACCTCTTAGGCAGTTGCTATGAAATCTTCTTCTTCCCGACGGAATAACTCCGACCATCCGGGCCGTAGCAGGTCTACCAGATCTGCTCAAGGGTCTGAGTCCCAACTGGACAATACCGAGGGTAAACAAAGGAAACCAATTCTACCCTTGAATGAATACGAGCCTTCCACCCTAGATAGAGCAACCTTAGATGTCTTTACTAAGAAAGTGAAGGAATTTGGGGGATTTTCACTGAAAGTCCCTGGGAGGAATGAACGCCCTTTGTATTAACACCCCCTCTCAAAGCTTTTTGGTTCTTTCAACTAGGGGCCGGATTGCGTTTTCCAATGCCTCCCTTTTTCGCTCATGTGGCCTATTTATATAATGTGCCCTTGAATCAATTGAACCCAGCCTCTATCCGCAAGGGTGCCTTTTCCCACATGATTACTAGTCTAGAAAGAATGAAGGATACAACGTTCCTTTTCTTCCGCACTCACGAATTGAAATATAGAGATTCCCATCTATATATCTCTCCAAATGTCCGTTTCGCAAATGTATACGGCAAGTATGAATCCAAGGATAAGGATTGGCATGACTATTATTTAACAGTTAGTCCGCCTCCTGGCACCTCTTGGAATATCCCCGACATTAGTCTATATAGGGATCTTGGCAGAGAGAGACCTTCTCGATCTCTCCCCTCCCTATCTTCTTGGGAAGAAGGGATAATGTCTATTCTATTGTCCGAATATCCCTCTGATCATACCATGCTTAGACCATTCGTAGAAAGTGAAGAATTTCTATCTTTCTTTGGTTTAAAACCCGGCATCCCTTGGTCTTCCTCAATGGGTAAAGTTCTTCTGGTTCTGTTGTTATTTTTCAGTTTTTCGTATAACCTTCATTAAGTGGGTGAAGAATGATAATCTTCTCGATTTGTACATGAATGGACATTTCCAAACAGAATTTGAAGAAGAAAGCATTCGATAAGCTTCGGCGGATAATTGCAGAGGCTAGCCCTGAAGATGGGGCTCCTGGCCTTGTTAAGGAGGCTTCTCCAGCTGAGCGTGAGGCTTTTTCTTCGCCTGCAGGGGGTTCTGCAAGCTTGCCACAACCTTCGCGAGGAACAGGTGTTTCTTCCTCTTCCCGACTAAAGGCAACAGCCCAACAAAAGGGGAAAAGCAAAGTTTCCCTTGATTCAATTCCACCTTCTGCTACTCGCACTGCTCCTCAAGATCCTAAGGATTCTTTGCCCTTATCGTCCCAGGCTTGGTTCTGGCTTCCACTGAGCCAGGGCCAGTGGTGGGTGCAGAGGGTCACGTTCCCTCTTCCCCTCTTTCTATCACCCATCCTTCTGTGGAAGGCTTTGGCTTTTCTTCATCAGGTCAGGACCTGTCCGCTACAGAGGCTTCTCCCACCTTTATGCAGGAGCTGAGGGACACCTTGACAAACCCTTCTCCGATTTCTGCTAAGAGAAAAGGCTCATCTCCTCCCTCCCTCTTGACTAAGAAAGGGAGGCTTAACTCTGGTGTAATGATGGCCAGTTCCACCTCAGAGGCTTTGGTCCCTTCGCCCTTGGATTCTGCTGTCTCCGCATTCTCTGCTCTGAATGAGCGTGATTCTCAGGTTCTGGCATTAAGCCCCTTAGCCACATTTGCTCATATCAACCCCTATCTTCCTCAGAGAGAGGCCCAGGCTTCTCAACCCTGTCTTTCCTCATCATCCACCAGTTCTTTGGCCTTCATCCATTCTCTTCGCCAGAAAGGTTTAGACGTTCCCCCCGCCACCACGCAAGGGAGAGGTGCAAGCGTTTCCTTTCCCGGGATAGTCAACGCCATAGATGGGGGTCTGGCTGCTATGATCCTAGATATCATTCCCCGAGAAGAGGACTGGCGATTGGCGGAGGCTCACCCTTCCGATTTCTTATTGAAGAGGGCCTCTAGCCTTGAGTTGCAGGTGTATTTTGGGTTTATTCATTTTTGTTTTCAGGGTAGGAAGGTATTGGTAAGACTTATGTTAACCGTTTATATATTTTTGTCTGGCTGCTAGCTATAGATCCATGCTAGGCATCCGTGCTTTAGCTTATGACAATTTACATGCCCTCCATTCTCACGCGGAGAAAGAGAGAGAGAAACTTCTAGCTGAAGTACGCCGCCTCCAAGAGAGAGCTCTTCAGCCCAAGGATTTTAAAGCTCTCCAGGCCCAGAAGACGAAACTTGAAGGAGAGCTGTCCGAATTGAGAAAGAGAGATCGAGATAGAGAGACCTATCTGCAAGCTCAAGAGAAAGAAGTCTCCCAACTCCGGATTAGTTCTGCCTCTTACGCTCGGCAGGCGGATGATTTCCACGAGGCCTTAAAGGCTTTGGTCTTACAAATAGCGGGGGCACATGACGCCCACTTCGCAGAAGTGGAACAGCTTAAAAGGCAACATGAACAAGAATTGGCGCAGGCGAAGGCCTCTTCCCATGCTGAGGGACTAAAAGAGGGGCTAGAGTAGGGTCTTATTAGGGGCATGAGGGGCTGCCGGTCTCAACTCCTTCTTACCCCCTACGGGCAGGCTTTCCTTGATCACCTGATTAATCATTTACCAGAAGCTTATCTCCATTCTCCTAGCTTCTGGGTTAGGATGACCGAACCTCTTTCTGAATGGGCAGCTAAGTCTGTGTTTGAATGCTGCAAAATGCTGGGCGTTCCTGAGAGGCCATTCTCCTAGCATCTGTGGATCTAGGCCCTATTGAGGAGGCCATCAGCCGAGCACCTGAGACTTTGGCACTTAATCGCAAGATTAGTGATCAGAACCCTTGGTATCTTCACGTGCTTAGGAAGGCGGCTGACATCCTTCATCGCCCTCATGATCATTTGGGGCCATCACCCTCTTGGGGCTCTCCTTGTATTCAAATCTTTCTCGCCGACGCTGGAACGTTAGGGCTTTTAAGGAGGGTTTTCGAGGAGGTATTACTTTGTTATCTAAGAACCCCTTTCCTACGTGTGTTTGTACTATTTTTATTTCAGCGTAAGCGATTCTTTTTTCTCTCCTTTCCTTTTTTCTAGGAAAAAGAATCCCCTGATTTGCTCCCTCCCATATGCGAGTTTTCCTTTGAGGTTTCCTCAGACACAGTATCTGACAATGACGCGCGTACTTTAGCTGAGCGAATTGCCTCGCTCAAGGGCTCCGGGAAAGCCTCCTATATTCCTTCTGCGGAGGTTCAGATGGAGAACGTAGCCGATACTAACGTCCCTACTTCCGAAGTTGAGCAAGTCGACGAGGAATGCGCTATTGCTCCTGATCTGACCTTAACTCCGCCTACTGTTGATGTTACTGCTTCCCATTCTGGGGATCCTGCAGATGCTCCTCATGATGCTTTTACAAATCCTGCTCAGGATGTTCCTGCAGATGCTGCTCAGGATGTTACTGACCGCTTTGTGGCCAATTTGTTTAATCCTGAGGCTGTTGATCCTTCTGCTCAGAACTAGGGTTATTTTATTGGCATCTCCTTTTATAATAGTTGGTGTTTCGAGGCAGTTCTCTTTTAGTTTTTGCTCTAGTTTTCGGGATGATTGAATGATTTTATCTTTCAGGATCTGCTTTTTTTATTTTTGCTGGCATGATCCATTCTTTATTTCTGTGGGCATGCATCTCCCCATCTTATTCATGCTCGTTATTCGCTTAGGCAATGCAATACAAATATCGACATAGAAAAAGCATTTTAAGATAATGGAATATGGATAACACTATTAGGGGGATACTCCTTACTCCCTCCCAAGTGAGGTATAAGGGGTCGGAGGAATTATACCTCATTTTAGGTAGTATCTCTTAAAAATGCCCTTTTAGCGTTAGGGACTTAGTTCGCTTCTTCCATAAATAAGCTAAAAAAGTAAACATAGACGAATTGTACGATTGGCTTTGCTCCCTTTTTTCTTCCCATGGAGTAGTACTCACTCCTCCATGGTTGAGGGGGTGTTGTTCTTGGCGTAGCTCTCGTGTATCATGTTAATAACACCTTTAAACGCCGGTATTTCTTCTACCTCAGATGTTTTATCCTCCACCTCTTTTCGCTTTTTGTTTGGATCACCCTCCTTTATGACATATTCCAGGAGCTCCCCTTCCTGGATCAGTTTTTCAATAGCTATTTTCAAGTTTCTGCATTCGTTAGTCAGATGTCCATAATCATTGTGGAACCTGCAAAATTTATCAGAAGGTGGTTTCCTCGGGGGATGCCTATGTCCCGCGGGGATCTGCACTCCTGGCTTTTTCATAACTATTTCGAACAAGTCATCAGGTTGTTTAACCAGAGGAGTGAAAGGTCTCAAGAACCGTTCATTCTGATCAGCTCTTCTAGTTTCTGTGGCCGGTCTTTTCTTTTCCTCCGGCCTTTTTTCCTTTCGGGTGGCGAGTTCAGCCCTCTTGCTGTTCAGAGCTTCCTCCATATGAATATATTTCTGGACTCTGCTCAATAATTCCTCAAAAGAGGTAGCTTCTTTTTTAATGAGAGAGGCAAAGGATTGCCCTGGCTTTAAACCATCCACACAGGCATGTACCTTCAGCTTTGGTTCTACTCCTGGGATTTCCAAGACAGCCTCATTGAAGCACGTCATATAATTCCTCAAACTTTCGTTGGCCCCTTGCTTGATAGTTGTTAGGTGTAGGGAATTTCTAGTAGTCCTCTTGGCGCTGACAAACTGTTGTAGAAAAACTTCTTTTAGATCCATAAAGGAATGAATGGAAGCTTTTTGTAACTGCTTGAACCAATGTTGGGCAGTCCCAGACAGAGTTGTGAGGAATACTCTACACTTGACTCCTTCCGAATATTGGTGAAGGAGGCATAAGCTTTCAAATTTCATCAGATGCTCTTCGGGGTCATCATTCCCTTGGTATTCACAGGAAATTGTTTTGAAATTGTTAGGGACAGGATCTGTTTGTATATCAACTGAGAACGGGCTGCTTTCATCGATATACACAGAGAAAAGGTCCGAAGCTTGTCTTCCATTTTTCTGATTGGGAAGAAGCCTGAGGTTCTTTTCTTTACTTGCATAGCGAACTTCTCTCTCGCTTGTCTCTGTTTCCTTCGAGGCTCTCTTTGGGGCTTGCTTTTGATTTTTTAGCCTCTCTACTTCTTTAGATAAGAGCTTCATTTTCTCTTGCTGCTGAGCATATTTATTGGCCCACGCATTATCGACACCCTCTTTGAGGCTATCCTCATGTTCTTTAGGATCTTCTTCATCTGGGGATTCCCAGTCAGTGGAGAATCCCTCCTCTTGGTCGGCAATTATCAACGGTAGCTTAGTGGCTAGCCCCGGCATAATGCCTGGAGCTTTAGGCTTCTGCTTGTTCATTTGAGGTGTGCTTTTACTTCCTCCACCTTCTTGGGTTTCACCCAGAAGAGTCATGTCCTTGGAGCTTCCTCCCAAGGCCTGTAGCCTTTTTTCAATGGCTCATTCGACTGCTCCCTCTACGAGCTCTTTCATCTGGAGGAGCATGGCCGGGGAAAATTGAGCTTCCATGTTGACACTGGCTTCTGTCACCATAGTGCCCTTTCCTTTATTCCCGAGTAGAGAATTTTCTGGATTTCCAGTAGCTTGGTCAGCTTCCTTTGAAGCAGCATCTGAGCAGATATCCATCTTTGCGAGCTTCTGCAAACGTTTGAAGGTTTTCAGAGAATTAGCCCCAGATGCTCTTGAAATGAGGCTTATAATAGATAGGGTTTACTTTTGATAAATATTTTATGACTGGGGATCATTTGTATGAGTTTTCAGAGACATTGTCTGTTTATGTAATGCTTTTTAAAGAGTAGCTTCTGCCTATATAAGGCAGGAAGAAATGACGCCTATTTTCATAGGACTTAATGCGTGATGCTTGACCATGAGAGTCTTTTGATAGGGTTCTGACTACAGTGTAGGGTTCTTTAAAATTTCGCCTGCTACACAGGACTGAACATATAGTGCCTATTTTCATAGGTCTTTTGTCATGGTGTTGCCTTACTATGTAGGGCTTTGTGAATAGTTCTGCCTACTGTGTAGGGCTTACGAGGATGTTGCCTATGAGATAGAGCTTCTGAGAGTTTCTGCCCATTATATGGGCTTACGAAGATGTTGCCTATTAGATAGGGCTTATGGGAGTTTTGCCTATTAGATAGGGCTTATAAGGATGTTGCCTATTAGATAGGGCTTATAAGGGTTCTGCCCATTATATGGGGCTTACGAAGATGATGCCTATTAGATAGGGCTTCTGAGAGGTTCTGCCTTCAAATGTGGGGCCCCTTCATCAAGGTGAATGGGGTAGCCTCACACTTTTGGCCCCCTGTTCCCAATATTTCCACTCTGTGCGTTTTTGGTTCATGGCAATACAGGGGCCTACGACTGGGTTTGAGCCGTAGTGCTTCCTTTGTGATTACCAATCCCCTATACCCCACGAGCTAGCTTCACATTTTTACAATATTTAATGGGATTTCAGACTCACCAATTACGAAAGATGAGCCGACTACACTCTGAGATTGCTGCGATTTTGATTCAACTTTTCCTCAGATTCTTCACAACCTTAAGATTTGACAGATAAAATGATTCAGTTATCACAATTCACACGATGAGGAAAGCATGATAACACAGCTCAGTTACAGAGTTCCAGCATATATTATAAGGAGAACATGATCTTAAGATCGCCTCCAACTCCTTGACTCACTATCATGGACAATTCAGCTAAAATTAATTCACAATGTCATTAGTCAAGCTTCTTAAGAAAACCACTGAACTAACATCCAATATATGTTCATTCTAGCATCCCCCTTTCGGGCATTTCTTGCACAAGGAGAATAACGGAGCAAATTCATAGCCATATCGCCACCATCAGCTAAGATTTCAGTGACATCAAAGAGATTAACACTCCAGATTCAAAAAATTCAACAATATTTCAAATAGCAAGCTTAAATTCACACATGAGGAAGGAAAATCAACATCTCAAACTTGAGTTTCCTTTCAACAGGGTAGCTATCACAATTTTTACTGCGAAGGAAGCGTAGTCTAAGAACCGCGCCGCATTTTGTAGCTCACAATCATAAAGGGCTTAACAAAAATCAGGCAGTAACTTTCACACCCAGATTTCTGCAAACTAATCAGCAAATATAGCATGCCCATTCACTCTAGCATCAGGTTTTCTTACATTCTTCGCACAAGGAAATGACAAGGAAAATCATCAACAATATTATAACGACGAGCTAGATTTTTCGCGTAAAACAGAGGAAATCGACATCTTAGACTAAAAAATCCCACAGACGGCGTCAGTTGATAGATCCGGGTTGAGGATCCACAACAATTCAAGTGATTATTCATCATATTTGCAGAGAGCATTCATAGATAAAGGATTGCAGCAGTAAAGAATAAGAGATTCATGAGATTTATCAGCCATAACCAATGTTCTAAAAAGCTCTAGGCGCTAGTCGGGCGGTGGAGGGGTGACTAGTGCCTAGGCGGCTAGGCGGGAGCCTAGGCGGATTTGAACTATAATGCTTATTTTAATATTCTTACAATATTGTTGCCAAATTTATAATAAATACACATACTATGACAATTGATAGGTTAGTTTCATAATTATAAATCCAAAATCATACATAGAGTAGCATAGTTTGCCTAAAACTAGATTAATTAACACATATAGACTATTAATTAAGCTTCAAGAGCGGCTCGTTGGGTATCGCATAGAGTCTAGACGGATTACATGTTAGTCAGGCGGCGAGGTACTGACTAGTGCCTAGGCGCCGCCTAGGCGGACCTAGGCGGCGTCTTTTAGAACACTGGCCATAACCACTCATTTTATACAGAGCATCGTTTACATAAAGGTAAGAAGCAACCATAGAGCTATATGTGTAGAAAACTAGGGTTTCTCTTCACCAACATTAACGTAAGCAAGCTAAGCAAATAAAGCAAACAACAATACTGGAAATGAAAGTAAACTTCAGATTAGATTCAACAGAGTACCAGCTCGTACAGTAGCATGCTTATTTATAGAAAATGAAAATAGCAGAGTCGCGTTTATGCTAAGGAACGCGACTTCCATCTCAACCGTCAATCTAAACTTAATCCTACGGTCATGATACAAAACAGCAGCACTAATACAGCTGGCGTGACAGCATGGCACCGACTTAACTAACTAATACACGTGTTCTAATATAACTGGCTAACGAATTTAAACTACAACGGCTATTACAAAACAATAGTGCATCTTCTTCTTCAATCCAGCTACTGAACAATTCTTCCCTCTTTATTTCCAAACCCCTCCTCAAGAGTGGCGCGATGGAGATCCAAAAGCCCAATCTTGGACAGCAAAAACTGAAGACGAGGTCCCGCAAGTGCCTTCGTAAACATATCTGCCAACTGAAGTGTAGAAGAAACAGGGGTAGGGATTAGAAACCCAGATTTGAACTTTTCTCTCACCCAATGGCAGTCTATCTCAATATGTTTGGTCTTCTCATGAAACACAGTGTTACGAGTGATATGGATTGCTGCATCATTATCACAGTGTAATGGAACAGGCAAGGGTGTAGAACAACCAAAATCATTCAACAAGAAAGAAATCCAATATAACTCCCTAGCTGTAGTACCCAAGCTTCTGTATTCTGCTTCAGCTGTAGAAGTAGAAACTGTAGCTTGCTTTTTACACCTCCAAGAAATAAGAGAAGAGCCCATAAACACACAAAAACCAGTTAATGATCTTCGGGTGTCTAAACAAGAGCCCCAATCCACATCACTAAATCCTTGCACATTTGTGGTATTATCTGCTTATAAAACAACCCCAAAGATGGACAACCCTTCAGATATTTAAGGACATGTAAAGCAGCCTCCCAATATGTTGTACAGGGCTTCCCCACAAATTGACTTAATTGTTGGACTGAATAAGCCAAATCTGGCCTGGTTAAATTCAAATAGAGCAATTTCCCTACCAACCTCCTATATGGTTCTGGATCAACAAGCAGAGAATCTTTCGACTCAACCAGTTTAATCCCTTGTGGGAGAGGTGTGGTAGCACTCTTACACCCAACCAATCCAGCACTGGCTATTAAATCTAATACATATTTCCCTTGATTAAGGGCTATACCATCAGGTCCTCTAGCTATTTCCATACCCAGGAAATAGTGTGCAGGACCTAAATCCTTTATTGTAAACAAGTTGTGCAGCACTGACTTAATTTCAGTGATCAAAGACAGAGATGGACTTGCTATCAACACATCATCAACATAAACAAGTAGACAAATGAACTCCCCTCCTGACCCCTTTGTAAACAAACATGGATTACTAGGGGTAGAAGTATAACCTTGTTTAATGAGATGTGTGCTGAACTCCAGATTCCACTCTCTTGAAGCTTGTTTCAACCCATACAAACTCTTCACCAATTTGCAGACTTGGCCTGGTTTAGCCTGTTTATACCCCTGAGGTGGTGTCATGTAAATTTCCTCATGAATAAAACCATGGAGAAAAGCATTATTTACATCTATTTGATATAGATGCCATGACTTATGAGAAGCTAAAGCTATCAGCATTATGACAGATACCAATTTCGCAACTGGAGAGAAAACTTCATCATAATCAATACCATATGATTGATTATACCCCTTTGCCACCAAACGTGCTTTATACCTATCTACAGTACCAGTAGGTGTAAGTTTTACCTTGTACACCCATTTGCACCCAATTGGCCTCTTTCCTGCTGGTAATGCCACCAAATCCCAGGTTTTATTCTCTTCCAGTGCGGCCAGTTCCCTATCCATGGCCTCCACCCATTCTTTGTGTG
The DNA here is from genome assembly GCA_029379335.1 of Thymus mandschuricus. NCBI lineage: Eukaryota > Viridiplantae > Streptophyta > Magnoliopsida > Lamiales > Lamiaceae > Thymus > Thymus mandschuricus. The sequence goes on from CM057079.1 coordinate 14,073,271, forward strand.
CACTAGCTTCTTTGTAATTCCCTGGTTCTTGTACAACATTCAAATTGAAAAGATACTCAGTATATGCTGGTGTTAAGCCTTGTGAGACCAGATAAGGAAAAGTAGGTGGAGATCCATGCACTGACTCACCCATTCCCACACAAGCAACTAAGTGTCCTGTGTAGTCATTCATCCAGATTGGTTGTTTTCTGATTCTTTTTGCCTGTCTGTTCTCCTCCTTCTGTGGTGTAGTGGAAGATGTAGCATCATTAGGCTCTGGATGATCTGTGATGACACATCACTATCATCCATTCCCCCTTCATCACTGTCTGTTTCTTCTATTTCATCAGCTGTAACTGGTGTATCAGCTGTTGGAACAGAAGGAACAATATCAACTGGTGAAGAAGGGGGTGTTAGTATATGATCAGCAGCAAATGGATATACTGAATCAACAAACTTCACATCTCGAGACACCAACACTTGTGAGTGTATGATATCATACAAGAGGAAACCTTTATGTATCCCATCATATCCAAGAAATATGCATTTATTGCTTCTTGAGTCAAACTTACCCTTTCCTGGAAGTGTATTAGCTGCATAAGCCAAACACCCAAAAGGTCTTAGCACACTGAGATCAGGCTCTTCTCCATACATGATCTTGTATGGAGAATCCCAATTCAACACCCTGCTAGGCAGTCTGTTGATCATCCAAGTTGCTGTTAGGATTGAGTATGGCCAAAATTTGTCAGGCAGTGAACTCTTGAACATCAGTGCTCTCGAGGTTGAAAGGAGATTCCTATGTCTCCGTTCTACCACTCCATTATGTTCTGGTGCCCTGACACAAGAGCGTTGGTGCACAATTCCAAATGAATTCAGCATATCTCTTACATGTCTGTTGACGAATTCTGACCCATTGTCTGATCTAAGTTTCTTTATGTTCCTTCCAAACTGATTCTTCACCATTAGTATGTATGTTTTCAGTACTGAACACACCAAATCCTTTGAGCTCATCAGGAAAGTCCACACCATCCTGCTGTGATCCTCTACTATGGTCAATACTTATTTGGTATTACACACACTCTCTGAATCATACGGCCCCCAAACATCAATATGAATCAACTCAAATAACTCATCAGTTCTTCTATTCAACACTGGGTAAGGATCTTTGCAGTGTTTAGCCTTCACACATATCTCACAATTTTTTATTCCCTCCAATATATCATGTGTGAACTGTCCTTTAAGTCCCTTCATATGCTGAAGTGTAGAGAGTGAGGGATGCCCCAAGAATATGTGCCACTTCTCCATTGTCATTTCCTTTGGATCAAAAGAGTTGCAGAAATGGTTCTCCACAGTTGATTGGATCACATACAAGTTTTTCTCTGCCTTCCCCACTCCCAAAATCTGGTCTGACACCCTTCTTTGTATAAGACAGTACCCTTTGTAAAATGTGCACCTTATATCCAACTCTTCAATCAATTGTGCAACTGACAAAAGATTGTAAGTAAATCCTTGTACATACAACACATTGTACAAGGTTATATCCTTATTAACCCTCACTGTCCCAGAGTAATATACCATTTTAGTACTGCCATCTGGTAAATGAACTTTCACTGGCCTCCTTAACTTGCTGTAAGTCACCATCATATTCCTATTACTGCACACATGTGCACTTGCTCCTGAATCTATGATCCAATGTGTTCCTTCCATGCTAGGAACCACACTAAATGCATAATGACCATCAAACTCCTCTTCTGCCTTCTCTGTGGATTTCTGAACCATATTAATGTCTGTGTTATGCACCCCACTGCTACTTGCACCTTTATGCATCAGATTCTCAAAACATCTAGCTAGCTCAGTCTGTATTATTCTCCCAAAATCCTGATTTCCTTCTCCATTCATTGATCTTCCTCCATCTGAAACTGCATCTTCTTCACTTTCAACACAATTTGCTCTAGGCTTGTTCTGTCCTTTCTTCAACTCTTTGTACCAATCAAAGATAACCATTCAACTTAAAACACTCTCCAACTTCATGCCCCACTGCATTGCAATGAGTACATCTCATCTTTTGTCTATCTTCTTTGCTAACTCTCCTCTTGAAATCTGTATTCCCTGCATTCTTATATTTAAGTGCCTTTCCTATTTGCATTGCCATTCTGCTATCTGCTCCACCAACATCCTCAGTAATCCCTTTCTGATCTTCTACTTGTGTTATCATTGAATAGGCTTCATCCACAGTTGGCAAAGGGTTCATCAACAAAATCTGACTCCTTGCTTGATCATAACCATCATGTAGACCAACTAAAAACTGCATAAGCCTTATCTCCTGCTCCCTTTTATTCATCCTTACTCGCGCCTCACACATACACCCTAACGGTGGCAATACCATATCCAACTCATCCCATAGAGTAGTGAGCTCATTGAAATACATCAACACTGACAAGTTCCCCTGCCTATGATTCACAATCTCTTTCTGAATTTTGTACACATTTGGTCCATTTCTCCTACCAAATCTCTGATTCAATGCTTCCCACAGCCTCTTTGTACTATTTATGTGTGCAAATTAAAAGCACTTACTAGTTCCTTTGATATAGAATTGATAATCCAACAAGATATCATGTAATCTGTTTTAACCCAGGCTTTATAGTAACTGCAAGTCATGCTTGGTTCAGACAGAAATCCATCTAAAATTTCAAGTTTACTTCTAGCACCTAGTGCTCTTCTAATGGACCTACTCCAGTGTAAAAAGTTTGTTCCATTTAAAGGTGTGGTTACAAGCCCCATACCTGGATGGTCTGATGGTTGTAAATGTAGAATCTCCTCTATCTCAGTTGGAGTGAACATATAATATCCATTTCTGTCCACTGGTGGCTCACGAACTCCATGAAATCCTCCACCAGTATAGTTTCGCTCCACTACTCCTGATCCAATTCCTGCAAAATCTCCCAATCTCATCCCATTCTGCATCGGAAATGGCATTCCAGTAGATCCGAACATCGGCTTCTTCCCTTCCGATTTATCACCAACAGACGAACCAACGTCAGCTTTCACTCCATTCTGCACCGTCGGCGGCGTTCCCACAGGCCTGTTCGTTCCAAATGTTGGCTTATTTCCAGCAGAAGATCCTTCCCCCTGCTCAAAATTCTCATTCCTCCGATTATCCTTCGTCATCTTCTCACACTAGCTTGCTGCACCGTCTTCAACCTTCAGCTCTAGATACCATGTAGAAAACTAGGGTTTCTCTTCACCAACATTAACGTAAGCAAGCTAAGCAAATAAAGCAAACAACAATACTGGAAATGAAAGTAAACTTCAGATTAGATTCAACAGAGTACCAGCTCGTACAGTAGCATGCCTATTTATAGAAAATGAAAATAGCAGAGTCGCGTTTATGCTAAGGAACGCGACTTCCATCTCAACCGTCAATCTAAACTTAATCCTACGGTCATGATACAAAACAGCAGCACTAATACAGCTGGCGTGACAGCATGGCACCGACTTAACTAACTAATACACGTGTACTAATATAATTGGCTAACGAATTTAAACTACAACGGCTATTACAAAACAGTAGTGCATCTTCTTCTTCAATCCAGTTACTGAACAATTCTTCCCTCTTTATTTCCACAATATGCTTGTGTAAAGGGTGTTTATAACCACAAACTAGTTAAATCCATGGAGCGCAGGGCTCATTCAAGTATAAAAACGAGGAGAGAAAGAGAGAAGAGAGAGTGAAGTAGAGAGCGCAAGACGCCTTCATGCTTCGCCCTCTCTTAGCAACGAGGATTATACCTTAGGCTCCAAATGATGGGAGGTCTTCTTCCCAGTGATGAGAACGGAAATGAAGATGATGATGAGCGAGGTTTCCCCAGAGAAGACCTCGCGCGCTCCGATTGCTCCGGCTCGAAGGAGCTCGCGGTAGAATGTGAGGATGAATGGAACAGTATGCAGAGTGCGTGTGTGTAAAGTTGAGTTTGGTTGAGTTAAGTTTAGTTGAATGAAGTGATGTGATCACTTAGTAATTATAGATGATAAAAGGACGAAAAGGTGAACTTTCGTGCGGGGTAAGGACAAGAAAGGAATTTCTGAGGAGACAGGATTCTCTTCGTCATTAATTTTGTGGTCCTTGCTCTAGAGTACGTAGAGTCACGCCGACCATGTGTTAGGCAGATCCCTAGCTTTCAGCAGATGCTTGCAAGCTTAAAGTAGCCTCTTCATGGGCCAAGCTCTGCGTAGGAGCCTTGTCACGGATCGAGATCTGCGCAAGATATCTGGTAGCTTCTGTAACCCAGTCGAACGAGTCATCTGAGGCTTCCGTGGGGAGGATCTGATCAGCACTAAAGATGCCTCGTTGGCAAAGCTGATATTCATCCCTATCAGTATTAACTGCCAATAGAGTGATAAACACAAATACTTGCATTTGCACCATACAAAAAATAATAGAAGTTTGTGATGAACTATATAGATAAAGTTATTTTCTCGACGCCAGAAGCGTGAGACATTTTGGTGCTAACATAAATATCCGCGGAATACAAATTCAATTTTGATTATTTATCACTCATTAGATCTCCAGAAGAGGTTCGTCCTGAAGACGAGAATCCCAATATATTTGCACGTGCTCAAAATAATCTTAACATTGGGATTACGGAACGACCAGATCTTTTATATTGTGAGAAATAATATAGATCTTATATAAGTGTTGATAATGTCATGAACTTTGTAAGTACAAGAGAAATTCATGATAGAAATATACAGTCGTCGACAACACATTGCCTCAATTCAATATGATTATTGTTGGATATATCCAAGAGTTATATGCCAGAAGCATATTGACAAAAAGAAATTGAGGCAATGCTTGCTTATAAGACAAAAGGTCTTTTGCTTTATAGTAAATACACCAAAGGATGTGGTCAATGAAAGACGCACATGATTATTTCTATGGAAGAGAAATAAATTTTAATAAAGTGGTGTGAAATAAAGCGAGAAGCTCAATACTTAGTGGAAACTCTAAGTAAAATTTATTCTCATGTTGTGACATTATGTTCCGATAAATATATATCTGGCAGTGATTATGAATAGAGATACTCAGTTGATGATTGTCATGACCATATTGTGTATAGGTAATTAGACGTGAATGTCTATAGGTATAGGTCCCAGTTTGGACTCAGACTTCATCATGAAACGAAAAAATAAACTCATAAAGGAGTAATATCAATGAAGTCAATTCTTCCCGAAGTAAGAATATGTGAGCAATGTTAAATGCTCTAGCGTGTTTATCAAAAGTCGTGAAATGTTTATATATCATTATATATATGTTAGTATATTGATACACGCAAATGACTTGAGATGATTTACTCATGCTTTGAGGCTGAGTATTTAAATAAATGTCATAAAAGCTTAAAGAAATGTGTCGGCCTGCAGACCGAACATCTCCATGAAGTATTATTTGCATACGAGTTAATTTACTTGGAGATAAATTCTATAAAGAATTTTCATATTTAATGAGTATCCCAATGATTGTCTCGTTACTTGGATTAAATAAGACTACAAAGAAAATACGAACCAGAAGTTCATTAGTTGAGTACCAGAAGTACTACTCTATCAGGCCTGATACCTAATTTGAAGTTAATATGCTTGCAATATTTTGGGTTTCTCCCAGAAGGAGATATGTCAATATGATGTTAATCACATCATTTGTTATCTTTAAGGTGTAGGAAACCTTGACCTATTATAAGAAATTGAGGTTGACATTGGTGATACATGGATGCTAGATATTTGCATCATAACAAGATCTCAAATTAGTTAATGATTTGAGAACTTCTCCCAAAATCCTATACAAGGATAATGTATTAGTTGTATTGCACAAATACGTTCCAGAAGAACGATAAAATTTGATAATTTGTGATATTTTAATCACTAAATCCCTCTACGTTTATGTCGGGACTCAATATTGAAATATGTTTCAAGATAGTTATATATCTTGAGGGGAGTGAACAAGTTCAAAATGAACTCGAACATTTGGTCTTGTGAACCAAATGAATAATTTAGAAAACCCTGAAGGTCAAATAGTTGTACTCTTTTTCCCTTACTAAGTTTTTTTCCCATTGGATTTTCTTAGTGAAGGTTTTTAATGAGGCAACTAGTGCAATACATAAGTAAAGTGTATGTCATGTACTCTTTTCCTCTATCAGATTTTTCACATAGGGTTTTTACGGAGAGGTTTTTAACGAGGCATGGACATCACAACAATAATGTTCAAGGGAGAATATTATAAGTGAAAATATTTGAATGAACATTATTTTGCAGCTTCATACAAAGGTGGTACGATACAAAGCATGATATTGCAAGCAGTGGCGTTATCGATATTCAACTCATTGTTCAAGTGATAGTCATGGTGGATTCATTCAAGAACCAACTCCTTCGACATAAATGATTGCATGCGCCAGCTCAAGATCTACAATGTTTAATTTCAGGGAGAGAACTGTACTCTTTTTCCTTCGATCGGGTTTTATCCCATAGGGTTTTCCCGGCAAGGTTTTAACGAGGCAACACATGTATATTTTTAGGGATGATCATCAGGGGGGGGGGGGGGGGGGGGGGGGGGGGTGTTGTAAATAGTGTTCTAAAAGACGCCGCCTAGGTCCGCCTAGGCGGCGCCTAGGCGCTAGTCAGTACCTCGCCGCCCGACTAATAAGTAATCCGCCTAGGCTCTATGCGATACCCAACGAGCCACTCTTGTAGCTTAATCAACAGTCTTTATGTGTTAATTAATCTATGTTTAGGCAAACTATGCTACTCTATGTATGATTTTGGATTTATAATTATGAAACTAACATATCAATTGTCATAGTATGTGTATTTATTATAAATTTGGCAACAATATTGTAAGAATAGTAAAAATAAGCATTATAGTTCGAATCCGCCTAGGCGGCGCCTAGGCTTCCCGCCTAGCGCCTAGGCGCTAGTCACCCCTCCACCGCCCGACTAGCGCCTAGCGCTTTTTGGAACATTAATATATATATATATATATATATATATATATATATATATATATATATATATATATATATATATATATATTTATATAGGATGGATCATATAAAAATAAGTTTTGGTGTGAGAAATATGAATAAATCTTGGCCATTGATCTTAACAAAATCTATGGCTGATATTGATTTAAGCTGACCGTTGTATATTATAGGCATGAAAACACTTTAAGCATAAAATTATATAGAATAAGCATGATTACATATTTAAGCATGATTTTGTATAGATTTAAGCATGAATTTGTATAGCTTTAAGCATTTTTCGCATTTTAGCACGCCAGGATTTATTTGCACACGGACCATTCCTTATATATATATATATATATATATATATATATATATATATATATATATATATATATATATTTCTACTTTTATCTTCACAACTTGTTTTAAAAAATGAAGGGAGGGTGAGCCTGAGGAAATAAAAGGTCACACTATTCGATTAATAAAACATTATCGAATATAATCATTATATGTAAGTGATATTTTAAAAGAAAAAGAATTAAGGGTCCAATTCCATAATAACACGGAACTTCAATATTGATTGAGAAAAAAAGTAGTTGATGCATGGATGGATCTTATTTCATGTGACTTCGAAGATTAAGAAAAAAACATATATTATGATTTTGAATGAAAAATGACACTACTTATATTCTTTCTAGCATATGATGTGTTATAGTGTTCTCTTATCTAGGCTTAGTGCCGTTTTTCATTATGCTTTCGTGGAAAAAGTAGTCTTATAACTGTGATGTGGGGGAGATTTAACTAACGAGTGAGATGCATTTTTAAGTGAAATAATGGTATAAGGCAGTGACATTTATTTGTTTATTTTGAAAAACTTGACAATAAAATTTTAAGACGGCGCCTAAGGAGATTTGAACTCCGTTAACCCTCTATCATTAGTTCAAACACATTGCACATAGTTTATAGTATTCTGAATTCATTTACTATTCCTTGCTTTGTGCACTCAATCATGTGAGCCGGTCGAACTGGACTTGGGTTGGGACGATAACTATCGAAGAGGGCTAAGAGAACAATTGAGTTGTTAGTGAATGGCCTATATAAATGATAATGTTATAACATTAACTTCAAAACTGATAGGCTTTGGCTTTTTTCCTAGCAGTAATGCTCCGTCCATTTCAATTTAATTGTCATTTTTACTTTTGACACCGAATTATGAGACATAGTAACAAAAGTAAAAAGTAAAAATTGATAAGGGTACACATTACAAGTGAAAAGTAGGACCTTTCCATTTTCAAAAATTATTACCACACACTTTAAATATCAATTTTACTCATCACCAACACACTTTTTAACGATAAAGTTGATGTTACACCTAACTCTTAAAGAGTAAGAGGAGCATACGTATTTTAAAAGTGAGATTTACATTTAAATATATGCAAACACACTATTGTTTATGAATTTGCTAGGCGGAGTATTTTTACACTCTACCTAACATCGACACTACCTATTTTAACACATTGCAATATAAAAAACACTCTACCTAGCATCGACTTTACCCGTTGACATCCCACCCATACATGACACATTTCATTTTCTTGAAAACTAGCATTACCCCCGCGATGCAGGGAATTCATCGATAAATAATAGTGCATGACAAATATTACTTATAAAATATTTAAATTATTGATAAATTCACTTCGTTTCACAATTAAAAACTTTTATTTTTTATTTTTTATAGAGAGTAGTAGTACACTCTAGTAAAATATGCTTGTGTATCCTAATGTACATTTTATGTACATATATGCATGAGTAGGTTTGCATGTCTCATTTTTATAGATTATTTAACTATAAACATTCATATATGCATGAATTTTTATAGAATTTATAACATTATCAATTGAGTTTACCAATGATTTATCAATTGTAGAAAAATGAACATGCAAAGAAAGAATATTAATGTATACAATAATATATTGAATTTTATTAGTCAAGGGAATAAATAAAATCAATAATAAAATATTATAAAGTAGGAAATCAATTATATTGAAGCTGGAAAATCAAGTTATATGTTTAAATTTTAATAAATTAAAAAAGGTTTTCATAGAAATAAATGCACAAGTGTTTGTATAGGAAATAACAAAATGTCTAATTTAATTAGAGAAAACCAATAAGCTTATTAAATAAAAAATAAAGTTCAATTACCAAGAAAATTGAAAGGAAATGTATTTTACTTTAGTATATATATATAGATAAGTATATTTATAAACAATTTTTTCATTTGTTAACTACAACACATTTTAAACTAAACAATTCTTCTTTAATTCTCATCTTGAAAACAAATGCATCACGTAATCTAGGCCAAGGAAACTAAAATTACGTGCCAACCCCCAAAGACTTTAAAGATCATACACAGAGTGAGTAATATTTATATTGAATCTTTTAAACCGAAGGGCTCCGATACTAATTAATGCTCCGATATGACCCACGAACCCAAAAACTAACTTGATTTGGCACGAGAGGGCACTAAAGAAGACTGCGAAACATGGAAGTCTCCAACTATTATCCCACAAATAGTGCAACATGACTGAACTGCACGAGCGGGGACCCCCCTGGCCCCTTCACCGTCACATGTGGTGTTAGAGTTTTAGAGAATCCATTACAACCAACAAAAGTACTTGCTCCATTTAATGGTCAAACTTCCCAACACCACCGTGTTAAATGTTTTTTGTTTATTTACTGCCCCTCCCTCCTCCCCTCCTCTCTCATTCTTTTCCCAAACCCAGACCACCTCTCTCTCTCCCCCTCTCCCTCTCCCTCTCCCTCTCCTCCTTCAAAGCAAGCTGAGTGCGGTACAGATAGATTGAATTTTTTTTACCAGTGTTTCTCCTCCATTTTCCCTTTTGAGACAATTTCACTGCACATTCTGCACTAAAGGGAACTTCCACCTATCCACCTCTCTCTATATAAATGCAACCCCAACACACAAATATGAAAATGTGCTTTGGAGTCGCTTTCTCATCTCTGATTCTCATGACGAAAGCGACTCATCATCTTAAGCTCCCATGGTGGTTTCTCTCTCTCCCTATATTTCTCTTTACAAAACCATGTATGTTTCTCTCTCTACCCTTCATTTTTCTTTTTCTTTTTTCTATTTTCTCTCCTGCTTCTGTATATGATCCCATCTCTTATCCGCTTAATTATACTAAAGCTTAAATCTTTAATTTGTAATTCGATTCAGGGATTTAGGGTTTCAAATGCTGTTCAAAAAACCTCTATTTAGTCTCTTTTCAGTTTTCAGGGTTCCTTGTTAGTACTGTTTTAAAAAAAAAATTCCCCTTTTTGTTTCTACGTCATTAAAAGTCAATTTGTTGGAGATTTTTTTTTTCCCTTTCTTTCTTTTTGGCCCATTGGATTATCCATTTTCGTTCATATATTATTTTATGTGATCTTTTTCTAGAGAGTTTTACCTTATTTATTTAATTTTCCTTTTTTTTCCTGCTACTCTCGGTAGTGGGTTTCTTCATCATGGCAAATGTTGTTTTTCCGATCTCCTTATCAAGATCAACCATTAAAGCTAGGGTTTTGTATGTGGTAAAGTAACTTAGTTGGGTAGAAAAGCTGGATTTCATTATTTTCGATACTTGCCCTCGTTTTAGTGGGTGCACAGTAATCTTATGTGAGAGACTGTTGAAGATTTTGAATTGTTATTATTGCTTGACTAATTTAGAGTATAAATTTCCTCAAAAAAACACTATACAAGTAGATTTCTCTCACCATTTTCTCTCTCTTATTTATGGTTTTCTATGCCCTTATTAAGCACATGAGTTTAGTATTTCAATGGTCCTTATCTGATCATTTCTTGGTCTCAAAATTATCTCGATATATAGCAACCGAGTATTCATGTTGTGTTTTTCTCTAGATCCTCATTGAATATTGTAGCATAAAGTACAGTTAGTGTTTAGTGTTTGCTGCTTCATATCACAGATAGAATATATTCTTACTTTATGCACGTTTTTATTTAGTGTTTGTGCTAATATATTTCTGTAGCTTGTAGCTGTAAACCCTTCTTGTTTAGTTTATAATGTTTTTTTTTTTGGTTTGTAATTTGCATTAATCGTTATTTTATCTAGTCTGCAGCTGAGTGCTTGAGTTGCAAGAATATTTAGTTCTCACTTTTAGTATGTTCTTTCGATTATTTTTTTTTTTTTTCAAAAAATTCTGTGTTGTAGCAGATTTCAATCATCAATTTTGTTTCACTGAGATAGTAAATTTTAATTATACGAATATTAGTAGAAAAACTTATCACATTTACCTTGGCTTTTAGATTGGAGTAGATTGAAATCTCTAAAGGATTAGGGAGGTTAGAGGTGAGTTTGGCTATTAGTATCTGATCTTTTCACTGTGTGTGTGTGTGTGTGTGTGTGTGAGAGAGAGAGAGAGAGAGAGAGAGAGAGAGCTCTTAGGAATGGTGTTGTATTATGGAATGGCCTAAAAGAGCTTCTTTCAGCCCACTCATGACTGAGATTTGGGGTTGAACTATCTGCCGACTCATTGATTTAACCACGCAGTAGAATGAAGGAAGCTCATTAGTTATGCTACTGTGGTTGAGTGAATGATGCGGGAGATAGTTTCACATCCCTCTCTGTCTGTGCTTGGACTGAAGGGAGCTCCTCTTGCTGTTCCCTTCAATAGGGTTCCACTTTTTTTAATTTGAGACACCTTCCGGTTATCCTTCTTAGGCCACTTAACATAATACATACTTAATATCATGAACCTCGTTTCAATTCTAGTGTAACTCACATATATCTTTATTTGTTGATTACATGTTTTTAATTTCAGTTTATGGGAAGCTAAATCTCTATATGGGCTTGTTTTATTTAACTCCCTCTCCAGTTTATGCAATTAGCTTCCAATTTGCTTCCACAAACACTTATTCATGGTCTAATTTTGAGATTGTTGTTACAGTTTGCCGAAAAAAAGTAGAAAAATCCACAACTGTTTTATGGTCTAATTTTGAGATAGCTGTCACAATTTACCAAAAAAAGTAGAAAAATCCACAACTATTTTATGGTCTAATTTTGAGATAGATGTTACAAGTTACCGAAAAAAGTAGAAAAATCCACCACCGAGAATCAATAATGCCTGATGAGAAACTCAGCTGGTGTGAGTGGAGTGCTTTCATGGTGGGTTTCTCCGTTGCTTTTTTCAGGTTTAATCAATTCCACTTTTTGCTTGCACATTCGCCCTCGGGCCAATTTTCTACACGTTCCAAGGTATTCTTCTACGGATACATCTCTCTTGATACATAGCCTACCATAGTTTTCGCATTACAAGATGATGAGTTTCCATCACCATTTTGATTTTAAGTATAGTTTTGGGCAGGTTTTGCTGCAGTTCAGCCACGGAAAGTCGCCATTTCTTCAAATTTTACATGGATTATGATCGCTCGGGTTATATATATATATATATATCAGGTATCGATAAACTATCCAATTTTCTGTTATTAAGCTCACAAAGCACTTGATATGTTACCTATTAGCAAATAATAATCCCATAGTACATCATGCATGGTTAGTAGTACATTAAAATGATTCTTAAAACATCGTGATTAGATAAATAAATGATACTTACATTAACTTAATAATTCTTGACCTTCTGGGCAACTTTTTCGGTACGAAATTCGGTTGTTTATTTTGTCTTGGTTTTTGTAAGAAAAACCAAAGTTGAGGGACAAGCCTAAGTGCAAGTTCCACTATGTATGTTGCCAAAAATGGATGAGAAAATATTCCTGTTAACGCCCTGTTTTTGGCAATGGTTTATTAAGAAATGATTAGTGGCTTAAAACCCTATTATATTATTGTTAGTACAATCAATCATATTTAATCCCTTTTTATAGATAGGATCAAATAAGATTCCATTTGTAGGGTGGTCCCTGGTTACTTCATGTGTATTGGTTTTCTCTTCTTTCTACCTTTTCTTTTCTTTTAATATTTTTATGTGGTGAAATTTGTGGTGAATTATTGGTGCAGCTGCACTCTTCTTATACTATTATAGTGTGATCATAAAGGAGGCATTTGATGCGTTTTATAGTCTACAATTCTTTGTGGACATGGTTTATAAAGAAGCTAAAACTGCAATTGGTTCGAGATTGTCTCGATCATTTGGATCAGCAGTAGTTTTGAGAATGAGTCCGTTTAGCAGAATCGAATCCAAGCTATATGTCGAGTGTGAGATTTTTCCAAAGTCGATGTGGGTTAAACAAGTGACTTTAATAGAGTTTCTGGTATTATGAATTCCACTTGAAGCTTCTTTTCAACCTAATGCTAATTGATTACATGCCATTGCGGTGAAATTTCTTCAGGGTACAACAGAAGTGGATGTTTGTTGACGGAAAGGGTATGGAGTCTTCTAGAAGGTACAAGCAGCCAAAGCAAAGAGGGGTGCTGTGCTATCTTCCATTAGGGCTTATGTAACAATCTTGGTGGTCCCCAGAATATGTCTACATATGAGATTTTTGATTAAAAGAATTTTTGTTTATTGCCGATTTTTTATTTTATTATTGTTAATATTTAATTTTTGTTTTGAGGAGGGCCGATTTTTTATTTGAATGCCACTCAAAGTTTGGAGAAGTACATGTCGGCTCTGCATGTGCTGCTGTTTTTTAATGTTTGTAATTCTGTTGAACAAAATTTGCTGCGAAATTTCATTTGCTTGGTTGATGGATACAGCCATTCATATGAGATTTACTCAAAAATAAGAAATAATAATAAATTTTATGGCCATTTTGTTGGTAAAATGACTCGAGTATTCTAGTACATTAATAAAAAATAACTTTTTAATTTTATTTATTATGAAAATTTTGAAAAAAGTACCCAAACATACATTTAAAATCGGGTCTCACTTCTCATGCAAAATAATATTTGTTTTTTGAACAAAACAAAGTTAAACAACTTTATTTATTTATTTATTTTATAATTAGACAAGACTGAAGGTTGTAAGCACTACAACAAAAAATGGCTTTCCAGACACTGAAAAGTGCCCCGATATATAGTCTTTTGGGGCACATATAATTTTCGGGGCACTTATCATATGTGCCGCGTGTTATCGTGTCGCAAAAGAGTTGGGGACACTTTTTAAGTGCCTCATCAGGAATGTCTTTCCAGTCATTTTCTTGTGTCCCGAGATTGATTTTCGAGGCATATAAAATTGTCCTATTAATAAGTTTAGGTGATACTTATTTGTGCCTTCAAAATAAATATCAAGACACTTATTCGTGCCATTAAATATAATATTCATATACTTATTTGTGCCCTTAAAAGAAACGTTGAGACACTTATTTGTGTCCATTAATGGAATTTCGAAACACTTATTTATGCTCTTAAATATAATTTGAGGCACATAAATTAAAATTATGAAGGAATTATGAGTGCCATAATCTGAAAGTAGAACAAATAATAATGAAATTCGTATCACAATAAGGTCTGATCTTGATTCAAAGAATAATGATATATAGAATAATTCGCAGCATAACATTTCTATACAATACATTTTCAGTCTTTAATTCCATTAACTCCACCTTCCAGGAAAACAAAACAATAAAAAAGAACACTATACATTTGCTAAGAATGCCTGAAACCATGAAACGAACCTATCCACTGCACGAAGAATCCCATTTCGATTGTACTGATTATTGCTAACAGTGTTCTTGCAGAATTCAAAATCCCTGCAAAAATAACTTTGTCGTTAGGCATGATCTATCTTAGTTGCATCATAGCTCGAGGGAAATAAGATTTGAGCACATTGTGGCATGACATCTTGATGAAAAGCAGTTATCGTCGCGCTCTCGAATTTTAGTGTATCTTAGATTATGAGATTGTCATCGTTCCCCAAGGAACTGCATTGAATGAAGCTGCTTACCTCTAGTTCACAGTGAACACTTAACAACTGTTGAGTAAAAAGCCTGCTTGGCTGAAAGAGCTCAGACTCAGTGCTGCTGTTAAGAATACGGCTGCAATGGTAGGAATTCGGACGTAGTCTAAGCAGAGCAGTGCAATTCCGGGGCCAATGAAACCTATTGACTGTCAAAAGGGTCGAGTTAGGACAAGGATATTCAAGATAAACGAGTAGCGTTATAGGGGAGAATTTTGATCATGGACCGAAGGTTGTCTAATGTTATTGGATGGTACCTGCATGATTTTTCGAGCTGATGTGGTGGAATAACCCGACTTGATTAAGAAGTCAGAAGCTGTTCCAGCAACATAGCCTGAGATTGCCATCGTTCCCCAAGGAACTGCATTGAACCAAGCCGCTTGCTTCAAGTTCACATCGAACACCTAACATTTTAAGAGAATTCAGAAATATTACTATCATGAAGCAAACGACCCTCCATCACTAGAAATCGTGTAGAAACAGGTTAAGTAAAAGTACTCATAGTTTTGAAATAAACTGGCATCCATAAGAACAAAGTAGCGACATCCCAGCTTGGACTAAACGCAATTTAGAGTTACGGATTGAATTGCATTCTTGGAGATCGTTGGTCACCTTGAAAGTCCACTTAATCAACCAAAGAAGCCCAAGAGAAGTAAATAGCATAAAGGGAGCATTAAATCAGTAAAATTACTGCATGCTACAACACACTAAATTAAATTTGAGGTTAAACACATTCAAACTGAAAAGCCAAGCCTACTAAGCAAATATAAGGGGTAAGCCCAGGGGGATATGACCATACCTGTTTCCTTTCCCTGGAGTACAGTTTCATGTGTAAGACCTAACGAACTTTGCCACAAACACAATTATAGTTCAAGGTCAACTTTTCTCCAATTCAATACCATAATATAATCAAGAAATCAAAAAATCAGTATTGTAATCAAGTTCTGAAAGTTAGTAGTTATCATGTACATATAATCATCGTGGCACCCTCCCATTGCAAATCTCTTTACTTCGAATTGCTAGTGAAGCAATCTGTTTAATGCAAATAAAAAGCCATAATTTTGATCAAGTCCATAAAATGTGTAAGTCCTTGAAAATTGGAATACCATATAACACAAAACATATAAAAAAGACATCAGAATATCAATCCTGTAGTTTCCAAAGGTAAATGCTAGTTAAAAACTTAATTTGAAGAAAAAAACAGTATACAAACAATCAGAGAGAGAGACATTTTCTCCAAGAGCAAGCAAATGTTATGCTGATGAAAATTACCTGTACTAGTGCATCAGGACGTGACTCAAAAATGATCAAAAGAACACCCAGTGGAGATGACATTTTCTCCAAGACGAAACCTTCTGAAAGCTGCAATAATGATTATCAGAAAATCAGAATTATCTTCCATTAATCACCTCATTTAAATTCTACAATTATTTGTTGTACAAAATGTCTATGAAAGTCCAAAAGTTGCAATTAGTGAGCACGGCCAGCAGGCTAGTTAGATCTTTGATCTCTTATCAGTATGTCTGTTAAAACCAAGCAATGCAGACATCGAGATCTTCGTCGCTTGTATAGTGTAGTAAAGCTGAATATAATATTGACAAATATCAAGGAATTTCATATGCAATTCAAACCCAAAACAAAAGATCTCAAGATACTACTTCACATGAACTGTAGATTTTATTTCCCAAAAAAAAAAAAAAAAAAAAAAAAAGAGAGAGAGAGAGAGAAAATGCAAAGCAAAATTTCACCTTGCATAAACTAACTAATTTCTATCGAAGAACAATTCACCATTGATTGAATATGCTTAAGGATTAAAACTGGCAAAATAAACTCAAAAATCCAAACGAACTAAAATCAATCAAAACGCAACTCATAGAAACTGCAAGAATTTATAAATCCAGATCAATACAGTAAAAAAAGCAAACAAATAATCTATGAAATCCTTAACCCTAAAAAACCGGAAACACAGATTTCTCCCCCAATTTCAATACCTCGACGGTAGTTCCTCCGATTATTACATTAACACGAGAACAATAACTCAAAATCAAAGCGAAAAAAGAGGATTAATTCGATAATTCATACCTCGATCGATCTCGACGCGCGAACGCTGCAAAAATCACGAATTCCCCTTCATTGCTTTACAAAAAAAAGTAGCTCTCAATTTCCCCCCAATTAGTTCAGTTCTAGGCCACGAAATGGGGAATGAGAGAGGTGAGGCGGAGGGGAAGGGCGCCGGGGAAAGAGAGGTGAGGCGGAGGGGGAGGGCTGGCCGAGGCGGAGGGGGAGGCTGCCGGGAAAAGAGAGGTGAGGCGGAGCGGAGGCTGCCGGGGAAAGAGAGGTGAGGCGGAGGGAGAGGGCGCGCCGGGGAAAGAGAGGTGAGGCGGAGGGGGAGGGCGCCGGGTGAGGCGGAGGGCGAGGGCTGGCCGGTGAAAGAGAGGTGAGGCGGAGGGGAGGGTTTTTTTTTTTAGGGGAATAATGGCTTTTTTTTTCAGGGGAAGAATGGCGTGATTTTGGTTCCGCCAAAACTTAATTGATAAAAATTTCCCCCCTTTTTTATTTAAGTGCCCAAATTTAAAAACTTTTCACTATGTGCCCCAAATTAATAATGTAGCATCACTTAATTAAAAGTGTCTCTAAATAAGTGTCCCAATATCCCTTTTTTGTTGTAGTGAAGGAGGATTGAACCTGTGACTTATTGGATCACAGGTTGATCCCTCAACCACTGGGTCACCCCCTCAGTAAAAGTCAAACAAATTGCGTGGGTCCCATCAGAATTAATTCCAACTTGTAATCCTTTTCTTTTGTTTCCTTGGACATTACATTGAACCCAAGTCAAGATCGATTGCGTGGATTGCATTGCATGGCTTGGGGCTCCAGCAGATTTGCTCCACTCTTGTTTATTCTGCTCACATTAAGTTGAAGCTTTTGTTCTTTGACTACAAGAGGTGCATGTCGTATAACCAAATCATCCAACTTTGCAGTTAGACTATGAATTTTCATATCTTTGGCCTTCATCATTTTGGTATGTTCTCTCTCTTTCTCAGCAAACTCTTGGGCTTGAATGTTTAGGGTTTCAAGCTCATTCTCCCTCAAAGTCGATTCGTTAACCTTTGACTTAAGGGTTTCGATTATCTTTCTGCTTCTCATCATCATAAGGAGAAAATTTTTCATCCAATGTCATCTTACAACCTCCTTGAGCATCGCAACAGGGTCAGCATAATCCTCTTGTTGTTTCTTGATCTCTTCCCAAGGCACGGTCTCGGGTAGATATAGAGCAATAAATCAGTGACAATTCTTTATTGGAATGAATCGTCGCTCCAATTTAGATAAATGCTCTGGGTTTAGCACATGAAGTATCTAATTAGGTAAGGCTAAACTTTGTCTAGTATGTAGGTTCCTGTGGCTCATTCACATCCGGATGGATCACATGTTGTATATTGAACTTAATAGCTTGTTTGGTCCCAAGATGAGAGGCTTATATATGGGCTTTAGACCCATAAGTGGCGCATCCCTAAGGATAAGACCCTAGGTGGCCTCCCCCTTACGCATATCGGGCCCATTATGACTCAATTCTTTACTGGTCCCCAATATGGAATAGTTTAGAATTGAATCTTATTGGATAAAGTTAAACCTAATCAGTAAAGATTTAATTGTAAAGTTTGGATATATATATATATATATATATATATATATATATATATATATATATATATATATATATATATATATATCCTCTTCTATCTCGATTAGATATTATATTATGATGTGTTATTGATGGAGCTATCATTGTCTACTCCATCGAGATAAAATCTATAATACCAGACCCTCGCACTAGGTTTCGTTAGTGACAAGCTAGGGTCAATCCAAGGAGGTGGTGTCTCTTAACAATATTTGAAAGGGGGGGGGGGGGGGGCTATCTTGCCTTGAGCAAGAAGGTGATCAATGCGGGTAACGTAAAGACTTAATTGAAATACGAAAACTAAAATAATTGAAATAAAACAAAACTACAAAAGAAAAGGTTAATAATAATAGTGAATCGACTTGTCACTGAATCCCTGAATCGGAAAACCCACCTTGATCATAAATTCACTAATATGTCATTGCACATGCTTGTCGTTGGTTATAGGTCATAGTAAAGTGCACCCCTAACTTTTACATGTCACACACACACACTCTACATTGCTTAACATAGGTTGATTAAATGGGTCTTGCTTTTACAAGAATTTCATATTGAAATTCGCGATAGGAAAGGTAGTGATAATCTTGTGGCCGACCATCTCTCTCGTCTTGATTCTCCTCTCCCATATTCTACACTTGAGGATATATGTTATTCTTTTCCTTTTGAGAATGTGAATAAAGTGGATGTTGCCCCTTGGTTTGCCGATATTGCTAACTACTTGGCCGATAAGGACACTGAACTTGTTCTTAGCGCTTAAGAAGAGAAAATGTTTCTTAGTTTGTGCAGGCAATACTATTGGGAGGATCCACATTTGTTCAAGCCTGGAAAGGACGAGGTGAACTGAAGGTGCGTTCCCAACCATGAGCAAGCCGAGGTTTTGCGACATTGTCACGAGGAAGCTAGTGGAGGCCATTTTGGTGGGCAAAATACTGCACATAAGGTACTTCAAAGTAGACTGTATTAGCACACCCTTTTTAAGGATGCCCAAGCCTTCTATCATTCTTGTGATCGTTGTCAACGCGTCGGTTCGATTAGTCGACGCAATGAGATGCCACTTAATCCTATCTTGGTGGTTGAGGTATTTGATGTTTGGGGAATAGACTTTATGAGTCCTTTTCTAAGTCTCATGGATTCGAGTATATATTACTTGCCGTTGATTACGTGTCTAAGTGGGTAGAAGCCATCCCCACTAAGACATGTGACTCTCACGTTGTTTTGAAGTTTGTGCATGAAAATATCTTGTGTAGGTTTGGTTTCCCTCATGTGATCATTAGAGACGGGGAAAAACATTTTTGCAACAAGTTGTTCGAGAAACTCATGAAAAATAACATCATCACCCACAAGGTGGCGACTCCTTATCATCCACAAACTTCGGGACAAGCGGAGACTAGCAACTGGCAAATCAAACGGATCCTTGAGAAGATGGTGAAGCCATCAAGGAAGGATTGAGCCGACAAATTGAACGGCACTCTATGGGCATATAGAACGGCTTACAAAGGCGTGCTAGGGATGAGTCCCTATCGGCTCATCTGTGGTAAGTCGTGCCATTTTCCCGTAGAGATTAAGTTCAAGGCGTATTGGGCCCTTAAGCGCATCAACTTTGACCTCGAGGATCCACATGATCGAAGAGTCTTGCAAATGGAGGAGCTCGATGAGCTAAGGAACGAAGCCTATTGATCACCCTAATCTAGAGTGAAACAATAATATCGAACTATGGAAGTCCGAGTATTGAACTCGAGGAGTGACTGTGTCGAAAGAGGTGTCAAGTAGCTACTAAGGTCCATTATGCTATCTAAGCACTCATACATCATATTTTATGGTTTGCTCAATCAAACAAGTAATATAAACTCCAATTCAAGTAAACAATGCAAGAAAAAGTAAGTAAGTAAAGAACAAGTAGTGAAAATTCAATAAAAACAAGCAAGGTTTCAAACGATTTCCGGTGTGATTAGGTTAATTAAGGACTAGGCAAGTGATGTATCAAACCATTTTAATTCCTTTGAGTGGCATTCTTACATAAATCAAGCTATCTCATCCTCCTAAGACTTGATAACTAGTGGATTGAATAACATGCTTACCATTCTAAACAAATTACCAACTCCTAAAAGCACAATACCTATTAATTTAACAATCATTCACATAATTCTTACTAGGAACAATGCAAAATCAAAGCTAGCTAATATGAGCAAGGATTCATGCCAAGTGCTATGAATGGCAGCTCACTAGGCATTCCATCAAACACCTTGTATGCATCAATGGTTGTCAATCATTTATGCAATTAAATTTCAATCAAATCCAAGGGCAACTCAAAGGAAAGGTAGATCCACATAAAAAACCATCACATCCTAGCCTAATTCACACCATCCATCATTTGAAACCTCTAAGAGATCTAGCTACTCATGGATCCAACAATCAAACCACCAACAATAAGAGAAATCATAATAGAAATGACAAGGAAATTAAATGGAATATAAATCTTCAATAGATCTTCAAAGATCAAACATAATCCTCTTGGGAGATTCAAAAAATTAAATGGAAAGAGGGAAAGTGACTAGGGTTCTAATGTAAATGCTAAGTGTGAATTACAATGTGTCTCATCTCCCAAAAGAGGAAAATAAACAAGTATTTATAGTCTTCCCACAAGTTGGGGCCAAATTGCAATAAGAAGAAAGTAGTGTTGAGAAGGTGGGGTAAAAACTGTAATTTTCGGAATTTCAGCTCAAGGGTTTGTGTGTGTTTCTCGGCCTCCTTCGTGTCTTTGCGCACTCGTACGGTTTTGGCTCGTTCTCTCTCGTCCGACCTCAGAAAAATAATCTGTGAAATGCTGTGGTTTCCAATTTCGATCCTCTTCGACATAGGATGATTTGCACATACACAGAAAATTTCTACAGCACCTGTAAATTGCACGGAAACCGAGAGAAAATGATAGAATATAGAAAATACATAAGTTGTGAAACCTATCATATTCTATCCATTTAAGCACATCATATGACCAAAACATGCATCGATATGCACTCTAAAGCATGATAAATATGTGGTTATCAAAATCTCCCAAACTTAATCCATTGCTCGTTCCGGCAATGGAACAAACAATCAAAAGAACATAAACGCATATGGGTATGCAAATCAAGATCATCGATGTCTCAAAGCTCACTCATAAATCATTTTCCCATGAAATTCTCAAGGTGCATTGAACACTCCATAATCACACAACACATTCAACTAGCAAATCGATCATTCAAACACAATGAAACTCTAAACCTCTCTAGGTATAAGTGTATCGCTCTTTCGCTCAAGTGTATGAAAGGAGATTTACACTCATCGAACTCATGCATGCATCATTCTTACCATAAGCTTGCCCTAAATCTCAAGATCTCCATCGCTTGATTGTGCACTAGAACTAAGATCAATTAGGTCTTTTATTTAGGCTTGTAATGTGGGGAATTTGGCTTAGGTAGGGACTTTTAGGCACTAAGAAATCTCATCGTAATTTCACCCTCTTTTTTCCACTCTAAGTGTGAATATCTCCGCCTTCTATCTTCACCATTTCACCTCTTTACACTCTTTAGTACTTAAGCTTTGATTGAAGCTTCTCAAATATTCACGAATAACTCCCTTATGCTCTCATTCACAACTATCTTTATTCAACTCTCTCTTTTCTTTTCTCATTCATTTTTTTTCTTCTTTTGTTTTTTTTTTTTTTTTTTTTGGTTTTTTTTGGAATGTTAGAGCTTATAGGAGTATTCTCATCACAAAACGACCTCTTCAATCAAACTTCTCAAACCTCATTATCTCACTTACTTCACAACCTCTCAATAGATTCCCTTAACCAACCTTCACCCCCTTTCATCCGGTTTACCAACAAGGGCTTCAAAGGATCAAGGGGGACCACAAAGTTAACATTTTATTGGGTTAGTGTTTAGGGAATAATGAGGCTAACAAGTGAGGGCCTAAAATCCTTTTTAAGTTCTAGTAGCACATATAGCAACCTCGATCGAGATTAAAGGCAAGTTCTAGAAGATAACAATGCAATACATGGAAAACTCTTGAGAAGGAAAAAGAACGTTATCAACTCAATGTTTTGGCTCAAACCTTATAAGCTTTTGTTTAGAGTTCATGTGTCCAAAATTTCTCATCACTAGCCATTTATGCCATGCAACCATTTCATGCTCATCACACACTTGAGATATTGCAAAAATACAATATCATTTTTCACTCAAATCATCATCGACATCTCTCTTGAAAGAAAAGGAATTGACAACCACACTATGAAAATCAAGACTTCAAGTGATTCATTCGGAAAAAAATTTAAAAATTTTCCAAAATTTGCAAGTAAGCACACGTTTACACACATATGAATCACTTGAATCACATTCCAACTTATTCACTCTCATCACATACCAAACTCAATCAAACAAATTCATCCCTTTCAAGCATCCAAATCAAGCACAATCAACTCTATCAAGCAAATACAAGCATATAAATCACTAAGCACAAAACTTAATGAAAAACCGAAGAGAGAAAAATAGTTTAAAGACCTTATCTTACCCCCTCCCCCAAACTTATTTTAGAAACAAAGTCTAAAATGAGTTTGGAGGGAAGAATAATAAGGAATTTAAACTACACTCACAAAGGTCCAAGCTTATGATGGATATCACGTTCAACGTTACCCATTCCGATACTTGCTCGATTGAGTTGAATCCTTTTCTTCGTCATGCTTTGGTCCTCTCATTCATGATCTTAGAACTCGAATTTTCATGTTCAAGAATGTGATCATCTAGTTCAAGAGAAAGAAATGAATAGGTAAGAGTGATAAGGTATAGGTAGAAGACAAGAAATAACATCAAAAAGAAAATAAAAAAAACAAATTGGAAAATATGGGAGGAAGGGGAACTGGCGATCAACGCCAAGGGAAGGCCATTGACCGCCAGAAAATACACTGAAAACAGCCAAATTTTAGCGGTTGGAATTAGGCCGCCGGCGGCCAAGCTGGCGGGTGAGGCCTTAGCCGCCAGTTCACCCGCCATCTCTTCTGACTTCGGGCTTGTATCGGGCCCTCTCGGGCCCTTCCGAGATGGGCGGTGGTCCTCCCCCCTACTCTCGAGTCTTACAAACACAATGCAATTGACGGAATCGCATTCTGATGAGTTTTACTATTTCTTTTGATTTTTTACGTCGAACTGCGCAAAGCTGGAACTTCACCTCCGATAATTTTTCTAAGTGTTGGAGCCTAAAAACTTGAAAAATGTCAAAATTTTTCTAAGGCTTGGAAATGCACCCAACACTTAAAAATTCCTTCCTAAAGCATGTAACCTCACTCTCAACCCTTATTCAACTCAAAACGACTCAAAAAAACATTTATTCAAAAACGACAAAAACGACAAAAGGATACGTGTTGTGGTGCCTCCCAACGAGCGCATGGTTAACGTCGTTAGCTCGACGATACCTCAAAAGGTGAATCAAGGGACATCAAACGAACTCTTGCCCCGGCTCCCAAAGCTTACCATACTTCCAAAACTTCCCAACTTCTTGCCACTCTTTTTCGTGAAACGAATCTCTAAACTCTTCTTGAAACTTGATGCCTCCAAGCTTAGTGAAACCTCCACTTCGAGATGGATAATTCACCTTCTCCTTGAGCTTCATTCCTTGCTTCTTCGAGCCACACCCTTGAGACACTTGATCGAGCTTTGATGGCGAGACGACCTCAAGCTTGTAGCAAGATGCTTTCTTTGGCTCCTTCATTGAGTCATAGATGGAAATGACCATCTTCTCATCATCCACTCGGAATATGAGATCTCCACTCTCGATGTCCATAGAAGCTCTTCCGGTGGCAAGGAATGGGCGGCCAAGAATGAGAGGAGTATCTTGATCTTCCGGCATGTCAAGTACAACAAAATCTGCCGGAAACACAAACTTTCCAACTTTT
Organism: Thymus mandschuricus; assembly: GCA_029379335.1. NCBI lineage: Eukaryota > Viridiplantae > Streptophyta > Magnoliopsida > Lamiales > Lamiaceae > Thymus > Thymus mandschuricus. The sequence goes on from CM057079.1 coordinate 14,097,794, forward strand.
ACGAGCACATCCTCCACCATTCCTTGAGACCTAGTGATGGACTTGTCGGCCATTTGAAGCTCTATCAAGGTAGGCTTGAACTTTCCGATCTTCAACCTTCTAAAAATCGAAAGAGGCATCAAATTGATACTAGCTCCAAGATCACACAAAGCTCTCTTAAATCTTTGAACTTCTATTTCACAAGGAATCGAGAAGCTTCCGGGGTCTTTCCTTTTTAAGGGCAAATTCCTTTGCACAATGGCACGACACTCCTCGTAAAGCTCCATGGTTTCACAAGCTTCTAGCTTCTTCTTCTTGGCAACTATTTCCCTCAAGAATTTTGCATACCCCGACATGTCTTTCAAAGCATCAAGGAGAGAGATGTTGACATTGATTTTCTCAAACATCTCAACAAACCTATTCATCTTAGGGCCCACCTTGGGCTTGGCCAATCTAGAAGGGAATGGGGCTTTAGAAATCACATCTTTGGTTGGAGTTGGAAATTCCAACCATTCATGAGGTGGTGCATCTTCATAATCAACAATTTTCTTCTTAGGCACATCTTTTGGCATAGAAACTCTTTGAAGCTCAATTTCTTCATCTTCATCATCAATGTCCTCAACTAGGACTTCTTCTCTCTCACTTTCATCCTTTTCTTCACCAAGCTTCATTGGCTTCTCATAAGACTTCTCACTCCTCAATTGAATAGCATCCACACAATCCAAAGAATCACTCAAATTAATAATCTCCAAAGGGGTTGTAGGATAGGTACCTTGGAATTCTTCATAACTCCTTCTCTCCTTGATAACCTTTCCAAGCTCATGGATGAAGTAGGCCTTCTCCATCCTCTTCAAGTCCACCCCCCTTGCATACATCATCCCATTGTTAGCTCTCATTCTTTGATAGTAAGAACTGATCTTCTCCTTCTCTTGGGCTTCAAGTGGAAGGTTCCCATAAGGTGGCCAATGGTCCGGCTTTGCGAGAAAATAAATCTCATCTCCAAGGGTCATTGGAGTCTTCTTCTTTTCATAGCTATCATGGTCATGGGAAGGGTCCCACGGAGGAACTCTTTGACCTCCCCATTCTTGCTCTCCAAAAGGTCGCATAGACTCAAGTTCATTGACCACACGGATCACCTTGCATTGTTGCTTTGGATTGACCTCCGTGTTACTTGGGAACTTCCCTTGTTGATGTTGAGAGGAAGCTTGGTTGGCCATTTGGCCCATTTGCCCCTCTAGTATCTTAATATGTTTTCCCATGGTAGTCAAGGTATTCTCCAAGTTTGTAACCTTTTGACCCGTGTGGGCAATGAAGGTTCCTTGTTGAGTAGCTAACTCCTTTTGTTGAGTAGACATGGTAGCTTGACCATCAACTAATTGCTTCAACATTACCTCCATTTGACTCGGAGGTTTCTTCTCTTCAACAACTTGTGGTATCACTCCAAAACCCGGAGGAGATTGAGATTGAGGAGCTTGTAAAGCATTGTTTGGATTTCCATAAGACAAATTCGGATGATTGTTGAAAGAATGGTAAACACCTTGATTCCAATTCTTTTGAAAGCCTCCTCGTTGGTTAATATACAAAATTTCCTCTTTGCTCAATATTTCACCATTTTCAAACTTCTTCAAGGCTTGTATCTCCATCAAGGACTCTCCATCCTTCTCATGCTCCTTCTTTAAAAGTGTATATTTGCTTGCCAAATCGTCAAAATTCTCATCAAGGATAGAAGATACCCTCTTCGGAATACGTTCCATTGGCCATTGATAAGAATTTGAAGCCATTTCTTCAAGAACTCTCACGGCTTCCTTAACATCTCTATTGAGTAAGCATCCTCCACTTGTGGCATCCACTATGCTTCTTGTGTGAGGTGTCAAACCACCATAGAATGTGGTTACGTCTACTCTCATCCAAGCCATGTTGAGGACACTTTCTCAACAAATCTCTAAAACGCTCCCAAGCATCAAACAACGATTCATCACCATGTTGAGTGAAATGAGAGATGTCGGAGATCAACCTTTGAGCTTTCGAAGGTGGAAAGTACTTGGCAAGGAAGCGTTTGCATAAGTCATTCCAAGATAGGATAGTTACCTTGTCAAGAGACGTACCAATCCTTCGCCTTATCTCTCAAAGAAAATCCGAATAGCCTCATCCGAATGGTGTCACTAAGAACGCCATTTTGTTTGATTGTATCACAAATATCAAGGAACATTCGGAGATGAGCATTAGGATCTTCGATTACTCCTCCTCCATATTGCTCTGCTTGCACCATGTGAATGAGAGCCAGCTTCAACTCAAAGTTATTGGCGTTGATTGGCCCACATTCTCCACCTTGGAATTGCTCCATTGGAGAGGCAAACATGTGATTAAGAGAAGTCCTTCTATCCTCTCGTGCTCTTCTCTCTTCTTGTCCTTGCTTCCATTATCGAAAATCTTCCATTTCCTTCATCAAAGCTTCCATGTTAGGAGGAGGATTTGCCATTTCTTCGTCCTCACTTGAAGATCTTCTTATATGCCTCCTTTGGTACTCTAAGAACAAAGGCTCAATAAGTCTCCCTTTGGATCTTAGGTGCATGTACCAATCAAACAAACAAATAGAAAAAATCAAAAACAAAAACTTAAACTAGCAACAAGAACTTGAACAACTAATGACTCTCTATCTACTCACTCCCCGGCAACGGCGCCAAAAAATGATCACCCTATTTCTAGAGTGAAACAATAATATCATACTATGGAAGTCCGAGTATCGAACTCGAGGAGTGAGTGTGTCGAAAGAGGTGTCAAGTAGCTATCTAAGGTCCATTATGCTATCTAAGCACTCATACATCATATTTTGTGGTTTGCTCAATCAAACAAGTAATATAAACTCCAATTCAAGTAAACAATGCAAGAAAAAAGTAAGTAAAGAACAAGTAGTGAAAATTCAATAAAAACAAGCAAGGTTTCAAACGATTTCCCGTGTGATTAGGCTAAGGACTAGGTAAGTGATGTATCAAACCATTTTAATTCCTTTGAGTGACATTCTTACATAAATCAAGCTATCTCATCCTCCTAAGACTTGATAACTAGTGGATTGAATAACATGCTTACCATTCTAAACAAATTACCAACTCATAAAAGCACAATCCTATTAATCTAACAATCATTCATATAATGCTTACTAGGAAAAATGCAAAATCAAAGCTAGCTAATATGAGCAAGGATTCATGCCGAGTGCTATGAATGGAAGCTTACTACGCATTCCATCAAACACCTTATATGCATCAATGGTTATCGATCATTTATGCAATTAAATTCAATCAAATCCAAGGGCAACTCAAAGGAAAGGTAGATCCACATAAAAAACCATCACATCCTAGCCTAATTCACACCATCCATCATTTGAAACCTCTAAGAGATCTAGCTACTCATGGATCCAACATTTAAACCACCAACAATAAGAGAAATCATAATAGAAATGATAAGGAAATTAAATGGAATGTAAATCTTCAATAGATCTTCATGATCAAGCATAATCCTCTTGGGAGATTCAAAAATTCTTAAATGGAAAGAGGGAAAGTGACTAGGGTTCTAAATGTAAATGCTAAGTGTGAATTACAATGTGTCTCATCTCCCAAAAGAGGAAAATAAACAAGTATTTATAGTCTTCCCACAAGTTGGGGCCAAATTGCAATAAGTAGAAAGTAGTGTTGAGAAGGTGGGGTAAAAACTGTAATTTCCGGAATTTCAGCTCAAGGGTTTGTGTGTGTTTCTCGGCCTCCTTCGTCTCTTTGCGCACTCGTACAGTTTTGGCTCGTTCTCTCTCGTCCGACCTCGGAAAAATAATCTGCGAAATGATGTGGCTTCCTATTTCGATCCTCTTCAACATAGGATGATTTATACATACACAGAAAATTTCTACAGCACCTGTAAATCACACGGAAACCGAGAGAAAAACGATAGAATATAGAAAACACATAAGTTGTGAAACCTATCATTTTCTATCTATTTAAGCACATAATACGATCAAAATACGCATCGATATGCACTATAAAGCATGCTAAATATGTGGTTATCACCTATGATAAAGCAAAGATCTACAAGGATAAGGTGAAGTGTCTACATGATAGGTGAATCGCCTACAAGGAGTTCAAACCCGAAATGAAGGTACTTCTCTTTCACTCTCGTCTTCGATTATTTCCGAGTAAGCTTAAGTCTAGGTGGGGAGGTCCATGTGTTGCAAGTGTTCCCCCATGGTGCGGTGGAGATCAAGAATGAAGACTCGGGATACATCTTCTCAGTCAACGGGCAACGATTGAAGCCATACATCGAAGGAACAACTTTGCCTCAAACGGTGGAGAAGATTCTCATCTCCGACCCCACTTTCCTCCTAAATTTTTGGTATGTCAAGCTAATGACATTAAACAAGCACTTGGTGGGAGGCAACCCGCGTTAAATAATAATAATAATAATAATAATAATAATAATAATAATAATAATAATAATAATAATAATAATAATAATAATAATAATAATAATAATAATAATAATAATAATAATAATAATAATAATAAAAAAAAAATTAGATATGATTTTTGTTAGTTCTTGCGTTTTTGTTTTTCGTTTTTGTCGTATATGGGTTCAAAAGCAAGGAACGGGATGTGGACGAGCATCATAGAGCGGCCTAGCACCCACTTTGAATGCCGCGACGAAATCGAGCAGAAGCAGAGGTTGGACGGTCGTCCAAAAATTCTGGACGGTCGTCCAACTCACATATCAGCCACTCGTCCAATGCCTTGGACGAGCCCGTCCAATCCTATTCGCATATTTATTCCGGGAAGGGATGTCCGTCCAGAAATTTTGGATGGTCGTCCAACTCAACGAGCTGTTCCAATTTGAAATCAAATCTGAAACCCCTCTATTTAACCTATTTTTCCCCCTTAGCTTCTCTTACTTCCTCTCTCATCTCTTTCGTTCAAGCATGGCAGCCAAGCCACCAACGCCGCGCCGTCGAAAGCCATCGCCGTTCGCCTGCTTGCTGTCAGCCACCGCCGTCAGTAGTTCGCCGCCGCCGGCTCGTCCACCATTGGCCAAGCCACACTGCATCTCCATCGGAATTCGCTGTCACCATCACACGTCGCCGCCGGCTGCCAAATTGAACTCTTTTCTTTTTCCGTTCTCTCTTTCTCAGTTTGATTTTCGCATGTGTGGGGTGTGGGTGGATTTTACTTAGGTAGTTTCAATTGTGCAAGTTAGGTCACCACCACCGCTCTGCCGTCGCCGTTGCACGTAAACCCCGTCATTGTCACCGTCGGCAAAACTGCCCGCACCCAGATTTGCAGTTGGACGAGCGTCCAACCTATTCTAGACGACCGTCCAGAACGTGAATCTGCCCGTTCCGTGGTTTTCTCGTTTCCATCCCGAATCATTCCCGTCACACTCCTTCATTCTCGTGCATCACCTATGGCCCGTGGACGAAGAGGAGAACAACCTTTCCAAGTTCGGATTCCCTTGGACCGTCGCCTCGACAACAATCGCCCTGCCAGCATGACCGAGGAGGAGTACGGGGAACGCCAAGGTGTTCCGTTTCCCACCGAGAGGTACGCGACGGTAAACTACTATCTTCGTTTGCAAGGACTCCCCATTAGACCGACCCCCTAGGCACTATAGTATTGATTATCTTCGTGAATTGCCTGTTTGGGATACATTACGTGATTGTTTTAACTGTTTGGGTTTGATGAATTTAATCACAAACCAATGGGAGGGGCACAAGAGTTTATGCATTGAGATGTGCTCGAGCTTTAGGTTAGAGACAAATGAAGAGAGTGAGTTATGCATGTACTATACTTTTAGGGGGAACTGTGTGAGGTGACGAGGGAGTCTATGAGAGCCACTTTTGGATTTCATTCTGATGTTGATATTCCTAACTGTGTTCCATCTGATTTTAATGTGGTAGCTGCATGGCATGATTTATCAGGGGTGTATAACTATAGGACTTCGGGTGTGTCGAGTACTTATCTGTGATGATGCTTTGCTGATTTTACACCGCTTTTTATCTTGTATGATTAGTGGTAAGAAAGAGATTAGTAAGGTTAATTGCATGGAAATCTACTTGTTGACATGTGCTCGAAACAATACGAGAGTGTGTCTGGCACCATTTATTAATTTGGTCTCAGATATCTAATGTGCAAACAAAGAGGGGTGCACAACCTACTTTGAGTTATGTTGCAACAGGTTTGGCTCGACACTTTCGGATTGGCGTCTCCCCATGCGAAGGGCTAGACTAGAGTCAGGAGATCACTCCAGCTGAGCTACTCAATGCTCATTTAATGAGGAGTGCGGTCGAGTTCGTCCCGGTACTTCAGAGAGCCTCAGTTATAGCCTACTTTGCAGCTCGGAGACGAGGTCAGAGGAATGAGGAGGAGGATGATGAAGAAAGAGAGGAGAAGATGAAGAGGAGGAAGAGGAGAGAGAGGTCCCGACCGATGATGATTTATTGATACACCATGCTCGTAGGGGAGAGAGAGAGTTCGAGCTCGACAGGCCATTGTGCAGGAGGTTCCTTCGTTTTTTGCTAGTCTTCAAACGGGCATGTACGAGAGGTTGGATACTTAAGCTGACCTCATGAGGACCATGACCGCACATATGGAGTCCTTAGGGAGTAGTTATTGGAGTTTGGATGGCCGTGTTTATTCGATCGAGCAGCATCTCTCCCGTTACACCGACTTTTCGATTGGATCTACTTCTTCTCAGCAGCCCCGGGATCCTAGGGATCCGAACTTTCAGGACCAACTGCCCTGAGGTCCATTCCATCCTTTCTAGCCATTTTGATTGAGTCTTTGATAGTTTAGTTTTTGAGTCTTTTACGTCTTTTATTTCGATTTTGTGTTTTGTGTAGATTTTTGCTTTTTGTGTTTGCTTTTGTGTTTGTTTTGTAGGTTGCTAACTTGGAGTCTCTCGGGATTTTGAGTTTGCTCGTCGTCATGCGATAAGTTTTCTTTTCCTTCTCATTTTTATTTTCTTGCAATGGGAACATTGCATGATTTTGTGTGTGTGTGTGTGTGTGTGGGGGGGGGGGGGGGGGGGGGGGAGGGGGGGTCTCTGAAATTTTCGTATGACTTGTTTCGTGTTTTTGTGTCTTTTATGTGTTTTTGTATAATTGAGTCTTTGGTTATCCCCACTTTAGAATGTTGTTTGTAATTGAGTAAGCATGATTGACATGATTCATTTGAGTTTGAATGACTTGACGACGTGATATTAGAATTATCGGAATTAGGTTGTCGAAACTAGGATTGCTCTAAATTTGACTTGTGATAGCATGATCGTTTGTGAATATTCGTTGGGCATGTTTTTGAGTCGTAATATGAGGTGAAGAATTTTGATTTGGATTATGAGTGAAATACTTTGAAGTATCGATATGTATTTGATCTTAGTTTACTTCCCTACATGTATAAAAAAGGGGAGAGAGAGAGATAGAGAGATAGAGTTATTTGTGAATAAATTGAGTTGATAGGATTTTGCTCCTCTTACTTGTTACGTATGAAAATACTAGAGTAATGAGCACGGGAAACCACATGAAAACGCTTTTAGTGACCCTCGAAGATTATATTTCATGATTATATCCTAGATGATACCCATGTATGTGGTTTGATTGTGTTATGAAGTGTTCATATGTATTATACTCCTCTTTACAATGATTACGGGAAACCGCGCTAGGAGACTCGATGTAAACCATCGAGAATTCACCTAGTGATATATATACCAAATTGTTCACTTTCATTGTCTCTTTTAAAGGGAAAAAAATGCTTTATATTGAATAAAAAAGGAAGTAGGCTTTGGGATGTTGTAATGGCCCGCATTTTCGTTAGTATAAAAAAAGTAACTATTTATATATAATTACGAGTAAATGCTCGTAATATGATACATGATCGATTTAATGATATTCGATTTATTTAGTTAATTACGAATGTTATTGAAATAAATTAGAATTTATTTCGAATGGGAATAATTATCGAATCGATAAGTCGTTGCAAAATTCGGGATTTTGGGACGAGTCCGTTTCATAGAAATTTGTGCACTTTAATGATGGTCATTAAAGTGCACAAGAGAGTTAATGCTTTTTGTGTGCAAATGAATCAACTTACGTGAATAACACTTCCTCAACCTCAATTAACCCCCAACCATAAACCACCATCACCCCAACCACATTTCTTTAATTCTCCAATAGTCAAAAGAATTTACTTTATTAGAAGGATGGCAGTAAAACATTACTCCCTCTTAACTTCCCTTCACGTCATCTACTACCACCTTTCATCTCCTTCCCCACGAGAAAATTAGCAAGTACTTGGTAAACGAAGGTTGCGGAGAGGAAGACCATCAACAAGGAGAGAAGAAGCGTCGAGCTCCATTTTCGTCCACTCTTTTCCGTCCGACTTCGTCGAAAACCCCTTTCCATAGTAAGTTAATATCATTGTATAATCCTTAAAACTTCACCTCTTCAAGCATGAATATTTTAGTATAAATCACCAAGCTTGATTCCATAAAATTTAGGTGAAGCTTAAGTATATACGTATACATTTATACGATAAAACGTAGCATGAACGTAGATATCCGGACTTCCTCGGAAATGAAACGAATAAAGGATAATGACACCCCATATATGATAATTTCTTATTATAAAATCTGGAAAATTCTTATGTAATTTCACAAGAAAGATTATGTTGGGAATTGTTAAGAACGACATGTTAAGGGGGAACCTATAAGGGATATCTTAGTGTTTTGATTTGATCCCAAAACCCCAAAGCGTTCTGTTCCCAAGCGACCCATTTTGATGTAGTTAATAAGTTAGAATTTTTCTAAGCCTACTCTGTTAGGATGGCTCTTTATTTTGCTTAGATTTTAGGCTTCAAAATTTCAAGTGAAGACCACTCGCTTGAATGTGTTTTTCGAAGCGAAGCAAGTCTAGCAAGCCGAAGTGAAGCGTGCCAAAGAATAGTGTAGCAAAGCGATCGCTACAGTAGATTCAAAGCGAGTCTGCCAAGGCGAAGCGAAGCGAGCGCTACAGTTCAAAGCCAAAGCGAAGCGAAGCAAGCGCTACAGTTCAAAGCCAAAGCGAAGCGAAGCAAGCGCTATAGTGAAAAGTCAAAGTTAGTCAACTCTAGTCAGCAATTTCCAAAGCAGTCACTAGGGAACTTTATCTCCCGAAGCGGCTCACTACAGAATGACTACGAAGTGACTCAACTAAAGCAGACGCTACAACTTCAAAGCGAAGCGAGCCACTACCTACCAAAAAGCGACAGCGCGACTCCCGCCCATATTTTGAACTCCAGTCAACAGGAGATCGTAGCATTAATTACAAGATCTCCACGTGTCAAAAGCGGAGTGGAGCGGAAGAGTTGACTGCCAGGCCGACAAAGGCGCCGCAACAGTACTGGCTCGCTCCAGTTACTGTTAGCCTTGTAAGTTAGCCAATTTTGGCAAAATGCCAAAACTGGACGTCTGAAAAGGTGCCAGCCTGCGCAAGTACTGTCGAGAGGAGGAGGGACAAGGCCACCAACCAAGCAACGGATCTCGCCAATCTCTCCGCCTATAAATAGTGAAGGATGAAGACGAAGAAAAGTAGAACACTACTTGAGCATTCGAGCCTACTGCAAACAAACACTCTCAAGCCTTCGAGCAAATCTTCGAGTCTTTGTTTTAAGTGTTCTCCGAGTTTCCAGTTCATCGGAACTCGTCTTCACAACCTTCACACTTAGAGTCTAAGCCCATTCCATATCCAAGCTTAGAAGAAGAGCTCTAGCCATCTTTGCACTTACTGTAAAGAGCTCTTCATAGTGTGTTCGTCAACCAAAAACCCTAAATTTGTCTGTTAGGTTTTTGAGTCGTCGTTAGGTTGTTTCGATCCAAGGCCCTTCTTTCACCGATTGAAGAAGCCTCGATCATAGAGTCTAGATCCAAGCCTGCACTTACATCGTTTGTGCAAAGCTCGATCGAAGCTAGGCTGTAAGGAGAGCCCATAATCTCCCTGTCTGTCCGACTGAAGCGAGTGAAGCTAGTCTAGTTAGGTTTTTGGTGTGAACCCGGAATCACCCAGCGTTTGTCAGATCCAAGCGAGTGAAGCTCGATCTTGACCAGGCTTTTGAAGAGCCCGAAATCTTCAAGTTCTTGAGTGAAAAGAACGGTTGCCGTCGTGCAACAAAGTGGACGTAGGAGCGTTATCTCCGAACCACTATAATTCTCTGTGTCGTATCTCTCTAACCCTAAACTCTTACGTGTTTGATTATCCACTGCATATTGCATCTAAACAATCCTAATCTGGAAATTTTAAATACTTAGGAAAGATTTTTAGCTCACCAAATTCCGCATATACGAGTAAAGACTCCCTCTTGATCAAGTGCTCACTTCGGTCAAGCAGGCAAGCTACGTACTGTAGATCTAGCTTCAGCTAGGTCTTAAGTTTCAAGCGAGCTCTTTACTTGTTACTCTGAGTTAGGGGATTTGAAGTTGAAAAACTTCAAAATACGTATTCACCCCCCCCCCCCCCTCTACGTATTTTCCTATTAACAAACCGGGACCAACAAGTGGTATCAGAACAGCGGTTCTTTCGAGCCTCTGCTTTGCATACCTGAAGCGAGCCACCACTCGCTTCACGTTGTCTCACTGAACCGGATCCTATTTTCCTAAGTGCATCAAAACCTCACCCACGCATACTGCATATACTACTGACTGTTTGCCATGTCTACATACAATGCTTCTAGTCTTCCACAATTTTCCATTGAAGGCTATGAGATCTGGAGCTTTCGAGTCGAGAGCTTCCTGTGTTCCATCCACGACCGGATGTGGGAGGTCATTGAGGACGGACCAATCGAGATCAAGAAAGCCATATCTATGGATGTTCCAGCCGCTGAAGGTCGTCCAGCCCACGTTCGTCAACAATACGTGGAGAAGGATAAGGATGAGTATACTCCAAATGACTTCAAAGTCGCCAACCTCGACAAGATCGCACGCCACACGATGCAGAGCACCGTGTCGGACGCTTATCTACCAAGGATAAGGAAGTGCGCGACTGCAAAAGAAATGTGGGAAACCCTAGCCCTCATTTCTCAAGGCACAGACAAAATCAAAGAAAACAAGCTCGCCGTACAAATGCGGGAGTTTGAAAGCCTGATAATGAAGCCAGGAGAATCCATCGACGCATTCGAGCTGAGAGTTACCAACATCACTGCAACTCTCAACTCGCTTGGGAAGGAACTCATAGATAAAGAAGTCAATCTGAAGATTGTCCGAGCTCTCACAAGGAAGTGGCAGACAATGAAGGAGCTGTACCTAGCTACCAAGGATCTATCCAAGCTCACACCGGAGATTCTATTTTCCGAACTCAAAGCTCATGAATTCGATCTGAATCGAATGAACCTCGACGAAGAGGATGAAGCTCCCACGACGTCAAAAGGAGTAGCATTCAAAGCTGCCGAATGGCCAAGCGAGCAGTCGCTAGCCCAGATGACGAGGGAAGAATTGGAAGAACACATTGCATTCTTGTCCAAGAATTTCAACAAAATGAACTCTCGAGTGGGCAAATACAAACGATTCTACAAGCAGTACAAAGGGAGGAGCACTGATGCTCGAGAAGGAAAATGAAAGAGAGAAGAGACGACCAAGACGATCCCGCGTGACATGATGGAAGTGGAGTGTTATCACTGCCACAAGATGGGCCACTACAAATGCGATTGCCCAAAGCTCAGTGCTAAAGAGCGCGAGGAATTGAAGGCCAAGAGGGATGCTCCAAGGCGAGCGCTCGTAGCAAGTGAAGTACCGGTCACTACAACTGAAGATCCACCAAGCAACTCAGATGCATTCACAGATCCAAACTCCAGTGATGGTGAGGATCTTGGATTTATGGCGCTCACCGACGAAGAAACAGGAGAGGTATTCTTCTATCCTTCAATCACTTCAATTACACTAGCACACACTGTCAATGAGAAAGAACAATCCTCTTCATGGAGTGAGTTATTTGACAAGCACCAGAAATTGTCAAGCGACCACGAAGTGGTAAAACAAGCTCTGTCTCAAAGCGAGAAGGAGAACCGAAAGCTAGCCCGTGAGCTTGACGAAGTCAAACTTAATTTAAGGGCTATGACTAGTAAGTTCGAGGATCTCTTCGCTAGACATCAAAGCTTGGAGGGAAGGTATGAAACCCAGTCCGCTCTAGTTGCCAACTTGAACAAAGCATCATATGCTAGGCAGGCACTAGAGGGCTCGCTTTTACCTTTTGGTGGGAAAGCTGGCCTTGGATATGAGGGTGGACCTTCCAAGCCGACTGTCTTTGTTGGTGCATCTCACACTACACCATCAGTCACTTTGGAATTGCCCACTGCATCCAAAGCGACCACTAACAAAGATAAAGGCGAAATGGCTGAGAACCCTAAAAGGAAGCCTATGAAGATGTCTATATCTTTAAGGGCAGACCCTAAGGGTAAGCAAAGTTCAACAGTCCCTAGCACTCAACATGCTAAGTCTTACCAATCCAAGGGTAAAGGGAGAACTGTTGAAGCTTCTAAGTCTCAAGCCAAGACACGAGAGACAAAGGATCTACCTCTTAAAAAGAGGAGTAATGTCTATGTGTCACGTTATCCGGACTGGAGATGGTCCAACCGGACTAACGTTGAGGGGGAAGATTTTGAAGCTTCCACTGGGTCGCTTCAGATTCCCAAGGTTTCTCAAGCGAATCAGGGTCAAAACCCTAGTTGGACCGCTTCGAGGAAACCAAGCGAGCCGCTACGACAGACTAGAAACCCTAAGTCAGCCTCTAAACCCAGAGCTAATCCGAAGCGAGTCGCTTCAGGATATAAGCAAAATGGGAAGAGCATAGGTAGGTCTAAAGCGAGCCGCTACCCCTCTTGCTCACACTGTTGCACGTGTGAAACTGCTCTAAGGCAGAAGTCACAGTTTTCTAAGGTCGAGAAGCCCAAGACACAAGCTTCATCTCAAAAGAGAGTGAAGCAAGTGTGGGTACCTAAAAGAACTAACCTGCAAGGATCCAAACTGATTTGGGTACCAAAATCTGTCTAATTGCAGGTGAACGCCGTGGATCCCATGCCGAGTGAGGGTCAACTAGTATGGTACTTGGACAGTGGATGCTCAAGACACATGACCGGCATGAAAGCTCTACTTCACAACTATATAGAGAAGAAGGGTCCACACGTAACCTTTGGTGACAACTCTCGAGGAAGCACCAGGGGATATGGCGCACTGAAAGTTGGAAAGCTCACAATTGAAGAAGTCTCCTACGTGGAAGGACTCAAGCACAACCTGTTATCCATTTCACAATTTTGTGATAAGGGGTACAGGGTGGAGTTCATCTCCAACAAGTGCATTGTGAAGAGCAAACTCACGTCCCAGATTGTGCTCACGGGAATCAGGCAAAGAAACGTCTACATAGCACAATGGGACAGCTACAAAGAGGAAACTTGCCTAGTTGCAAGAAGTGCTACAGAAATTGGATGGCTATGGCACAGACGCTTGAACCACCTCAACTTCAAAGCCATCAATCGCTTAGCTCGAAAGGGTTTGGTGCAAGGCATACCGAATGAAGTCTTCATCAAAGACCATCCTTGCTCACCATGCCAACGAGGGAAGCAGACGAAGAAGCACTTCGCCAGTCTTGAAGAAGCTTCATCAAAGCGAGTGCTCGAGCTGCTTCACATGGATCTGTTTGGTCCAGTTACTCCAGTTAGTGTAAATGGAAGGAAGTACACTCTAGTTGTAGTCGACGACTTCTCTCGCTACACTTGGGTTGTATTTCTCTTCAGCAAGAAGGAGACACTGACCAAACTGCCACAACTACTCAAGCGATTGGCCGTGGAAAAGAATCAAGCTATTGTGACCATCCGCTCCGACAAAGGCACAGAGTTCTTGAACTCTACAATTGAAGCGTACTGCACGGAGCATGGCATAGCACATCAAACTTCCTCAGCACGTACACCTCAGCAGAATGGAGTTGCTGAAAGAAGAAATCGAATCATCAAAGAAGCCGTTCGAACTATGATTGCAGACTCGAAGCTTCCGATGAAGCATTGGGCTGAAGCTGCCAACACGGCGTGCTACACACAAAATCGGACGCTTCTCAACAAACGGCACGACAAAACTCCATATGAAATATGGACAGGGAGAATTCCTAACATATCTTATTTCCATATTTTTGGTTGTAGGGTCTTCATTCACAACAATGGGAAGTCACAGTTGAAAGCTTTTGAAAGCAAAGCTGATGAAGGAGTATTCTTAGGATACTCTACGTCTAGCAAAGCCTACAGAGTGTTCAACTGTAAAACCCTAATTGTGGAGGAATCACCCCATGTCGTATTTGATGAATCTTCTTTAAGTCTTCCACAGGAACAGGTTACCACGAATGAAAAGGATCAAAGCAAGGAACCCTCAAATCAACTCACTTGGGACGTGCTTGATGAAGATGATGAGATCAAGGACTCAAGCGAGCAGAATCCCAAAGGAGAAGTCGAAGCTGCTCCCAAGATTCCTGAAGCTAGTGCAGGCCAAGCACCCAATCCAGTCGCTTCAGATAATGAAGCGGGCGGCAAAGAAGAAGATGAAGATGAGGCTGGCGGATCCAAGCGAGCGTGGCTCAAAGATCACTCACCAAGCCAAATCATTGGAGATCCATCCAAGGGTGTAGTGACCAGAAGTCAAGTGTTTGGATAAAGTGCCATGTTCAGTTGCTTTCTCTCAAACATTGAGCCATCAAGTGTGGAGGAAGCCCTAGCCGACTCTAACTGGGTGATCGCCATGCAAGAGGAGCTGAACCAGTTCACCAGAAACGACGTATGGTACCTCGTGGATCGTCCCAAATTCCAGCATGTTATTGGCACCAAATGGGTGTTCAAGAACAAGACTGACGAGGACCACAACGTAGTGAGGAACAAGGTGCGACTCGTTGCCAAAGGCTACTGCCAAGAGGAAGGAATCGACTTTGACGAAACCTTCGCTCCAGTGGCACGGCTTGAAGCTATCAGATTGTTTCTAGCCTATGCAGCAGCCAAGAAGTTCAAGGTCTATCAAATGGATGTAAAGAGCGCGTTCCTCAACGGTGAACTCAAGGAAGAAGTGTATATGGAACAGCCACCGGGTTTCGAACAGGGAGATAAAGTGTATCGCTTGAAGAAAGCCCTGTATGGGTTGAAGCAAGCTCCCAGAGCTTGGTATGATACACTATCTCAATTCCTAGTGGAGAATGGCTTCCACAAAGGGAAGATAGATCGAACTCTATTCACTATCAATCATGGAGATGATATGCTATGGGTTCAGATCTACGTGGACGACATCATATTTGGATCACCAAATCAGTCACTTAGGGAGAAGTTTGGAGAGCTGATGAAGACCAAATATGAAATGTCGATGATTGGCTTGATGAGCTGCTTTCTAGGTCTTCAAGTAAAGCAGCAGGATAATGGAATCTTCATCAACCAAGCCAAATACACTAGAGATATGCTTGCCAAGTTTGGTGTTCAACATGCTAAAGCGGTGAAGATCCCTATGAATACCAACTGGAAGATGGAGCCAGACGAAGGAGGAAAATCTGTAGATCCTACAGATTATCGTGCCCTAATTGGATCACTACTCTATCTCACTGCAAGCAGGCCAAATATTGCTTTTGCAGTCGGAGTCTGCGCTCGCTTCCAAAGCAACCCCAAGCACAGCCATCTCGAAGCTGCCAAAAGAAATCTTCGATATTTGAAGGGCACTGTCAATATGGTGCTGTGGTATCCAGCGGAGGACAATTTGGAGCTCACTGGATATTCAGATGCTGACTATGGAGGGTGCAGAGTTGATAGGAAATCAACATCAGGCACGTGTCAGTTCTTGGGAAGCAAGCTGATCTCGTGGTTCTCAAAGAAGCAAACAAGCGTAGCTACTTCAACAACTGAAGCTGAATACATGGCCGCAGGAAGCTGCTGTTCTCAAATCCTATGGCTCCGTCAACAGTTGAAGGACTACAAAGTTGAAGCGAATGAAATTCCGATCTTCTGCGACAACAACAGTGCCATATGTATCTCGCAGAATCCAGTTCTTCACACCAGATGCAAGCACGTGGAAATCCAACATCACTTCATTCGTGATCATGTCGAGAAGAAGGATATCAAGCTCGAGAAAATCCACACCGATCTCCAGCGAGCAGATATCCTCACCAAGCCTCTAGCTGAGTCTCGTTTCAATCAGCTATGCATGGAATTAGGGTTATTAGACCCTGGTGAAGAATGCTAGTTCCAGGATGCACGAAGGAGTGATCGCTTGTTCTCTTGTGCGTCACTCGCTTCGGATCTTCACCAACTCAAGCGAGTCACTTCAAATCCCACTCGCTTGAAGAAATTGAAGTAGGGTGGAGAAAGGTAGAGTATTGGAAGAAGTTCCCTACCAACTTATTGGAATTGTTAAGTATGTGGTTAAGGGGGAACTAATGCTTACTCTCGGAGCAAGCTACTTCCAAAGCGAGCAAAGAATGCTGCTATCTCGAATTCTGCATCGCTTCAATTTGCCCTAGCTTGGGTCAAAGCGAGTCGATTGCAAGTTCATTCTGTAGCTTGTAGGAGGAAGCTTGAAGGTTTACCTTTTTATACAAAAGGTTGCACAGCTGGTGACATGCTTCTGCGTAAAATACGAGATTGTCTTGTCAGAGCATTCTCATTGTCATCCTGTCCATTTCTGCTCTGAGATAAGGACTTGTACTCATCCCCCATTCATCGTGAATAAGTACACTTACGTGATGCTCCCTTCGGGTTGTAGTAAGCTTGTGTACTATATTCATTTTCTCCCCCATTCACTTCGATGGAGGACACTCTAATTCGTAGAGGAAGATGAATGCCATGAAGACCAAGTCTAACTAGAAATGACTATCAAGTAAATGAAGTCTTCAACAAGTGGTATCAATCTCCTACGAAGTGAGATTGACTGGTAAGCATTTCAATTTTAAGTACACTAAGTGAGTCGAAGTGTGCTAGAAACCTTCACTCACTATGTGGAAAATATGAAGTGAATCTGACACAAATACAAAGAGGAAAACACTCTTGTTTATCATCGAAGTATGTAAGTCAGAAACATTTTAAAATTAAGCAAAGAAATTCAATTTCTTATTCCAGTCGCTTCAGATGGCCAAGCGAGTGCTACGGCACTCAAAGCTAGCCATCGCAAGCGAGTGCGGAACAGTCACTCAAGCGAATGCCTCTCAAGCGATTCAAAGCCTAGCGGCCCAACTCGAAGCGAGCGGGCACGAAGCGAGTATGAGCTATCTGCACTCGAGTGCCTATTTCACTTTCTGCCAAGCAGGTTCACGTACGGCGAAAATATCGGGTGCGTGGTTCTCACTTTGAATTCGAAGCGGGAAAAGGCGGAGAAGATCCAGCCGTCGAATCTCAACAGCCCCCAATCTGTAGCCGTTGGATTAGCGCCGTATAAGACAACCCAATCACTGCATGCCACGTGGTGACGCCGAGCAAGTGGCAGTTCACTTTTACTGTGGTGACGCCGGACACATCAGATCCATCACCGCCACGTCAGCCAAGACATAACTCTATAAATATGAGACGATGCAGAACTGCAGAACCTTTCATAGCCCTCAAAAATAGCCATTCTCGTGCTTAGATGCAACCTCTGCAACTCACGAGTCTCAACCCTTGTTTTTCATCGTTAAAACTAAGCTCAAAATCCTTCAAAATTCACCATGGGCAAGAAGCAGAAGAAAGAGACGATGGAGGAGTTTCTCACGGAGGTCGACAATCACATCAATGTCGAGCCTCATCTCGATCCAGCCATTATCGAGAAAAATGGTTTTCTCCGTAGAGCCGTGACCAAGGCCGGTCTATGGAAGTTCGTGACGGCGGTTCCGTCAAAGATTCTGGCAAAAGCAGTGGGAGAGCTTTTGCTAAACTTGAGGAAGGAGCAGAATACGTCTTCTTTCACTGATCCACAGACCAGGAAGCCGGTGGAGGTGGATATGAGTGAACTCATCGGCGCATTCGACTTGCCGAGAGAAGGAGGAGACTCACTGCTCGATTTAGGTCTTTCGGCCGGAGTTCAGTACGGACGATTTGCTGACGCCAAAGCAGATCCAAATTACAAGGAGACCAGCATCCGTTCAAGTCTGAAGGCCCCTTTCAATCATATCTGCGAACTCTTCTCGAAGAGTGTCGCATGCTACATCGGAACCTTGGATACCCTCTCCGAGACGAAGCTGATCGCCACTGCAGTCATCGTCGACAGCCTCACCGGAACCAGCTTCAACTGGCATGGTTGGTTCCTCAAACAGATTCACGAAGCCGCTGATGACTTCGCGTTCGTGAAGGGAAGCACCGATCAGATTCTCCGCAAGGGGAAACTGAAGTTCTTCTCGAGACTCTCCTTTGCTTTGGAGAAGAAGTTTCCGGGGAAAGCATGGCCGGAAACTGACACCACCATTTACAACAAACAATCCATCTACTACGACAAGTGGAGGAAATAAAAAACGTTGATGGATTTGGGACTTCTGGAAGTTGAAGTGCCCGTCGCAAGACCGGTTGCCGAAAGGCAAGCCGAAGTGAGCCAAGCGAGGCAGGTCGCTTCACCCGGGAAGCGAGCCGCGCCGAAGCGAGGCAAGAAGATGAAGCGAGTCACTTCGCTTGTCCAAGAAAGCGAGGCGGTGGAGAAGCCGCTTGAGGACATTGAAGTGATTCAACCCCAGCCTTCACCAATCAAAGCCAAGTCACCCCCTCTCCAAATCCAAACCCACACCACCCAAATATCAGAACCTCAATCTTCATCAACCCAACAACCACTAAAACAGATAACCCCCCTCTCTCCCCATGAAGAAGAATCTGCATCTTCTTTTCATATCCCCACTATCCCATTCCTCAGCACAGATCAAGCTGCTGCCTACACTACCTTTCAACCACTTCAATCCCAGCCAATACAACCACCACCCACCGAAACCATACAACCACCACACACTGAAGCCGTCCAAATATCCGAAACCCAAGAAACCTCATCCCAATCCCCCACGACATCGGCAGCTACAGCCGATACCGCCCAAACTGTTGGTGAACTCCCCGTCATTCCACAGTTCATGCCTCTTGCCCTCACCATACAAAAACAGGCTCTTGAACGCTATGTCAAGGAGAGAGAGCAAGCCGCAGAGACAATCAATCTCCGCTACTCCAATGTTCCATGGTCAGACATATTCTACACCAATGTCGTCGATTTCCTGACGTACATCACCTATCGTGGAACGGAGTATTATAAGATCTTCAGGCTCCTCAAAGCATTCACAGAGGAAGAACTGATCCAGATGGAAGCCAAACTTCTCAACTTCATTGGCGAAAACGGCTTCCATGCCTTTCTTGATGGGACCAGCTTCTGGGAGAAGCTGGATGCAAAGGTGAAAGAAGCATATCCACTCGCTATAGTTCCGAAGCGAGTGCCCTCATCCCATGAAAGGAAGCTGATCAGGGAACATAAGGAGGAGGTGGAACTGAAGGATGCGGAGATCGCGAGCCTTCATAGCGAGATAACAAAGAAGAGTGAGGAAATGGAGAAAAAGGCGGGGGAGGTCATTAGTCTTAGAGGAGACTTTGACAGGAAGAAGAAGGAGTTGGAGGAAATGGTGGAGGAGAAGGAAAGGTTGCTGGAGGAGAAAGAGAAAGCGCTGGAGGCGCAAGTGAAGCTGGTGGGAGATCAATCAGCAACAATTACCGAACTCAAGGGCTCGCTTGATGCGGAAAGGAGCCGCTTGAGGGAGGTGAATGCCAAACTTGTCTCTATTGGCAAAGAGAAGAAATATTTGGAGAAGGAGTTGAAGAAGTTGAAGGAGGCGTATGAGAAGAGAGAAGAGGAGTTGATAAGGACAGGAAGCGAGCTGCTGAGCACTAAAAAGACTCTCGATTCACTCAGGAATGAAATGAAGCTGCTCAAGCAAGAAAGTGAGCTCGATAAAAAGGAACTGGAGAGTCGGAGGAGAAGTGCGCAGGCTATTGACCTACAGAACGCCGAATTAACTCTACTACTGGAAAAGGTCAAGGAGCTGGGTGAAGCGTACACGGAAAAGATTGCTGCAAGTGCCGAATTCCATCTCTCTCTAAACCAGAGAGAGAGGAGCCTTGAGACGATGCAAGCTGAACTTCAAGCGGCTCAGGAATTCTGGTACTTCAATTTGCAAGAGGAGAAGGCGGATATAAGGAGGGAAGTTGAAGCGGAGCTGGAGGCTCGCTTCAGAGAAGTAGAACCTTTGGAGAGGATGATGACGTCTGTTGTTGAGAGGGAGAAACAATGTGAATTTTTGGAGGAAATCTCCATCAAAACAGCCGAACTGATGGCTCCCACTGTGGGAAAAGCCGAGAAGATGTTGGAGGCCATCCTCAACACAGTCAACTCTCTTCATAATTCCATCTCTGGAAAATCACTCATCCTAACCCCTGGCAGTGATGATGCCAAAAAGGGGGAAGGACAGATGGAGCTAGGAGGAGTCGGAGGTTCGGGAGGAAGCAGAATTGGAGTTGAGAGAATGCTGGAGGGAGGCAGTGGTGCCGGTGATAAGGAGGAAGTAGTAGATGAAGTGAGGACTCTGGGCGAAGCAAAGGGCAAAATTAAACTCACGAAGGAGGAGTTGTTGAAAAACTCGAAGAGCCCAGCAGGCCGCTTCAGGAAAAAGTGTTGAGTGCTTCAATTGCACGGCATCCTCCGGTGACCGTGTTAACAAAGGAAGAAAGGCGGAAGCAGGTGGAGAAGGATGCTGCCATGGCGTGGGAGATGGAGCGCGGTTTTGAACTAACCAAAAAATCTATTGCTGCAGGTTCTTCGTCTAGTTCCCAAGCGGCCGCTTCACCCAAAGCGCCCGCTTCAGCCGCAGCGCCAGCTTCGTCAGCCGCACTCACTTCAACTACTGCCACACTCACCTCATCTGCAGTTGTCCCCTCAAGCGTTGCTACGAAGAAAGACATGCCACCACCCCCACCACCGAAGCAGCCATTGAAGCGAGCTGCCCCAGATTCGAAGAGAGATGACCCCGAGGCTTAGCGCCAAAAGGTCAAAGAAGCAGTCGCTACAAGGGCGGAGAAGGAGGAGAGGAGAAGAAAAAGAGGAGAGGAAGGAAGGAATGAAGCTGAGAAGGAGAGAAGAATAAAGGCCAAGCGAATCCAAGTGATAGACAGCCGGATCGAGGAACTCTTCAATGAAGTGAGACTCATCCAGTCAGCTCTAGTTCGTAGCGCCTTTGTTCCACTCATGCCAGAGGAGTCTGAAGCATGTCTTGCTCAAGCCATAATCGACACATGCCAGACAACGGCAAAAGAAATGATTGAATCTGGCCGCTACCGCCTTAAGGAAGAACAGAACTACATCCGCAAGTGACTCAATGAGAAGCTTCCTATCTGGAGTGGCGAGTCGGGAAAGAAATTCAATACAGTCATGGCACAGCTGGCCAGCCGATCGGAAGAGGAGCTAACCGTGCGCAGAAACGAGCATCTTGATGCCCGTGAAATTGAGCAGTTCGTGCCTAACGAGTTACTTGAGCGGTGGCTACACTACAAGGAAAAGTTCATCAAGGCCTACTACTATTGGGAGGTAGTGCCACTGCAGACTGAATGCTCACAGATCAATGCGCTCAACAACTTTCTCAGTGCCTATGATGAGAAGTTCAGGCGGAAGGTTCTCTCACTCGCACAGCTTGCAGAACCCATGCCACTGATCATCAAGGTACCAGCCAAGAAGGAATTCCCCATGCCCTTCCTACCCGGTACATGCGTCCCAGATCGTAGTATCATCGATGCTGAAGTGTTCCAACTTGAGGAGACTTGGAGGAGGCCAAGTATTCACACTATTGGCTCATTAGAAGCGAAGGTTTTCAGTGCTTACGCTATCCCAGAAGAGATGATTGCGAGGGACTTGGAGGCAGAGGAAGAAGAGAAGGAAATGGAGGTGAAGGAGAAGAAGGAGGATGACAAAGAAGGGGCTGCAGGAAACCATTGAGTTTCAAGCTTCTTAATATTTCTTTTTGTGAACTGCTTGTTCATTTATCCTATTTCAATTTCTGTCAAAATGCGTCATTTACTTGCTTTGTGAATGACTTTACATTTTTGCTACAAACTCAAACAATTTAACCGAAAAAAAAAAAAAAGGAAAGGAACTTAAAAGAAAATTACAAACGAAACTGCAAAGGAAGCAGTCGCTTGAAGTTCCCTTCACGGTTAGATAGACTAGATTTTTTTTTATCTAAGTCTGATGGGTTTTGGCATCATCAAAAAGGGGGAAATTGTTGGGAATTGTTAAGAACGACATCTTAAGGGGAAACCTATAAGGGATATCTTAGTGTTTTGATTTGATCCCAAAACCCCAAAGCGTTCTGTTCCCAAGCGACCCATTTTGATGTAGTTAATAAGTTAGAATTTTTCTAAGCCTACTCTGTTAGGATGGCTCTTTATTTTGCTTAGATTTTAGGCTTCAAAATTTCAAGTGAAGACCACTCGCTTGAATGTGTTTTTCGAAGCGAAGCAAGTCTAGCAAGCCGAAGTGAAGCGTGCCGAAGAATAGTGTAGCAAAGCGATCGCTACAGTAGATTCAAAGCGAGTCTGCCAAGGCGAAGCGAAACGAGCGCTACAGTTCAAAGCCAAAGCGAAGCGAAGCAAGCGCTACAGTTCAAAGCCAAAGCGAAGCGAAGCAAGCGCTACAGTGAAAAGTCAAAGTTAGTCAACTCTAGTCAGCAATTTCCAAAGCAGTCACTAGAGAACTTTATCTCCCGAAGCGGCTCATTATAGAATGACTACGAAGTGACTCAACTAAAGCAGACGCTACAACTTCAAAGCGAAGCGAGCCACTACCTACCAGAAAGCGACAGCGCGACTCCCGCCCATATTTTGAACTCCAGTCAACAGGAGATCGTAGCATTAATTACAAGATCTCCACGTGTCAAAAGCGGGGTGGAGCGGAAGAGTTGACTGCCAGGCCGACAAAGGCACCGCAACAGTACTGGCTCGCTCCAGTTACTGTTAGCCTTGTAAGTTAGCCAATTTTGGCAAAATGCCAAAACTGGACGTCTGAAAAGGTGCCAGCCTGCGCAAGTACTGTCGAGAGGAGGAGGGACAAGGCCACCAACCAAGCAACGGATCTCGCCAATCTCTCCGCCTATAAATAGTGAAGGATGAAGACGAAGAAAAGTAGAACACTACTTGAGCATTCGAGCCTACTGCAAACAAACACTCTCAAGCCTTCGAGCAAATCTTCGAGTCTTTGTTTTAAGTGTTCTCCGAGTTTCCAGTTCATCGGAACTCGTCTTCACAACCTTCACACTTAGAGTCTAAGCCCATTCCATATCCAAGCTTAGAAGAAGAGCTCTAGCCATCTTTGCACTTACTGTAAAGAGCTCTTCATAGTGTGTTCGTCAACCAAAAACCCTAAATCTGTCTGTTAGGTTTTTGAGTCGTCGTTAGGTTGTTTCGATCCAAGGCCCTTCTTTCACCGATTGAAGAAGCCTCGATCATAGAGTCTAGATCCAAGCCTGCACTTACATTGTTTGTGCAAAGCTCGATCGAAGCTAGGCTGTAAGGAGAGCCCGTAATCTCCCTGTCTGTCCGACTAAAGCGAGTGAAGCTTCCAGTCTAGTTAGGTTTTTGGTGTGAACCCGGAATCACCCAGCGTCTGTCAGATCCAAGCGAGTGAAGCTCGATCTTGACCAGGCTTTTGAAGAGCCCGAAATCTTCAAGTTCTTGAGTGAAAAGAACGGTTGCCGTCGTGCAACAAAGTGGACGTAGGAGCGTTATCTCCGAACCACTATAATTCTCTGTGTCGTATCTCTCTAACCCTAAACTCTTACTTGTTTGATTATCCACTGCATATTGCATCTAAACAAACCTAATCTGGAAATTTTAAATACTTAGGAAAGATTTTTAGCTCACCAAATTCCGCATATACGAGTAAAGACTCCCTCCTGATCAAGTGCTCACTTCGGTCAAGCAGGCAAGCTACGTACTGTAGATCTAGCTTCAGCTAGGTCTTAAGTTTCAAGCGAGCTCTTTACTTGTTACTTTGAGTTAGGGGATTTGAAGTTGAAAAACTTCAAAATACGTATTCACCCCCCCCCCCCCCCCCCCCCCCCCCCCCCTCTCTACGTATTTTCCTATTAACAAACCGGGACCAACAGATTACATAAAAGAAAGAATAGAAAACCCATATATATATGTATATGTATACAATATGGAGGCCGAATCGAACCTTCGTTGAGGCCCCAACCTCGACGGAAAAAGAGGGTGTTAGAGAGGGTGTTAAAGAGGTGGAGAGGTAGAGAGAGCGGGGATGAAGAGAGAGAAGGGAGGAAGAGGAAGAAGAAGAGAAACTGCAGCAACGGCACCGTCGGAATCTCGTGACAGCAGCTGGACGGCGTTGGACCAGCCGTGCAGGACGAGAAAGAGAAGAAGAAGGAGTCTCTGCGGCAGCAGCTGGACGATGCCGACGTAACGACGGTGCTCATCGCCGGCAGAAGAAAAAGGAAAGAGAAAGCTTGAGCTAGCTGCTGTTGTGCCCAAGCGTGAAAGATGAAGAAAAGATAAGAGGAAGCTCGCTAGCTGCGAGAAGGAGAAAGAGAACAAGCTAAAGTGGGAGAACGGTGGCTGAAGCTCGTTATCGGCAGCGAGCGTCGCACGCGGAAGCTAGATACAAGCGAGAGAGGACGAGCTTCAAAAGAAAGAACTCAAGCGTCGCTCGCGGGAGGTGATCGTTCGCTTGAGGTCAAGCGTGAGCTTGAGAGACGAAGCTCAAGCGAGCTAGTCGTTAGCTTGAGAGACGAAGCTCAAGCGAGCTAGTCGTTCGCTTGAGGTCAAGCGTGAGCTTGAGAGAGAGAGAGAGACGAAGCGAGCTCGCTCGCAAGAGAGAAGCGAGCGGCTGAAGCGAGTGAGAAAGAGAGAACTGAAGCGAGCGGCTGAAGCGGGAGCGAGGGAGCAAGCTCGCTCGCTCGCGAGAGGGAAGGCAAGCGAGCGAGAGGGAGGAGAGAGAGCGTGAGAGTTTGGGGGTGTGAGCTGCTGTGCATGGTTGTGCATGGCTGCTGGGTGTATGTAGGCTATGCATGGTGTTTATGTACGCATGCAAGCTTGAGGAAGGAAAGGTAGAATTTCTCAAGTGTAATAATGGGTTGGGCTGGGCTGGGTCGGGTCGGGTGGGCAGTGGGTTGGGCTTGAGTTTTGGGCCAGAAATTGGGCCCGGGCAATTTAATTGTTCGGCCCGATTCGCGTTGGGTTCTTTTATTCGTTTATTTAATTCCAATAATTACGAAACGAGAGGCGTAAGACACTAAGATTTAAAGATTTAGTTTATTTAACTTGGTTCCATTAATTCGAATCATTACTCTAAGATCGATAAAATTATCGAAATTATATAACAAGTCTTATGTTATTTAATTTAAGATTTTAATAAAATCTTGGTTAATTATTTTTCCAAGTTTAATCTAATTATTATACTTCAATTAAAATAATTAATTGAAGTATATAAGAACAATTTACGACTACCCTTAGTCGTGTAATTTATTAATTTCGATTAATAGTCTTACGACATAATTAACGGAACGTAAGCCGATACGAGATAAATAAGATTAAAAGAATAGAATGTAAATTCTTAATAGAATTTATGAAACTCTTTAAGAATGGAAATTCTTATAATTTCATCTCTATTTAGGCGGGAGTCGACCGGAAGGCGAACGACGCGAATTCAGTAAGGCTGGCTCTTTTTACGTTAATCAAGGTGGGCTTTCTTATACAAGTAAAGTTATAGAATGTTTAGATGAAAATGCTTATTTTCAAATGTTGTCATGCCATAAACATTTTGTTTTGTGTATGACACATATCTGTATTGGCTTCGCCAATTTATGTTAATCGAATTCGGGTCCTTGTCGGGATTTCTATCTTGCTTGGACTAGTGTACACAGGATCGTGTGTCATCTTCAGGGTTGGCCGGTCAGGTGTCGTGTGAGGTGGCCACCTCCTCGACACCACAGTTTCAGATATGGTAGATTACTAAAAGAACGTAGTCTGCGCAGACACTTTTCAGAACTAGAAATGATTTTAGTGAACATAGGTTATTTACAGCAAAACCCCTATGTTTCACTTATGATGGCATGTACAATTATATTGTATAGTTTTCGGCAATGTGTCCACTGAGTACTCTGTACTCAGCCCTGCATATATTTCTAAATGTGCAGGTTGAGCAAGGTGAGGTGAAGTGACGAGCAGAGCTATTTTGTGTCTTGTTTATATAATAGATAGGACTCTCGGTAATGCATGTCTTCATACATGTATTCACGTACTCATTCCGCTACGTACTCTCTTATGTTATTATTCAAGTGCTATTTATGCACTATTTCAGTCTATGTAATGGTTAAGACAAATACTCTTGTAATCTCTTTGGGCCTTGAGCCGAAACTCGACGTCTATGAAATGTTCTAGTATTATTATGAGTCATGTTCCACGTTTATTTCATTACCCCTTTCTTTCCCACTTCTTAATCCCCATCCCTAGTCACGGTTTCCCGGCTTAGCTATCCTTAGCAATGTCCGGTCGTGACAGATGTATATGATGATAATTTGAAGTTTGTGAGTTGTGTGTATATCATAAGTTGGATCCTCATATTTGATTCGAGTTAACGAGCCACATGAATATTTGTATTTGGTTGTGCATTTGCTTGTTGATATTTGAGTGATCTAGGTTTTGACTTGACGATTTTGACGATGCCTACTTTGTGTTGTTGAGTTGATTGAACTTGAGTTGATTGTGTTGAATATGTTTGCTTGAGGACAAGCGTCCAAGCTTTGAAGCCAGATTTCCAAAGTCAAGAGTTGGAGGATCGTCCAGAATCGGCAGATTTTAATTACTTTCCTTGTTTAACTAGGTTTTCATATCTAGTATAAATACTACTCCCTCCGTCCCCTTATTGTTGTCCCATTTACTTTTGGGCACAGGAATTAAGGAGTGGCATTTTTATAATAAAAACTGGTGGGACCTTGCATTTAATGGCCAAGATTAGGTCGAGTTTGAGACATGTATTATTGTTTTAGCTTTTCTATTCCGCATTCCATACTTTAGATTTATTTTCCTTTGATCGATCCAGATCGCTACTTCGTTCTTCGTTTTAATTCAAGACAATTTAGTTCATGTTCTCTTTTTTTCGCATTCAACTCGTAAGTTGTTTATTGCTTTCTTTTTGCTTGATTAATTGCTTTCTAGGTTCTTAAATTTAATTCTTAATTTTTTCGTTTAATTCATTCAATCGTTTTCAAAATCTTAAATTAGATTCGTTTTTCAAAGTTTCCGTTTCTCCGTTTTTCAAGTTTTCGAAGTTAGATTTGTTTTCTTATATTTTCAGATTTAATTCCGTTTATGTCTAGATTCGTTTTCTTCGTTGCTTTCATTATTTCTTTCTCTACGATTTTTGCCTAGGTAGATTAACCGCTTTTGCTTAATTTCTCTAGATTAATTATTTTAGATTTATTCTTTGCTTTCTAGATTAGACTTATTTACTTGCTTTTGATTTATTGCTTATTTACTTTCTTACCTAGGATTTAAAACCCAAAAAAAAAATTCTTTTTACTTGCTTTCTTAGATTTAGGCTAGTTTATGATTGTTTTTACTACACAGTTATTTGCCCTGCAAAGTTTTCCTTGAGATTCGACATTGGGTTTTTACTTACTAAGTGCTAGGATAGATTTCGTTCTATTACGAACAATTTTTAGTGAAACAGGTATATTTATTGCTTTTGCTTGATTTAATTAGTCTAGATAGTTAGATTTAATTCTCGTTTATTAGATTAGATTTATTTGCTTGTTCTTTATTTCTTGTTAATTTATTTCTTTGCCTAGGATTGAAACCAAAACCAAACAAATTCTTTTACTTGCTTTCATAGATTAGGCTTGATTAGGTTTTATTTTCTTTGTTTTTACTACACAGTTATTTACCCTGTTAAGTTTTCCTTGAGATTCGACTTAGGGTTTTACTTGCTTGTGCTACGATAGATTTCGTTCTATGGTGAACACTTTTTGGTGAAACAAATTTCGGCGCTGTTCCGGGGAAAACTTTAGGTTATTTTATTGTGTAGTATTTTTATTTGTTTTTCTCTTCGATTTCTTTTTCCTTCCATCGATGCATTTAAATCGTTTGTTGAGTGTTGTGCATTGATGAGCCCAATTTATGCTCGTATTTTGTATCATTTTTTGTCTGTATGTAGGTGTTTAGTTGAGTCTTTTGCATGAGTCTTGTGCTTGGGAGGCACATTTTAGTTTCAGGGAAGCTTGGGTAATATTTGGAGCGGGCAAGACAAGATTGGGGAGCTGACTGGGCAAGACGGAGTAGAAGCATAATGGGCCGAGCTGAAGGCGTGATCGTGGGTTGTACGACGACCAAAGTGGGCTAGGATGAGGGTTCCCAACGGATGAGGAGAAGCGAAAAAGGAAAGAATCACAGCCGAGATTCTTTCCAAACTCTCGCAGTGATCAACAAGGAAAAGAATCTGCGCAACAAGGCAAGTTCTCCCGAACTCAAACCCTAGCAGCCGACATAATTGGCCTGGTCTGTGATCCATCTAAAAGTATAAATAGCAACATCATTTCAAGGAGGAGCATCTTCGATCGCCTTACAATTCACTGGAGCTGCTTTTATACTTTTCCATTTATGCTTCTTCATTTCATTTGAGAGTGGGGAGGAATGAACAAGTCCTACGGGCAAACCTTTATTATATTTTTAGTATTTGCATGGCCGACGTTGGTGTCCGCCCTTCTGGATATTAGTTTATAATATTTCTAGTATTTCCTTTACATTATGTCTTCTTTACTTAATTCTGTTATTT
Organism: Thymus mandschuricus; assembly: GCA_029379335.1. Lineage (NCBI taxonomy): Eukaryota > Viridiplantae > Streptophyta > Magnoliopsida > Lamiales > Lamiaceae > Thymus > Thymus mandschuricus. The sequence goes on from CM057079.1 coordinate 14,126,597, forward strand.
CAATTCCTACTATGCTAGAGTAGTCGTTTAAACCCATCTTGGGCAAGATGCCATAATCATAATGTATCATAATACTCGTGAGGTCAGAATGTTGGGCTTAATAATGCATGTATGTGTTCCCGAGTTTGCTAGGTTCTGTTCTACAATTCATGTTAATCTTGGTCGGGTATGCGGCCGGTATCAAATCAAGTCAAGCATGATTACAAATAATACACGGGTAACACGTGTAGATAGATCTCGTGCCTTATAGTATGAACTAGCAACAGAGTGTAGTCATAGGACGACGTTAGGCCTACCGCTGAGGCTATTCGGGTTCACCACAAATCGATAATGCTGCTTGGGCAGGATGCGTGACAACTAGCCTTGCACGTAGATTGCCTAGGTTAGGGGGACTTATATCTCTAATCTGTAAGGGTGAATTGGGCACACATTGGCAGGGCACGTGACACATGACAGTAAGGGGTCTTGCTTAGTGACTTGTCTATAACCGATGACATATGCATGTATGAAATTGTTTAAACTGATGAACGAGTAAAATTATGTTATAATTAAGGGTACTTGCCCAGGATGGGTCTTTCTTGAAATATTGTTTACAAGTCTCTTTACTTACGCTGTCTTTACTTTCCCTTGTTATTTTATGTTCTGTCTTGGGCAACGCCCACCCCCAAAACGTGACAATTTGGTTCTGAAAAGGTTGCTACTCCAACTCCTCGTGGGATCGACCCTGTGCTTACCATTTCTATACTAGTTGTAGTAGTCAAGGCATATGCTTTATAAATTTATTGATTGCGGCTAAACGATGGTCGCGTCATGCATGCTTGGCCGCCGAAGTCTGCAAAGGAAGTTTGTGCCACACATCGACAACATCAATCGGAGAAAGACGATCTTAGCCGTGAAGAAGGAAGAGGAAGTTAACTTTCAAGACTACGATCTAGTCTTGCTGTTTTCTGAGACCGAAGCAATGGCACGAGTCATGGGAGATTTTGCTCGCCCTACCTTTACTGCCACTACTTCGGTGATTGTCTAAACCGATTAGGTTAAGAATCATGAGCTGAAACCTCACCACATGGCGTTGCTCCCATCCTACCACGGGTTGCCCAACGAGGACGCACTGACCTTCATTCGAGAGTATTGCACCATGGTGCAATCTTTTCCACTAGGAACGTCTCGGAGGACAACCTGCAGATGAAGTGTTCCCCATACACTTTGAAGAATCGGGCAAAGTCGTGGTACTTGTCGCTCCCGGCCAATTCTCTCCACACTTGGAATGCGGTGTGCGAGAAGTTCATGCTGAAGTACTACCCGAACCGCAAGACTCAGGAGGTGCGGTCAAAAATTATAAAGAATGGAGTTATCAAAGATTGTTCGTGTGGGGGGGTTGATTGTTCTTGTCGATTTTGTTGTTCTAGAGATAGGTGAAGTGCATGAGAATGGTACCGAATACACTCTCTTACTAGGTCGTCCATTCATGGCTACTACTAATACTTTGATAGATGTGAAGAATGGAGTTATCAAGATGTCCATGTTAGGTGAAGATGTCTCGTGTTTTGTGCATAAGAGTCGACCAATGTCATCGGTCAATTTAATTGATAATTGTTCTTTCATTGATAAGATTGATGCCTTGACTGAGATTTCTGTTGTCCATGATAATGACACACATGAGGTGTTCATGGGATCGCAAGACATGTTGGAGTGGTAACAAATGGAGCAAGACATCGGAATTAAGCTTCCGTTTCCACCTCAGGATCCGGAACCAGGCTCGAAAATTGCGGAGCCATAGGAGTTGAAAGAACTTCCGTCTAATATGTGTTTTTAGAGGAAGGAGGTCAAAAGCCAGTAATTATCTCTTCTTCTTTGTCGTCTTTTGCAAAGGAAGGGGCCTTGGTTGGTGTGCTGATGGAGAACATGCTCTCTTATGGATGGAGCTTGGCTGACATTCGAGGGATAAGCCCAACCACTTGCATGCACCGGATCAATCTCGAAGAAGGGGCCCGCCCCAAACGAGACAGTCAAAGGAGGCTAAATCCGATGCTTATGGAAGTAGTGCACAAGGAGATCTACAAGCTATTGGCGGAGGGCATCATTTATGCCATCGCCGATAGTGAGCGGGTCAGCCTGGTGCATGTCGTTCCGAATAAGGGAGGGATTACTGTGTTAAGAAACGAGAAGAATGAGTTGGTCTCCTTTCGTCTAGTCACCGGACGGAGGATGTGCATAGATTATAGGAAGCTTAATGCTTCCACCAAAAATGACCATTTTCCTCTTCCTTTCACTGATCAAATGTTAGATAGGTTAGCCGGGCAAGATTTTTATTGTTTTCTTGATGGATTGTCAGGTTACAACCAGGTCGCTATCGCTCTGGAGGATCAAGCGAAGACGGCTTTCACAATGCCCTTTGGAACTTATGCTTATAGGAGGATGCCATTTGTTCTCTACAATGCACCAGGTACGTTCCAACGTTGTATGATGCCTATCTTTTCGGAGATGATTGGTGATTTTTTAGAGATTTTCATGGATGACTTTTCTATGTTTGGGGGTCGTCTTTTCATGATTGCTTGAGTAAGATTGAGAGAGTTTAAAAAAGGTTCATTGAGAGTGGTCTTACTTTAAGTTGGGAGAAAAGTCATTTTATGGTAAAAAGTGGCATTGTTTTGGGTCACATTGTGTCTAATAGAGGTATAGATGTAGTCAAAGCGAAAGTGGCGGTAAATGAAAAATTGCCCCCACCAAGTGATGTCAAATGTATTAGGAGTTTCTTAGGTCACGCTGGTTTTTATCCGCGTTCCATTAAAGATTTTTCAAAAATTAGCTAACTTCTTTGTCGTCTACTTTCCCAAGATGTTCCTTTTCATTTTGATGATGCATGTATGAAGGCTTTTCTTACTCTTAAGGAAAAATTAGTCCCTGCGCCTGTTGTAGTTTGTCCTAATTGGTCTTTACCTTTTGAAAACATGTGTGATGCTTCTAATACTGCTGTAGGGGTTGTTTTGGGCCAAAGAGTCGATAAGATGTTACGTGTGATTTACTATGCTAGCTTGACCTTAAATCCTGCTCAAGTGAATTACACCACCACCGAACAAGAAATGCTTGTTGTAGTGTTTGCCTTAGATAAATTCAGATCATATATCATAGGGTCTAAGGTGATTATTTATAGTGATTATGGTGCTTTGAAACATCTTTTGACTAAATCTCACGCTAAACCTAGGTTGATTAGATGGGTCTTGCTCTTACAAGAATTTGCTATTGAGATACGTAATAAGAAAGGTAGTGATAATCTTGTGGCCAATCATCTTTCTCATCTTGACTCTCCTCCCCCATATGCTACACTTGATGATGTATGTGATTCTTTTTCTTTTGAGAACGTGAATGAAGTGGATGTTGCCCCTTGGTTTGCTGATATTGCTAACTACTTGGCCGATAAGGACACTAAACCTGTTCTTAGCGCTCAAGAAGAGAAAATGTTTCTTCATTTGTGCAGGCAATACTATTGGGAGGATCCTCACTTGTTCAAGCTTGGAAAAGATGAGGTTATTCGAAGGTGCGTTTCCGATCATGAGCAGGCCGAGGTGTTGCGACATTGTCACGAGGAAGCTAGCGGAGGCCATTTTGGTGGGCAAAAGATTGTACATAAGGTACTTCAAAGTGGGTTGTATTGGCCCACTCTCTTCAAGGATGTCCAGGCTTTCTATCTTTCTTGTGATCGTTGCCTACGCGTCGGCTCGATTGGTCGTCGCAACGAGATGCCTCTTAACCCCATCTTGGTAGTTGAGGTTTTTGATGTTTGGGGTATTGACTTTATGGGTCCCTTTCCTAAATCTCGTGGTTTCGAATACATATTGCCTGTCGTTGGCTATGTGTCTAAGTGGGTTGAAGCCATCCCCGCTAAGACATGTTATTCTCATGTTGTCCTGAAGTTTGTGCAGGAAAATATTTTGTGTAGGTTTGGTTTCCCTCGTGTGATCATTAATGAAGGGGGAAAACATTTTCGCAACAAATTATTCAAGAAGCTCATGAAGAAGAACGTCATTACCCACAAGGTGGGACTCCTTATCATCCTCAAACTTCAGGACAAGCGGAGACGAGCAACCGGCAAATCAAAGGAATCCTTGAGAAGACGATGAAGCATTGAGAAAGCATTGGGACGACAAGTTGAACGAGGCTCTACGGGCATATATGACGGCTTAAAAAGGTGTTCTAGGGATGAGTCCCTATCGTCTCGTCTATGGTAAATCGTGCCATTTTCCCGTAGCGATAGAGCTCAAGGCGTATTGGGCCCTCAAGCCATTAACTTCGACCTCGAGGATGCACATGATCGTCGAGTCTTGCAGATGTAGGAGCTAGATGAGCTAAGGAACGAGGCGTATGATAATGCCAAGATCTACAGGATAAGGTGAAGCCCCTACATGATAGGCGAATTGCTTACAAGAAGTTCAAGCCCGGAATGAATGTACATCGTTAGTTTTCCTTTTCATTTTTCATTTTTGTGCAGGAAATGTCAGTTATCAAAGCTGCATTTTGGACGGCCGTCCAACATGGACGATTCGCGATAAAAGGCAGAGTGGGGTTTGGTCGGTCGGCCAAATCTGGACGATCGACCAACTCGGCCAATCCAGCCTCCCTCGTCCAAGCTATACGCGCTCGGCCAACTCGAGTCACAATTCTTCTAGAATCAATTCAGGATGCCCGTCTAAAATGTTGGCCGATCGGCCAAATACACGGGCCCATGTGCAATTTCGTCCAACTCTGATTTTATTTAAACCTAACCCGTCTTTAGTTTTCTTCTCTCTCTACTTCCCTCTCTATTCACCCCATCACAACCCACGAGCCCGAGCCCACATTGTCGTCCCTCGCACCGCCATCGACATCACCGTTGCTAGCCGTCCCCATCCACCGTCAGCCGCCGCCGATTCCACCGCCGTCGCGTACGTTGCCAGTGCCGCTCGCCGCTATCGTTGAACTAGCTGTTGTCAAAGTCGTCCATCGTCACGAGCTTTGTCGTTGTTGTTCGGTCATCACCGTCTGCAACTTTCTCCCACTCGTGCGCTTTCTTTTTCTCTCTTTCTCACGTTCTTTCTTTGTTCGCTGTGTGCGAGTGTGTTTTGTGTATTCGTTTGTGTTGTGTTCGTGTGCAGGTTGAGACGTGGTCGCCGTTGTTCCCACCGCCGCCGCCGTCCTTCCACCATCGCAGTCAACCAGACGTCCAGAACTGAAGTTGGCCGACCGTCCAACATTCTGAACGACTGGCCAGACGAGCTGCTGCCCAACTTTTCTCTTTGCCCCGTTCGCGCCCATTTGTTCGATTCATCCACTCTCACAACGTTCCCATGGCCTAAGATAGACGTCCCGAGGCTGTTGCACAAGCCCGTATGCCGGTGGAAAGGCGTCTCGACTACCGTCTGATCGCACTATTTTCTACCACACAAAATAGGTATAGTATAGAATAAGCGAGTATCGTATCCACAGGGATTGACAAGTCGAAAACGCACACAATACCTCTACTAAAGAACTAACGTGATGTTTAGGCTTTTGGAAATTTAGGTGTTTTGGTATTTATAGACTAGGCAAATAATAAAAAGACTCAATAAATCAAGCAAGGAAATAAATAAACAAGGAAAATAACTAGTCAAATAAAACAACTTAGTAAGCAAGCAATTAAACAAATAAGGTAAGTAAACAATTAAGGAAAAGTGTTGATTCTAGGGAAGCCTACCTAATCAAATATATGCAAGCAATTAATGAATACAATTAACCAATTTAATCCAATCTAAATGTGATACATGAAAAATAACCTACACCCCGATGAAAGCAATGCAAGTCGTCACCTAATATGACCCTAATATCCTTTCGGACGCATAAATATCAAATTAAGTGCAAAATAGAACAAGTATCAATGATATAATCAACTAGGTTCAATTATGACACCCAAATCAATCATATGCAAACATATGATAATTCAAACTCAATTAAGACAAATCAAATTATCATACCATGTATTCATGAGATCTATTATGCAATATTCTATCAAGGCATATAAACATAACTATGCATACACAATTAGTGATCAATTAATCATGCATGAGAATAAGCACCATGAAAACATGCATCTAGATTGGAAGGCTAATTATAAACAAAAACACTTACATAAATTCAATTAGGCATTCAATCCCTAAAATCAACTAAGAAATTTAGCTAGACATAATTAAAACAAACATAAACACAAAGAATTGAAAGAACATAATTAAAGAGTAAAAGTAAGAAAAACTTGAACACAAACGAAGAACGTCGAATCTTGAATCTTGCATAAACTTGAAAAGCTCCAATGTTGAATACAAGAATAAAAACTCTAAAGTAAAATATAAAAGTGCTAGAAAAGTATGAAAGATGATAGGGTGTTGATTCGGTTTACAATGCTAGTCTAGGAGTATATATATAGGAGAAATTTACATAAGGAAACCTAAACCAAAAAGGAGTCTAATTAATTAAGGAGAAAAATCCCGGCTGGAACCCACCTCTCGACAGACCTCTCGATCGAGAGAGGTATCGAGAGGTAGTGAAATAAGCTCTCGATCGATAACTGCAGCAGAATGTACCTCTCGATAGGCCTCTCGATCGAGAGAGGTATCGAGAGGTCTTCTCTCGAACTCAAATCTTGAACTTCAAGCTACAATCTTCACGCCTTGTCTCGTCTCGGGGTTTTATCATCAAAATATACTTAAAAACATAGAAAAACACCCACAAGCATAATATTATCTAATATAATGAAAACCATATAAACTATAGACAATACTACACAATCGAGACTCAAAATCGACCCTTTTTGGTTATAAAAACAAGGTAAATTTCACCTATATCACCGTCCCACCGGTTTGGACGAAGAGGCGTATGGTCGGCAACAGGGAGTTCCGTTCACCACCGACAGGTTTGCCACTACTAACCTCTATCTTCGTTTTAGAGGCCTAGAAATTAGACCCCCTAGACAATATGATATTGACTTTATTAAAAAGATTGCCGGTTTGGGAGACGTTGAGGGGATATATTCTTTGCTTAGGTATGATAAAACTGATCACTACTAGGTGGGACGGGCATGAGAGTTTGTGTTTGGAGATGTGTTCTAGCTTTAGGATAGAGCCTAATGAGGATGTGGAGAGAGTCATGTTTTGTATGTTGCTTGGTGAGGTCTATGAGGTTAGTAAGGACTCGATAAAAGAGGCGTTTGGTTTTCGTGCTAACCCCAATATATCTGATTGCATTCCTTCTGATTTTAATGTCAGTGCTGCATGGTATCAATTATCTGGGGCTAACAATTATAAGACTTCGAGTGTGTCTAGCGTTTTTCTACGTGATGACGCCTTACTTATCTTACATCGCTTTATATCTTACATGATTTCTGGTAAGAAGGAAGTTAGTAAGGTAAATGGCATTGGAGTGTATTTGTTGTGGTGTGCTCAACAGAATAGGAAAGTGTGTTTGGCACCATTCATTTGGTCCCAAGTTGCTAATGCTCAAACAAAGAGGGGTGCCTACCTGACATTGAGCTAAATCGCCAAAGGTCTAGCTCGTCATTACGGATTCGAGATAGCCTACGCTCTAGGACTAGTTCAGAGTGTGGAGATCACTCCTGCTGAACTAGTCAATGCTCACCTGATGCTGAGTGTCGTTTAGTTCATCTCGGTCCAGCACCGCGCTTCGGTGCGAGCTCACTTTGCAGGCCAGCGTCCGGCCCCGATGGATGAAGACGAGGAGCCCGAGGGTGACGACCAAGAAGGAGAATAGGAGGAAGATGCAGAAGATGTCCCTGGTGATGACGAGCTACTTATTCACCATGTTCGTAGGAGGGAGAGAGCTCAACAGACTCCCACTCAGGAGGCGTCGTTATACTTCACCGATCTTCAGACGGGCCTTTTTGAGAGGTTTGACACCATGACTACTCAGATGGAGTCCCTAGGGACGAGCTACAGACATTTGGATGGCCGTCTCTACACGATCGAGCATCATCTCACTCGCTACACTGGATTTTCACCAGCATCATCATCTTCTCAGCAACCCCCGGATCCTAGAGATCCGAACTACCAGGACCAGCAGCATCTTTGAATTTTTGTGAATATTTGTGAGGCATGTTCTTGGGTTGTAATATGAAGTGATAATTTTTTATTTGGATTATGAGTGAATTACTTTGAAGTGTTGGTATATTTTTTATCTTAGTCTAGTTCCCTATATATATATATTAAAGTGTTTATAATGAGTTGATATGATTGTTCTCTATTTTTGTTATGATTTTAGCCATGTTTAGAGTCATTTTGTATCAATTTATACCAAAGGTTGTAAGGGTCACGACCCAGAACTCGTGTCTAGATATAGTCAAGGGTAATTGTATTTAGAACTGATACTCTGACAGTATGAACAATAGAGAACGTTGAATCCAAATGTTAAAGGGATTCTAAGGTCAAGATCGACCTAACATTGACGTAGGAGGGTTATCTCCGAACCACACTACGTCGGTTCGTCTCTATCTTCTCTCTCTCTCTATCTTCTATCTTCTCTCTCTCTATATATATATATATATATATATATATATATATATATATATATATATATATACTCACAGTCATACAACCTACACTTCATCAATCAACCTTTCATCTAAATATACTTGGCTAATGATTTTCTAAGAGTTAACCAACCCTTCTACAAACTTCCGCATTACTCACAGCTCGATAAATCAAGTTTTCTATCAAACTTGATAGATCAGCTCAACTCTGATTGATTGACCTTAGATCAAAGTTTTTTTTTTTTTTTTTTTTTTTTTAAATGGTTGGCTATTGGTGGCCCTCATAAACCAATTAAATCTTCAAGGACCAACACTTGCGAATTAAATACTTATCAAACTTTGGATAGTGTCTTAACATACAACCCCATACATGTTTCACATTAAATTTTGATGACTCAACAAACTGGCATCTGTCAATGTGGCATCTATATAGAGTTTTGAAATAATCCTCTTTTTTTTTTTTTTTTTTTTTTTTGAGTTATTAATATTTCGATTTGAATATTATAAGCGTTTACCACACGGGCCAAAGAAACAATCTACCAGCATTTTATTTGATTTTCGTGGATATATTTTATATTTGATTTATTCAACTTATTGTTGTAAATATATCTTTTAAATATAAATCAAATATTAGTGATAATCATCCATTAACCCCAAACCCTAGCTTTGTACCTCTATAAATAGAGGTTTTCAGTCCTTATAATAATACATCTGAAATTCATGCAGTTCTCTCTTCTTATTCTCTCTTCCTTCTCTATTTTCTCTAGAGATTTTCTCTCAAGTTTATAACACATTATCAGCACGAGTCTCTAACCAACTGAGCAAGAAGCGCTGAGTCTCTAACCAACTGAGCGAGAAGCACTTTGGAGATCGAGGTATTATTGAGAATTGATCGCGCACACTTTGGAGGTACGTCTAAGAGAGAATATATTGATTTTGCAAAGGTAATTCTCTTCTTATGTAAATGTAATATATCAATTGATTTAATTTTGAGAGATCAAAATTGGGAACAAAATTGTGAACAAAATATTTAGTTTGTGTGATTTATTCTTGCGAATCAACCGGGAATATATTGATTTCCGAGGGAGTAGTATTGATTGTTTAATACGAAGCATTGATTTCTGTATTCTTTTTATGTTGAGTATACTAATTAGTGGTATTATAATTTTCTAGCAATGGGTGTTAAGATAAAAGCACATTTGTCTTGAACATAACAAAACTACAAATCTAGCTAAATTTTCAATTTCCTCCCAATTGTACCCCTCCTTTTACTCTCACTCTCCCCCACTCACTTTCCCCCATTCTCCCTCACTCTCCCCCACTCTCCCCCACTTTCACCAAAATTTCTTTACAAAATTTTCTTTCATCAATTTTTTTTTCTTTCCTTTTTAAATTATTTACATTTATAATCCAGTTTTTTTTTTTTTTTTTTTTTTTTTTTTTAATTATGAACATTTATATGTTGCAAAGAGAATGAGTCTTATATAATTAGTTGCAGAGATTGTTTGTAAGAATTAATTAATAAGATGGTGTTTTCTTACGAACTTTGTACGTTTCTTACTAGCTTTTTATATTTCTTATGACAACTAAATATATTTCTTACGAACTAAGTTGCATAGGGAAATGAATCGTACATAGGTAGTTGCAGAGACCGTTTTGTAAGAATTATTGAGAAAGTATTTTATTACGAGCTATGTATGTTTTTTAGAAATTAATTAGAGAGTAAGGAAACAAAGTTGCAGAGACTGTTTGTAATAATTAGTTTGTATGTTGTTTTCCTATGAATTTTGTATGTTTTCTTACAAAGTTTTGTTTGTTTCTTACGAACTTTTGTATGTTTCTTACAAAATTACTTTTCCTGTATTTCTTACAAAATCACTTTCCCCCACTCTCACCAAAATTTCTTTACAAAATTTTCTTTCATCAACTTTCTTTTTCCTTTTCTTTTTAAATTATTTACATTTATAATCCATATTTTTTTTAATAATTATGTACATTTATATGTTGCAAAGAGAATGAGTCTTATATAAGTAGTTGTAGAGATTGTTTGTAAGAATTAGTTAATAAGATGATGTTTTCTTACGAAGTTTGTACATTTCTTACTATCTTTTTATATTTCTTATGACAACTAAGTATATTTCTTACGAACTAAGTTGCATAGGGAAATGAATCGTACATAGGTAGTTGCAGAGACCGTTTTGTAAGAATTATTGAGAAAGTATTTTATTGCGAGCTATGTATGTTTTTTAGAAATTAATTAGAGAGTAAGGAAACAAAGTTGTAGAGACTGTTTTTAATAATTAATTTGTATGTTGTTTCCTTGTGAATTTTACATGTTTTCTTACAAAGTTTTGTTTGTTTCTTACGAACTTTTGTATGTTTCTTACAAATTAATTAGTGAATAAGAAAACAAAGTTGCATAAACTATTTGTAAGAGCTAGTTAGTATGTTGATGTTTTCTTACTAATTTTGTATATTTCTTATGTCAACTAAGTTGCATAGAGAATGGGTCGTGTATAATTATTTGCAGAGATTGTTTGTAAGAATTAATTGATATGTTGATGTTTTCTTACGAATTTTATATGTTATCTTACGTCTTTTGTATGTTTTTCTTACGAACTTTGTATGTTTCTTATGACAACTAAGTTGCATAAAGAATGAGTCGTATATAATTAGCTAGTTGCAGAGACCTTTTATAAGAATTAGTTTTGTAAGTTGTTTTCTTACAAAGTGTGTAAGAAAAACATACAAAGTCGTAAGATAACATACAAAGTTCGTAAAAACACAGTAACTTACAAACTAATTATTACAAGCAGTCTCTGCAACTAATTATATATGACTTTTTCTCTATGCAACTTAGTTGACATAAGAAACATACAAAGTTCGTAAGAAAACATCAACATACTAACTAATTCTTACAAATAGTTTCTGCAACTTTGTTCCCTTATTCACTAATTAATTTGTAAGAAACATACAAAAGTTCGTAAGAAACAATCAACACCTTGTAAGAAAACATACAAAACTCATAAGAAAACAACATACAAACTAATTATTACAAACAGTCTCTGCAACTTTGTTTCCTTACTCTCTAATTAATTTCTAAAAAATATACATAGCTCGTAATAAAATACTTTCTCAATAATTCTTACAAAACGGTCTCTGCAACTACCTATGTACGATTCATTTCCCTATGCAACTTAGTTCGTAAGAAATATACTTAGTTGTCATAAGAAATATAAAAAGATAGTAAGAAACGTAAAAAGTCTTAAGAAAACATCATCTTATTAACTAATTCTTACAAACAATCGCTGCAACTAATTATATAAGATTCATTCTCTTTGCAACATATAAATGTACATAATTATTAAAAAAAAATATATGGATTATAAATGTAAATAATTTAAAAAGAAAAGGAAAAAGAAAGTTGATGAAAGAAAATTTTGTAAAGAAATTTTGGTGAGAGTGGAGGAGAGTGGGGGAAAGTGATTTTGTAAGAAACATAGGAAAAATGATTTTGTAAGAAACATACAAAAGTTCATAAGAAACAAACAAAACTTTGTAAGAAAACATACAAAATTCATAAGAAAACAACATACAAACTAATTATTATAAACAGTCTCTGCAACTTTGTTTCCTTACTCTCTAATTAATTTCTAAAAAATATACATAGCTCGTAATAAAATACTTTCTCAATAATTCTTACAAAACGGTCTCTGCAACTACCTATGTAAGATTCATTTCCCTAGGCAACTTAGTTCGTAAGAAATATATTTAGTTGTCATAAGAAATATAAAAAGCTAGTAAGAAACGTACAAAGTTCGTAAGAAAACATCATCTTATTAACTAATTCTTACAAACAATCTCTGCAACTAATTATATAAGACTCATTCTCTTTGCAACATATAAATGTTCATAATTAAAAAAAAAAAAAAAAAACGGATTATAAATGTAAATAATTTAAAAAGAAACGGAAAAAAAAAAGTTGATGGAAGAAAATTTTGTAAAGAAATTTTGGTGAGAGTGGGGGAGAGTGAGGGAGAGTGGAGGAAAGTGAGTGGGGGAGAGTGAGGGAGAGTGGGGGAAAGTGAGTGGGGGAGAGTGAGAGTAAAAGGAGGGGTAAAATTGGGAGGAAATTGAAAATTTAGCTAGATTTGTAGTTTTGTTATGTTGAAGACAAATGTGTTGTTTTTTAAGTCTCTATAGGTACTATATTTTCTGCCCCATTACTACTAATTATATGGATAATAATTGATCTTTCTTAGATCGAAATTGAAAGCCATATAACTGATCTTTCTTTCTTGCATATTGCATATGTAATTTAGAATGTGATTGATCTTTTACTAAATTAGATCTAAAATTGTTGTTATCTAATTAGATCTAGCATATATCTATATTTGTAAATCTTTTATTATATCATGGTGATATAATAGTCATTGTTTCTTGAAGAAACATTGAATAAAAATTATTATTGTTTCCTGAAAAACATTGAATTGTAAACTTTTAATAATCCTTAAGATTATTATTATAGTTTTATTATCAAGCCATTATTTGTTGCATAATTGGTTTGATTTAATTAATTGTAGCTCCTAAAGTAGGACAACCAATATTCCCGAGAAATATTTCATGTAAATCTTTAATAATCCTGAAGATTATTATATTCCATGTAGATCTTTAATAATCCGGAAGATTATTATTGTATTCTCATTTATTATAATTTTATTATCGAGCCGTTGATTAATTTATTACATCATTGCTTCGATTAAATTAATTGTTGCTCCTGAGGTAGCACAATCAATATTGTTCTAAGGAATATTCCATGATCTTAAAGAGCCTTATTTTTATTATATTTCATTTCTCGTTTTATTATTGAATATGTTGTAGTTTTTTATTTCTCTTTTCATTATTGAATTGTATAACTATGTAATCGTTGTTACGATTTAAATCGTTCCTTCTAAAGCAACACAATTAATAATCCTGAAGAATATTATATGTTTTGAAAAGCAATACATGAACATAATATTATCTTTTGATTGTTGCTCCCAAAGTGGCACAATAAATATTCCAGAAGAATATTACATGCTCCAGACGAGCACCTCGTATTTTAGATACAATATGGTATATGATTCTTGTATTTCGTTAATGCTAGATTGCACAAACGATTTCGCATCATTAATCATTAGTATTATGATTTGGGTCTTAAATATTGAGATATGAATTGTATGATCCCAAGCAAAATGATAGTTACGGATTCGTGTATATGTGCCCAGAAGGCATAAATTTTAATTAAAGCGATTGGGGCAAATCATGTCATGAACTCAAAGTTCGATAACATAAAATGTTTTATGCTTTGGCATGAAAATTTTTGACATCTAAGAGCAACTGTTATGAGCCAAATTATTAACTGTTCATGTGAAAACCATATAAAGAATAGAAGATTCATTTAACGAATGAATCCACATGTAATTTTTGTGCGAAAGGCATAGTTTTTAGCAGTGGCGGATCTAGTAAGGGTGGTCTAGGGGCTTAAGCCCCTACCCAAATATTTTTTTTTAATTTTTTTATACTACAAATTAGAGGGAAAATGATGAAATTGTGTTCCAGCCCCTGGAAGAAGAAAATAGTTAAGGGTGAATGATGAGAAGGGGCTGAAAGTAAAGAGAATCGTGTGTTCGACTGATATAATTTTTTTAAAGCCAATATAGCCCCTATTGTCAAATTTTCCTGCATCCGTCACTGGTTTTTAGACCTTATATGAAGGTTAATATATCCCTCTTTCTTGGAAAGAATTTAAGGGAATATTTGTGAACATATATGTTCATCATGTGGGCTAATTTGATAATCAACTTTATTGATGAATGTTTATTCTAGATGGTCACATATATGCTTGCTTTCCAGCAGAAACGCAGCATTAGCCAGACTACTTGCTTAAATTGTAAAATTAAGAGCACAACTCCCAGACAATCCAATTAAGAGGATTCGTCTTGATAATGCAGTGAGTTTCAATCTCAAACATTTAATAATTATTGTATGGCTATTGAAACTGAGTTGAATATTTTGTTGCTCGTGTTCATATTCAAAATGACTAAGTAAAGTCATTTATGAACAACTTCTTATTGATACCATTATTTATATGGATAATGTATTAATTTCTTATTACTTGGAATAAATAAGATAACAAAAAAAGTACGAGCCAGAATTTCATTAGTTTGAGTACCAGAAGTATACTAATTTATCAGGCCTGATACCTAATCTGAAGTTAATATGCTAGCAATTTATAGAGTTTCTCCCAGAAGGAGATATGTCAATATGCTGTTAATCACGTCATTTGTTATCTTCAAGGTGTAGGAAACCTTGACCTATTACAAGAAATTGAGGTTGACATTGGTGATACATGGATGCTAGATATTTGCATATTACAAGACCTAAAATTGGTTAATGATTTGAGGATTTCTCTTAAAATTCTTATGGATAATGTATTAATTGTATTGCACAAATACGTTCCAGAAGAACGATGAAATTTGATAACATTGTAATATTTGATTACTGAAATCCCCCCTAGGTTTATGTAAGGACCATGTATTTATTGATATTGAAATATGATTCAAGATAGTTATCTTGAGGGGGAGTGAACAAGTTCAAAATGAACTCGAACATTTGGTCTTGTAAACCAAATGAATAATTTAGAAGACCCTGAAGGTTAATTAGTTGTACTCTTTTCCTCTTACTAAGTTTTTTCCCATTGGGTTTTCTTAGTGGAGGTTTTTAATGAGGCAACTAGTGCAATACATAAGTGTATGTCATGTACTCTTTTCCTCCACCGGATTTTTCCCATGGGTTTTTACGGAGAGGTTTTTAACGAGTCATGAACATCACAATAATAGTGTCCAAGGGAGAATATTATTAGTGATAATATTTGTGTGGACATCCTTTTGTAGCTTCATATATCAAAGGTGGTACAATACAAAGCATGATATTGCAGCAACGACGTTATCGATATTCAACTCATTGTTCAAGGGATGGTTGCGGTGGAGTCAATCATGAACATGCATCAAATAGTCGACATAAAAGATCACATGCGCCGGCTCAAGATCTACAATGTTTAATTTCTGGGGAGAGTTGTACTCTTTTTCCTTTGACAAGGTTTTGTCCCATAGGGTATTCTTGGCAAGGTTTTAACGAGGCAACACATGTTTATTTTTAGGGATGATCATCAAGGGGGAGTGTTGTAAATATATCTTTTAGATATATATCAAATATTAGTGATAATCATTCCTTAACTCCAAACCCTAGCTTTGCACCTCTATAAATAGAGGTTTTCAGTCCTCATAATAATACATCTAAAATTCTTGCGCGCAGTTCTCTTTTCTTATTCACTCTTCCTTCTCTATTTTCTCTAGAGATTTTCTCTCAAGTTTATAACACTTATACTATTGTTGATAATTTTGCATTGCATACCAGTGTGTCAAAGAATGGTAAAAAAAATCATCATTTACCTATTTTTCTTTGATTAGGATATGACTTTTTTTTTTTTTCACTAAGGTTGCGTTCTCTTTGATGCGAAAGAAAAGGAGAGAAAAGAGAAAGTTACCCTATAAATTTCATCATTTTTCTCACATTTTCTATTTTTTCCCCTTCATTTGCACTACAATGGAGAGAAAATATTATCTCTCCAATTTGGTGCTGTAAATATTTTCTCCAATTTAAGGAGTAAAATCCCCCCTTATTGATAAAAGGTGAGAAAGGTGAGAAAAGGGGTTTAATTTACAAGGTAATATTCTATTATCTCTCTTTTTCTTTCGTATCAAAGAGAACGCAACCTAAGCAAATTATTTTACCTCTAATTCATGGTAATATTTTCATGGAGATTTACGATAAAATAATTTTTTATACGTTAATTTCTTTTTATAGCATTACATTATTTTCGTCGCCAAGAAATTTAATCGGTTTCTGAATATACAAATGTGCTATAAAATGATAAAACAACTCAAGTTTATATATATAGAATATGATAAAAAAAAGTGAGACCACACACAATATTTTGGTTAATAACCGGTTAAAGATAAGAGCCAAGAGGTAAAGTAGACTTGAAGGTATAAACATAAAACTCCTGAATTGATTACTTAAGTTCAATGTTTTAAAATCGAACCGGAGGTTTAACCGGCAAAACCTTTTGTTTATGGTTTTTTTCGGTTGAACCATGGTTCAATCGACCAAAACCGAAAATACCGGAAAAAACTACGAACCAGAATTATAAACGGTTCATTATTCAACCAGGTTCAACCGGCGGTTCGGTTCGGTTTTTAAAACACTGCTTAAGTTGAAAATACAAAATTTTGGGGTTAAAATTGAGATTGGCCAAAACAGGGGGGGCAAAGTGAAATTTACAGACTTTCCTTCTCAATCAAGATTCATGTCAGTCTGTCAGACTCAAATCTTCTTTGTTTGTTTCTCAACGTTCGATCAGAGAAATCTCTTTCCTGCAATTCATTCTCGCTCTAGAAATTCTTAGTACGTCGAGGTCAAGACTTCGACCCTACCAACTATATGCAGAATCCCCCCACATCTACTCTAAGCGCCATTGACACCTCCATCATCAATCAAATGCAGGTCGCGCGATTGATTGGACGAAAGTACGTATGGTGATGACCGATTTATTTGGAAATTCTGTAGTCTTTGAGCTTCTGCACGTAATTAGCAAATAATATTTCGATATCATTTGTAAGGATTTATTCAGGGCGAATCGGTTTTTTTGTCAAATGTAACCGTCGTAGTTGTGTGTGCTAATTTGTTAATCTATACAATTTATCTGTTGCTATGGATTTATGCTTTGGATTAGCGATTTGTGTCTTTTCTCCATTGCACAAAATAAAGAATGATTTTTCTTGAAAACAGGGAGGTATCTCTCTCTCCACATGTAATTACTTTGGAATGTTTATGCTGATTAGCTGCTTGTTAAAAATCCCATAAGGCTTAGTAGTGAAATTTCGTATGATAGTTGTGAAACCTTACTCTAGTAGTATAATCTGATGGTTGCGTGGCTGATTTTAGGAACAACTAATTGACATTAATATTTGTTGAAGGAACTTTTGGTTATTGGTAAACTACAAACATTAAGTTTTGGTTTCCAGAATTGTACTAGGAAATGATCCAACTGATCAGCCTCTTTCGTTCAAAATTTTTTGGGAAATTTGGCTGTAAATTGTATAATTGATGTTGTACTCATATGCTAAGAGAATTCATGTGCAAATATCCATCCTGCTGTTCATGATTATATATGGTGTTCTTTTGCATTCCTTTGGACTACATGTAAGTGGTATCTGATTCATCATCCCCATCTTCATGATGTACATGTTATGCTTGTTTGTATGGGAGAAACATGCGACTTCTGGTGCTTGATTAAGATATTTGGCCAAAGCTCCTGAATGCTCAGAATTCTAAAGTTATTCTATTTTTGGTTACTGCAGCTAATGACTTGTCTCAGCCCATGACTTCGACTGATTCAGTATCTCGAGCAATACATCCACTGGAAGGATGTGGTGTCTACGAGGCATCAATGGATCCTCTTCATCAACCAGAGCCACAAATCAGTGATAATGATGAAACTGAGTTGTATTCTGTCTCCTGGAACCAAGACTATGGCTGCTTTGCTGCTGGCACCAGTCATGGTTTCCGAATATATAATTGTGATCCTTTTAAAGAAACATTCAGGCGTGATCTGAAAACTGGGGGGTTTAAGATAATAGAGATGCTTTTCAGATGCAACATTTTAGCACTTGTGGGTACTAGAGTGAATACCCAATATCCTCCGAATAATGTCATTATCTGGGATGACTTTCAGAGCAGATGTATTGGTGAGTTTTCATTTAGATCTGAGGTTCGTGCAGTCAAACTAAGACGAGACCGTGTTGTTGTTGTTCTTGAGCACAAAATGTATGTGTATAACTTTATGGATCTGAAGCTTCTTCATCAAATAGAGACTTGGGCAAATCCCAGAGGTCTTTGTTGTCTGTCTCACCACCCAAATACATCTGTGCTGGCGTGCCCTGGTCTGCAGCGAGGACAGGTTCGGGTCGAACATTTTGGCTTGACTAGGACAACATTAATTCATGCTCATGATTCTAAGATTGCTTGCTTGACCTTGACAATGGACGGGCTTCTTCTTGCAACTGCCAGTGTTAGAGGCACTTTGATAAGAATTTTCAACACTATGGATGGAACTCGTTTGCAAGAGGTAAGATCCTTTACATGAGAGTAAATGTACAACATGGTCATCCCCCCCCAAAAACACACACACAAAAAATTACGGTATGTTTTATCTTGCTGACATGTCATATTTACTGAATAATCTGAAGAAAATGCATCAATCTATTATAACTCTAATTGCACTCTCTATGCATACTTACCATATACCCATATACATACCAGTATGAGGGACGTGCGATCCCGCTCAGTGAAATTTTTGGCTTTTGTGACCTAATAAGGGAATGTGGGGGTTGGCAGCCTTTCCTAAACATATTTATCAATTTACTTTTTTATATTTCATTCCTTCCGATAAAAAAAAAAAAATGAATTAATTCTTGGAGAAGTAGTTGAAGCCAAGATTCAGGATTATGGAAAATTGATTCCAAAATTATGTTATTTAGAAGTATCATATGATAGTCTAACCATGTTAAATAGTAGAAAATGAAAATGTGGTGACTGCATCGATTAAGAATGTAAGCATTCAGGTAATACTATCCTAGTTAATGTACAAATGCATTATATTCTGCTGAGTTCACCTTTGGGGCAAGTATTAGACTTTCTTTTACTGGTGAATATCAGGTTGCAATAGACAGAGTAAATGGTATATAAAATACAGCAACTCCTCTGATTTAGAATGTAGAACATTCAAATAACACTAGCCTAAATATTGTGGATCATGTTTCCTTGCATGTGAGCATTAGACATTTTTTATTGCTATATATCAATCAGTTTGCAATAGACAGACTGGAGAAGAGGAAGTATAGTGGACCTAGTTTTGTACTACCAATCAGCTGGTTGACCCAAGGATTAGAAGACGCCAACTTATAATGAATTATTATTTATTAATAGTAATAAAAGCTCTACATAACTGGAAGAACATATATACGCAGGTTCTGCATATTCTAGAGGACTGTTAAACGACTGGTTTGGTGATGCTTAGTATTCAAGTTGTAACTTGTGTGAGAAAAATGAAGAAACCAAATTCTTGATTAGGGTAGTGGCTGCAATGTCACATATCCCTTTTGAAAGTCCTGATGCTAAAAGATTTTGAACCCTCACATATGGAATATTTCTCTATAGTACTTATCCATGACTACCCTAGCGACCATCTTCCTTAGCCTTTCAGGATAAGATTGTTGATACTTTTACAGGTGTTTCATATGCCGCCCGCTATTTGATAGCACCATCTTCACTCACTATTAATTTCTCATCATATCCTATTTCACATTGTGAGTCATGTCATAGTGAACCATTAGTATGAAGTGAATTTGATTTAGTCAGAGAACTGTAATTAGAACGATGAATGATATTCCTCGACAAATGAAGTTTTTCTGTAGCCTAAACTGATAACTTCCTCATTCATTGCTTTATAAGCCCTCGTACGTAAACAAGTTTCTTGCTTTGGAGGAACACACGGTTAAAATAAGAACAGTTATAGAAAAGATTATAGTAGTTGCTGATTCAAGGTCAAAAAATCATTTCCCCTGATTTTTTCTCTTCTATCAATGATAAGATTCCCCTAGTTGCTGTTGCATCATGAGTGAACTGTCGATGGCCTTCGGGTTCGTTATTTCTGTCTTTATTCTCTGCACCTCTCCAACACATAGGGTCCAAGATCTGAATTGCCTGAAGCTTACAAACCTCTCCTGTTTCTTATATTGGGTATAAGAGGTTTGAAATCTTTATTGAACTAAATACTTATTTTACATATGTTTTCATGATTATATATTCCTTGGCTTGAATGAATTTGTTGCGAAAGCTAATGTTATTCCTATGTCACTATGATATCTTTTCTTGAAACTTTTGATATAAACACAGCATTCTCCATCTCAAATCTTTGGTTTTGAAGAACACGATCATCAGATTGTTCTCCTAATTCGCATTTCTTGCTACAGGTCCGCAGAGGAGTAGACAGAGCGGATATATACAGTATTGCTCTATCTCCAGATGTGCAGTGGTTGGCTGTATCAAGTGACAAAGGTACTGTTCACATTTTTAGTCTCAGAGTGCGGGGATTCGGCAATCACCAGTCATCAGATCCCACTGCTGCTAAAGGTCCTGTATCTTTTAAACAGAGTTCATCCAATGCACTTGAGCCCCTAATCTCTCGAAGTACTAGTGCTAATCTCAGTTCATCATTATCATTCATGAAAGGTGAGAAATCTTCTATATGAACGTACCACGTTCATTGTTTTCATTTAAATAAAGTAGCACGGCTTGAATTTAAGTGCCTGGATCACATTTATCTCTGCTTTGCTAAAGAATCTAATGATGTTTTACACATAAAATATATTCTGGTGGCCTAGAGTTGATCAGATACACAAATTTAAAAGTGAAAATTAACGTCTATTCATTTCTGTGTTCATCTTCGTCAGGATAATTAATGTAGTGCAATCTTCTACCGTGGCATAGTTGTGTTGCATATCTAGCTATAACTCTTGATATAGGTATAAAAGCAAATTAGCTAAAAGTAGACTTGTAACGCCTTTTACGCTTGTTATAACTTATAATCTCTACATGTATTGACGTATGGGGTCTTTTGAGGGAACAATTTCCTACCACTTTTAACAAGCTTGGTTTCATGTCCATATCATATCTACAAGATTCTATGTTCTAGACTTTCAAAAAAGGAAAATAAAGTGGCAGTAAAATCTAGACTAGAGATTCTGATAAATGAAAGCTCTCTAGAAAGCCGATACAATCTGAAATTATGCACCTTTACATCTTCACCCTTTATCTTCTGCTCTGGGAGCATCTTGTCTATGTAGTTACTTATGAGGCTTGTATCTTATGACCTTTGGTCTCGAACATTAACCCCCTATTGCTCGGCCACATGCACGCATATATTTTTGCTTGTATCTTGTTTCTCAATGTTGTGCTTTATATTTGGCTAACTTTTCTGTGTCCCAATAAAGTCAACTGAAGCATTTTGTCTGATACATATAATTTTTGATATTTTCTCAGGGGTTTTACCTAAATATTTTAGCTCAGAATGGTCATTTGCTCAGTTCCACTTGCCTGAATACACCCAGTTCATCGCAACATTTGGTTCTCAGAACACTGTCATCATTGTAGGCGTAGATGGGAGGTAAGCTACTTACGTCACTAATAAATTACTAAAATAATCTTTATGTGGCTTATTGTGGGGGCTTCTACGTTGGATGATAGATACTCCCTACGTTTTTTTTCTTAAGTGCCCCATCCATTCAAAACACATATATTAAGCAAGTATGATATTTTACATTCATAACCTTATTTATTGCAATCTATTTTTTTAGAGCCAATTTGTTACTAGAATTGAAGAGAACGATAAAATGGCAAAGATAGCTATTTGATTCTGAAATGGTACACTTAGTATAAAGCCAAATAGAACACTTAAAAGAACAATGGGTTAGATTATTTATAAAGAACAATTTGAAGACGATCAAAAAGGTTGAAGTATTTTAATCCTTCATAAATAATCTGATTATTTATGAAATATGTACTTGAAATGCTGCGAATGATATCCACCTTTTTTCTTCGATGTATCAGCTTTTACAGGTGCAGCTTTGATCCGGTGAATGGAGGAGAAATGGTGAAGCAGGAGTATATCCGCTTTCTGGAAACCGAAACCACATCCCAGTAGTGCTCTCCTACATTGCTATGCATTTCCCCCCTCTTCCGATGTATATATACACAGATGATCGATTGTACAAGTGTATATTTTATTGCATACCTTTCGATTGTCAATTTTTTTTGGTGCTGATGTAATTATAAATTACCAGAAAAAATAAATTAACTGCACCGGTTTTACGGCAAATGATAGTTGTCGTCGTTCTCATATGATTCGAACAGAGAGAAGGGTCTATTTAGAAGAGAGTACAAATGAAAGAAGCAAAACGGTTATTGATGTATCTCGTGTTAACCATGATCATTGCAAAAAAAAAAAAAAAAAAAAAAAAAAAAAAAAAAAAATTCATTGGATGCCTACATCTCGAGCAGTTTGGTAAAATTAGTAGGAAATATTGGGGCAACATAGACAAGTAATTATGCAGAGGGATCAATTCTTTGTGTTATGCTCCCCTCGATCCGGTACACTATGTATGTTTGCCCAGATACGAATTTTAAAAATTGGTACACTATGTATGTTTGTCCAGATACGAGTTTTAGAAATTGTTGGGTGAGTGTGATGCAGTGGAAAGAGTGGTCTACTTAAAATTGTTGAAATGAATTCGCTTTAGTAATAAAAGTGAGTAGAATGAGGTATTTTTGTAGATAATTGGAGATAGTGATGTTGAATAACGAAAAAAATAATTGTTGGTATCGTTCAAAAATAGAAAGTGCATAATTTGGAGAATTTCTCAAAAATGAGATACCTGATCGGCCCGACAAAGAAGAAGCCTCGAGGAAGTAATAACAAACATGAGTTCCCTTTCCCTATCGAGAATTATATAAATAGAAATATAAACTTTATGCAAACGTTAAAACAATATTTGGACCATAAAACATTATTTTTTATGGTTTTTTAAGCATATTTTGATTAAAAAAATTATTTGTTACACGATGTTCTAAAATATACTCCCTTCGTTCCTCTAGTTTCTTCTTATGTTTCCGTTCTGAGACGTGGCCCAAGTTTCTTCCTATCCATTTTTGGACATTATCCCACGATCACAATATATATTATACCCTTTTAAATATCATGGCATATATATATATATATATATATATATATATATATATATATATATATATATATATATATATAGGGAGCGGATCCAATAGGAACCGTCCCTTAGGTAGTAATTAGGATCCGTTATATATATATATATATATATATATATATATATATATATATATATATATATATATGATCCTATACAAAATAGATTTATCGTAAAAAATAAAAAATGATGCATATTATGCATAATTTATAATGCATGACATACATAACTATAATGCACAATGCATTATATGCATTATCTATACAATCATAATGCACCAGTTAATCTACACCGTAGATCACACAGATCAATGGTCTAGATCACTTCTCATTTCTTACGGAACTTGTCTTTTGTATGTGATCTCTCCGCTATATATATATATATATATATATATATATATATAGGGATTGGATCATATGAGAACCTTTCATTTTGTGAGAACTAGGAACCAATTCTATCCATCCATTTGTTCTGAATCTATGGCTATAAATTATTAGCGAAAATTAATATTTTTTATTAGATTATTACGGTTTTTAATGAGTTAGGGGCATATTTGTCTACTTTTACGATCTCGTAATTAATCGTTACTATAATTATGGTGTTGCATGTGGTTATTACCGTGTTTTGCGGTGGTTATCTAACCATGTTCATGAAATATGCATGGTTTAATTCCATTCCTTGAACAATTACGTCTCTACTTTTTTTTTTTTTTTTTTTCTTCTTATGCATTGAATTTTTCTCGTCGGGGTATATTAGGTGTCAGGGTATATTAGGGTCAGTTGTTTAACTTTTTATGGTGCTTAAATTAAAAATTTTCCTAGCATTAGTTAAAAAAATGTATATATATATTTTTAAGTATCTTATAATAACTATTTAAGCATAATATATATACTTATAAATGTAGTTGGATTCATAATATTAACAAAAGGAATTTGGGGATTAATTAGTTAGCAATTAAACATCATATTTAATAAATATTTAAGCATCATATACTGTATTAATTATTTAGGCACATGAAAAACTAATCTTGTGATTGAAAACTAAACCTTGTAGTAAAAAATTAAACTCTGTCCAAAAAAATTAAATCCTAGGGCAAAAGTAAAACCCTTGGTACTTACCCCCCGATGATTTAAGTTTCTCTGACATGGTTTAGTTTTTAATTACAAAGTTTCATTTTATATCCAATAACATATTACAAATTTGCTTAATTAATTTTTTTGTATGTGCTTAGAAGTTAGTATTATTGTAATGCTAAGAAGTTAATGTTAACATGTTTTTCTTTTTTAGCATCGATTAATAATTGTTAAGCATCCTATTATAACTATTT
>CM057079.1:14756413-14914942 GCA_029379335.1 Thymus mandschuricus
AGTACGCCAAGCTCAGTTCGGATCCACTGCCCTCTAAGTTTTCAAGGGGGTACGGCAAGCTCAGTTCGGAATCCCCGAACTCTAAGTTTTCGAGGGAGTACGCCAAGCTCAGTTCGGATCCACTGACCTTTAAGTTTTCGAGAGGGTACGACAAGCTCAGTTTGGATTCCCAGAACTTCAACTTTCCAAGGGGGTACGCCAAGCTCAGTTCGGATTCCCGGAACTCCAAGTTTACGAGGGGGTATGTCACTTCACTTTTACCACGGGAACCCTCAACAAGACACAACACGTCACCTCCATCACCCAACGCTTTTTTTTTTTTTTTTTGGGGGGGGGGGGGGGGGGGATGTGATAGGAAATGGCCCATCTCCCTAGGCCCAAAGCCCAACAGGCCCAGATCGGCACAAGCCCAACAGGCCTAGGGAGTTGAGCCCTAAAGGTCAAGAACGTGGGTTGATGGAGAAGGAACCGGAGCCAGGAAACTGCCCACACCTCCACGTTCCCACGACCACAACTGTCATTCACTTCATCTATAAATAGGAGGATTGATTGTATTGTACTTACTTACGCTATTTTGAATACAAAGCATACCCTTTTCCTCCCCGTGAACGTAGATCACCCCGATCGAACCACGTAAATCTCGTGTCTTCTTTTAATTCCGCACACAAACCATGTACAAACTCTCATTTTAATTGGGCCGCGAATCAAAGGTTCATCAAGGTTATTCTTTCACACGTGGAGGAGATTGCTAAAAACAATAATGCATGGATGCTTAAATCATTTTTAAGCAACAGAGAATTTAAAGAAGATTGCATTATGGATTTTAATTCGGCAAGCTTCGTTCCAGCCATGCTGCCATTAACATCAGGATATGATTCGAGCACTTCAGCGGAGATCAAAGAGTTCAAGGTCCTCATCACCTATATCACCAGATGGGGCAATTGAAAGCAAGGAACACAAATACGGGGACTACCTCTGTCGATACATCTCGATAAATAAGGAACATCAAGCTGCCAAGCTCAGCAAGTTCGAAGCCACGCGACACTCGGAACATTGTTCACCTCAAGAGGTATTATGCATAGTGGTAGAGAGTTCATGTTTTGAGTCAAGTCTTTTGAGTCAAGTCTTTCTCGAGTCAGTCCGGTCTCGCATATTCTACTACCTATGCATACTACCTCTCATCTTTTTCCGCACTATCCTGACGAGGAAAGTGTGTTACCCTTGAGACATGTATCTCGGGTATGAAATAAGAGGACACCACCCCTACCGATACATTTCGGGAAACCAGGAACATGAGGGGACCACCCCTACCGATATTTCTCGGCAAACCAAGAACCTAAGACTGATACATCTCGGCAAATCTAAGACTGATACATCTCGGCAAAATCTAAGGAGACCACTCCTACCGATATCTCTCGGCAAATCAGGAACCCACCGATTATAGGCATTAAAAGCCACTTCGGTCACCGATAATAGGCATTAAAAGCCACTTCGGTTATGTAAACAGTTGACTTTGTCAAAAATCCACCTCGGTTGGATTGACCTCTGATACAAACCTAGTCGAGCAAAAGATGTCGACGAAGATACGTAGCCCAGAATCGGAAGCCATAGATTAAAAATAAACGAACAAAGTAAAAGGATAAGATGGAATATCCCAATATACCTACACTCTAACCCTCTAAAGGATATAAGTCAGATTAGATCCACCTATACCCCAAAGAGACAGTCATCGTAGTCACACGGGGACGATGAATGACACACAAACGAGGGTGATGAACTCGATTGATTCGCCGATAAAAAAATACCTCTATGATATAAGAAATCCATAGGATACACAAAGGAGATAAAATCTCACATTTCAATTGATAATCAAATATTTTGAGGCTTATTTTTGTCACCCGTATTTAGGCCCTATTTATAAGCTTCAAAAAGTCCTAATTACACAAAGAAACTAGTTAAAAATCTATCCTAAGATATACCAAATCAAATCCTAAACTAAAAAGGAATAAATCTCCAAAATAATGCTTAAAATAAATCTATCAACTAGAGAACTAAATAAAAACGAAAATTACATAAAATTAAATCTATAAAATAATATCTTCAAGCTTTATCCCATAAAAACTCCATATCTCGATCCAAAAGCTTGTTATCTCGAACCATGGGCTGCATCAACCTCGTCACCTCGTCAAAATCCACCTAGCTGGATAAGAGAGCTTGACTTCGTCAAAAATCCACCTTGGTTGGATTGACCTCGTCACCTCGTCAAAACCCACCTAGCTGGATAAGAGAGCTTGACTTCGTCAAAAATCCACCTCGGTTGAATTGACCTCGTACCCTCGTCAAAATCCACCTAGCTGGATAAGAGAGCTTGACTTCGTCAAAAATCCACCTCGGTTGGATTGACCTAGGCACCTCGTCACCTCGTCAAAATCCACCTAGCTGGATAAGAGAGCTTGACTTCGTCAAAAATCCACCTCGGTTGGATTGACCTCGTCAAAATTCACCTAGCTGGATAAGAGAGCTTGACTTTGTCAAAAATCCACCTCGGTTGGATTGACCTTGTCACCTCGTCAAAATCCACCTAGCTGGATAAGAGAGCTTGACTTCGTCAAAATCCACCTCGGTTGGATTGACATCGTCACCTCGTCATCTTGTCAAAATCCACCTAGCTGGATAAGACAGCTTGACTTCGTCAAAAATCCACTTCGGCTGGATTGACCTCGTCACCTCGTCAACATCCACCTAGCTGGATAAGACAGCTTGACTTCGTAAAAAATCCACCTCGGTTGGATTGACTTCTTCACTTCGTCCAAAAATCCATTAAAGCCATTTCGGCATCAGAATCTAATACTTTGGCGGGGCAATCAACTTCAAATATGGTGACTCCTCCATGACGAACGAAGTGAAGATTTCAGCTCGACATCACACCCACAATCCCACATCTTTTGGGGGGATATGATGGGATAATACCCAACTCGAATAAGGCCCAACTCCAAGCCCAAGAAGAGATCCACCCAGGCAAGCCCAAGAGACAACATGGGAGATGGACGTGGGATCATGGGGCCATCACTAATATCCCCACGTCTAAAAGCATTTATGGAGGGAGGAGAAAATAGTTATATAGGGATGATAGATTCATTGTAAAAGATATATACGCTCTTTGTAGTCTCTGTTGGATCCGTGAAGATCGCTCGGATGTTAATCAATTAAACAAACACATATCATGCAATTTCCTAGATCCTAAAGCGGAAACAGATCTAGATTGCATACCTTGTCGGGGCAGATCCAGCCGGTATAATGATATTTGGTGAAGTATTCCACGCACTAGATCTCTGCACACGAGATCTAGCTCTTCTCGTAAACCTCGAGATCTTCTAGAGTATTCCCGAGCACAGAGAAGAATTCCGGATGGACGGAAATCTTTCTTCTCTCCTTCCCCGTAAAACCCTAGCCGCCACCTTTCGTATGTGAACCGATAATTGTCCGTGTGCTGAATCCCTAATCACCATCTATATATAGAGAGGCAAATTAGGGTTAGGGTTTCTCTTACTGGGCCAGGCCTGCTTCTGTTGGGCTACACTAGGGATCTTAAGGAGGATATGGACTGGGCCTCCCAATATAATTAATAATCCAAGTATTCTCTGGGCCCGAATACTTTACTTAATTATATAAATATTATTTCACTCCACTATAGAAATAATATTGCACTACCGTCCATCTCCCGAATTATTATGCGCCGGGCTCCTTTTTGGATTATATTATTTCTCGTGTTAAAGATATCGCATGTCCATTAATTAATTAAGCTTACTGATAGCTCTATTAATTAATATCCCATTCCGAGAGTAGTACCCGCTCGACCTTATTATTATATCGGAACTTAATCCACCTGCAGGGTTTAATATAATAATCTTTGGAGCGCCTCAAGGGGACATCATCAACTCGGACTCAGCCGAGACACGATTTCTAGCATTAATATTAATTATCATATTTATAATATCATTACCCAAGATATCGAGATGCTTTGAGTTGTAATAACTCTCACTCATTGATAAATCAAAGTAATAATTATCATAAATATATAATTCAATATTATATGACAAGAATTAAGAAATAATAATCGTCTGAGATCTTTGATCCTTTTATTAAATCAGTACAAAAGGATTTATCTCACCGCAATCCTGTTCAATGCATCTGGATGCATTAGTATAAGCTACTTAGCCAAGATCAGCTAATATCAAGCCTTATACTACAACCTTAACAAGTAATTTGTCCACAATTACTTAGGTTGCGAATACTATTTAAGTATATAAGAAAGTGATAATATGATCTTCCGTGTGAGCCCACACCATATTATCTATAATATATACTACAGGACGATATTTTGCATAACCATAACACGAATAAATATGCAAAAACATATGACATTATTTATTTCATAAAACAGGAAGAAGTACTATACAACTCAGCATAAAAAGTATGCTTTTCAGTATATAATCCCAACAATCTCCCACTTATACTCAAAAGCATGCTTTCAAGTATACTACTACACTAAATATCTCTCCCACTTATACGCAAAGCAGTGCTGTCATGCAACGAACTCCCATGCTTCCAACATGCCTTTCGAACACCTTGATAGACAAGGCCTTCGTGAAAGGATCAGCCAGGTTATCCTCCGAAGCAATCTTTGACACCACGACCTCTCCTCTTTTCACATACTCTCGTATGAGGTGGTACTTCCTTTCAATGTGTTTACTGGCCTTATGGGTTCGTGGTTCCTTTGAATTTGCCACTGCACCAGAGTTGTCACAGTAAATTGTGAACGTCTGAGGCAAATTCGGAATCACGTCCAAATCCAACAAGAAGTTCCGGAGCCATACAGCCTCTTTGGCTGATTCCGAGGCTGCCACATACTCAGCCTCCATTGTGGAGTCAGCAATGCATTTCTGCTTTACGCTCCTCCAATATATGGCTCCACCTCCCAGTGTAAAAACACATCCTGAGGTAGACTTTCGAGAATCCCTATCTGATTGGAAATCAGAATCAGTGTATCCCAGAGGATGTAGACTGTCAGACTGAAAGACCAACATATAATCCCTAGTCCTTCTCAGGTACTTGATTATATTCTTTACAGCAGTCCAGTGTCCTCTTCCTGGGTTAGACTGATATCTGGCAACCATGCCCACAGCATAACAGATATCCGGTCTAGTGCAAAGCATAACATACATGAGGCTTCCAACTGCCGAAGCATACGGAACTCCTTTCATGTCATCTATCTCAGCTTGTGTCTTCGGACACATATCCTTCGATAGATGGATTCCAATCTGGAGAGGGAGAGATCCTCTCTTGGAATTCTCCATGCTAAAGCGCTTTGCAACCGTATCTATATAGGTTGCTTGGGAAAGACACATCATTCTCTTCTTACGATCTCTAAAGATCTTGATCCCAAGAATGTGTCCTGCTTCTCCCAAATCCTTCATCTTGAATTGCCTGGACAGCCACATCCGTACGTCTGATAACATATCTACGTTGTTGCCAATCAATAGAATGTCATCCACATACAGTACTAGAAACACCAAGTCGTTTCCTTCACACTTCTTATACACACAACTCTCATATACACACTGCGTGAATCCATATGACTGGATTACTTCGTCAAACCGTGTGTTCCAAGACCTAGAAGCTTGCTTAAGTCCATAAATGGATCGCTTAAGCCTGCACGCAAGATGCTCACTTCCTTCGGCAATATAACCCTCTGGTTGGCGCATGTAGATAGGTTTATCAAGACTACCATTAAGGAAAGCAGTCTTGACATCCATCTGCCAAATCTCCAGATCCATATGGGCCGCAATTGCCAAGAGAATCCGGATCGACTTAAGCATGACGACAGGCGAGAAGGTTTCATCATAATCGATACCCTCTTTCTGAGTGAAACCTTTTGCCACAAGTCTAGCTTTGAAAGTTTCAATCTTTCCTTCAGGTCCTCTCTTACGTTTGTAGACCCACTTACACCCGATGGGTTTAACCCCTTCAGGAAGTTCTACAACGTCATACACATCGTTCTCATGCATGGATTCGTTTTCCGAATCCATTGCAACTTGCCAAAGCTGTGCATCTTTGTCTTGGATTGCCTCTTTGTATGTCCAGGGGTCTGAGTCATCTTCACCAGGTAAGTTGTCCGAAGACTCTCCCAAACACAACCATCTTTCAGGTTGGATGATGACCCTCCCACTGCGACGAGGCATATTCTGAGGTTGTGTACTAGTGTCAACACGTGGTGCAGTTAATGGTGCTGCATCTAGTACGGGTGGTTCAGGCGGGTTTGTATCCCTCATCTCTTCTAGGATGACCTCACTCATGGGTTTGTGATTGTTCATATATTCTTCTTCCATGAAATGAGCATTGGTGCTGACAATGATCTTTTGGTCCCTTGGACTATAGAACAATCCACCTCTCGTACCCTTGGGGTACCCTATGAACAGCCGTAATTCAGTTCTCGACTCCAACTTATCAGCATCCTTGCGCAACACATGTGCAGGACAACCCCAGATCCGAATGTGTTCAAGGTTAGCCTTTCGGCCTGACCACAACTCCAAGGGTGTTTTGGGTACTGATTTGGAGGGAACTAGGTTTAGAATATATGCCGCTGTTTCTAAGGTATAGCCCCAAAACGAAGTAGGTAGCTCAGAATAGCTCATCATCGACCGAATCATGTTCAGTAGGATTCGGTTCCTGCGTTCTGCCACACCATTCTGCTGTGGTGTTCCTGGCGCAGTAAGCTGGGACGTAATCCCGGCTTGTGACATGTATTCCAAGAATTCAGCGCTAAGGTATTCTCCACCTCGATCAGATCGAATGGATTTGATGGATTGATTATGCTGATTCTCAACTTCTGCCTTAAATGCTTTGAATTTATCAAAGGATTCAGACTTCCGTTTCATCAGATAAACGTATCCAAATCTTGAATGATCATCAATAAAAGTGATGAAATACTCAAAACCACCTTTAGCCTGAATAGACATTGGACCACACACATCCGTATGAATCAAGTCCAACACATTCTCTGATCTGTTGCCCTTGGATTTGAAAATCCTTTTCGTCATCTTACCCTCTAAGCAGGATTCGCAAGTTGGTATCTGTCCTCTTTGGAGTTTATCCAAGGGACCGTCTTTCACCAACCTTTGAATTCGCTTGAGATTAATATGACCAAGCCTCAGATGCCAGAGAAGTGTTTGATTCACATCTGAAGAAACTTTACGTTTCTTTGAACTCAATGATGTGCTGTAAATAGCAGGTACAGTACAGTTGATGGTATAGAGATTGTTAGACATAATACCCGAACAAATGACATCATTGTTACGAAAAATAGTAACGTCATTCAAACTGAAAGTAACCGAATATCCATCCAAATACAATTTGGAAACCGAAATAAGGTTCCTTTTAAAACCAGGTGCTAACAAAACGTCTCTCAAAACCAATGTTTTATCCAAAAACGGTAAACTGACAACTCCCACTGCAGAAACCGCCACGTGCGTAGCATTCCCCATGGTGACGGTGATCTCCCTTGCATTAAGTCTTCGGGTTTGTGAGAACCCCTGCAAGTCAAAACATACATGATCAGTGGCTCCCGTATCTACAACCCAAGTATGTGTAGAACGAGCCGCTAAACAAGCTTCGACTACTAATGCACAAGATTTACCTTTAGGATTGCCTCTTAACTGAGGACAAACCGCCTTGTAATGTCCCTTCTCTCCACAACGGTAACACTTCCCCTTAGGCTTCTTTATCCCTCCCTGAGGTCCTCCCACTCTTTGACTTGCTCGATTTTGAGCTTGGCCAACCTGTTTCTTCTTCTTCTTAATTCTGCCTTTCGGCTTAGAAGGTTCAGAAACAGTGGTCACATGTACCTGAGGTTCAACCCGAAGAACTTCCTCAGCTTGCACAAGCTCATTGAGTAATTCGGATAACGTGTACAACTTTTGATTCATGTTGTAGTTCATCCGAAACTGATCAAAGGATCTGGGGAGAGACTCAATAATAATATCGACCTGGGTTTCCCCATCGATCTCAGCACCAAGGACCTCAAGTTCATTGAGATGACCGATCATCTTTAGAACATGTTCCTTAACAGAATCACCATTCCCCATGAGCATAGTCATAATAGCTCTCATAGCTTTCTGACGCGCTTGGCGACCATGGTGCCCAAACATTTCCGTAAGGCTATAGATCATATCAGCTGCAGTTCGGACATGTTGATGTTGATGCTGCAAAATGCTTGACATAGAAGCCAGTATATAGCATTTTGCCATCTCATCAGCCCTTTTCCAGCTGGTATAAGCCTCACGCTGTTCTGGCGTGGATTCATCAGTAGGTTCAGGGGGGCAAGCCTGAATGAGGACATGCTTGTGTCCGTCAGCAGTAAGAACAATATCCAAGTTTCTTTTCCAATCAATATAATTGGAACCCTCGAGTTTATTTTCTTTGAGAATCGTAGCAAGCGGATTAAGAGACATAGTGAAGCTGAAATAAATAAATAAACATCACATAAACAGTCATATAAAAATTTTTGAAGCAGATTATATTGATAAGCCTTGAAACAATATAAAAAGCATCCCCCAACACCTTAAGTTCTTACATATAAGCCACTATAGGTGGACAGTACATATAATACCTTAAGTAGATCTTAAAATCTTTAACTTATTATCCAATCAACCTTAGCCTTCTGATTGATAAGTTAATAGTTGGTCCTCCTAGCCATGCAAAATAATTAATTACCTTTCCTATAGGGAAATAATTAATTAAGTCGCATCTAAGTGAATACCATAATTTAATATTTCCAAAAATGATTTCTATAAAGAGCAACTCTACCAGAAGGAGCAATTACCTAAATAAAACATTTTTCCAATATTATCAACTTGATTTAACCAATGAATACTATAATCAGTGTCTCCTATAGGGAGGAAGACTCATTGTCAACGCGAACACTAATTATTTCATTTTAAATCAAATTATCTTATATGAAGTCTAAACCAATGAAATCCATAATCAGCATCTCCTATAGGGAGGAAGACTCATCGTCAACGCGAATGCTAATTACTTCATTA
The DNA here is from genome assembly GCA_029379335.1 of Thymus mandschuricus. Classification (NCBI taxonomy): domain Eukaryota; kingdom Viridiplantae; phylum Streptophyta; class Magnoliopsida; order Lamiales; family Lamiaceae; genus Thymus; species Thymus mandschuricus. The sequence continues at coordinate 14,765,515 of CM057079.1, forward strand.
TTTTAAACCAATTATGGAGGCTAGAATTATCATAGTTTTTCGAACTTAATCGAAAAATAACGATAATTTTCTCACACTTAGTAATTTTTATCAAGGTTTTTACCATTTTCAAGCATAGCACATAAACAATTATCGCGAATAATTAAACAACATGCCATCCATCACATCGAAATAAAATAACCATGGAAATAATATAAATTATCCAATCATCATGGTCTTCATTTATCTTCGAACGAGCTTGAAAATCTTGATTCTTCAAGTAACGGGCTGATCTTCACGAGAAAACGGGCCCATTAATTGGCCCGTAGGGTTTCGGCCCGTTAGGGTTTGGAGAGAACCCTAACCGCAAACCCTAGCTACCAAAAACGCCGCTGCCGTCGCCTCTACCGCTGCTGCCTCTGAGCCGCCGCTGCATGGAGCTGGAGGGGACCTCGTTGGAGGTCCCACTGGACGCCACCACCGTCGGTCGCCGGAGAGACAAGGAGCAGCAGCAAAAACGCCACCGCCGCCGCTGCACAGTCGCTGCGCGACTGCCGCGAAAGCAGCAGCTGCCGCCGCCTTTCCCCCGCCTTCCACGCCGCCGTCTAACGCCAGGGAGTCGCCGGCGTTCAGGGAGAACGCCGGCCAGTAGCTGTGCGCGAGCAGCAGTCTCTGCGAGTCGCTAGGGTTGCGAGAACCCTAGCTCGCGCTGCCGCCGGGCAGCAGCGTCTCCGCCGCCGCCGTTGCGCTGTGCTGCCGCTGCTCCCTCCTCCGATCTGCTCCCGTCGTCGAGGGGGTCGAGCAGTGGCTCCCACCGGCGAGGCCGAGCAGCAACAGCCGCGTAGGGCAGAACCCTAGCGAGTTGCACCCGCCGCCGTCGAGCCCTGCCTCCGCCTCGATTTCCGACGTGTTCTTCGACACCTCTCCTCCGGAATTGATCGGTTACATAGATAGGAATTTTACATCGAATTTACATGGAAAAACGAAAAATAAAACCTAATCAAACACGATCAACCCTCGTGTTTTACAAACGCGGCCACAAACAGACCGATTTTAATACACAATTAATACCGAAAAACATTCATATTAACCATGACAATTGGATCTCTGCAAACACACAAAATTCGCATCCAATATAATAATATGAAACATATATTTTGATTAATCAATTAACAGAGCCGAGTTGGCTCTGATACCAATTGTTGGATCCGTGAAGATCGCTCGGATGTTAATCAATTAAACAAACACATATCATGCAATTTCCTAGATCCTGAAGCGGAAACAGATCTAGATTGCATACCTTGTCGGGACAGATCCAGCCGGTATAATGATATTTGGTGAAGTTTTCCACGCACTAGATCTCTGCACACGAGATCTAGCTCTTCTCGTAAACCTCGAGATCTTCTAGAATATTCCCGAGCACAGAGAAGAATTCCGGATGGACGGAAATCTTTCTTCTCTCCTTCCCCGTAAATCCCTAGCCGCCACCTTTCGTATGTGAACCGATAATTGTCCGTGTGCGGAATCCCTAATCACCATCTATATATATAGAGGCAGATTAGGGTTAGGGTTTCTCTTACTGGGCCAGGCCTGCTTCTGTTTGGCTACACTAGGGATCTTAAGGAGGATATGGACTGGGCCTCCCAATATAATTAATAATCCAAGTATTCTCTGGGCCCGAATACTTTACTTAATTATATAAATATTATTTCACTCCACTATAGAAATAATATTGCACTGCCGTCCATCTCCCAAATTATTACGCACCGGGCTCCTTTTTGGATTATATTATTTCCCATGTTAAAGATATCGCATGTCCATTAATTAATTAAGCTTACAGATAGCTCTATTACTTAATATCTCATTCCGAGAGTAGTACCCGCTCGACCTTATTATTATATCGGAACTTAATCCACCTGCAGGGTTTAATATAATAATCTTTGGAGCGCCTCAAGGGGACATCATCAACTCGGACTCAGCCGAGACACGATTTCTAGCATTAATATTAATTATCATATTTATAATATCATTACCCAAGATATCGAGATGCTTTGAGTTGTAATAACTCTCACTCATTGATAAATCAAAGTAATAATTATCATAAATATATAATTCAATATTATATGACAAGAATTAAGAAATAATAATCGTCTGAGATCTTTGATCCTTTTATTAAATCAGTACAAAAGGATTTATCTCACCGCGATCCTGTTCAATGCAACTGGATGCATTAGTATAAGCTACTTAGCCAAGATCAGCTAATATCAAGCCTTATACTACAACCTTAACAAGTAATTTGTCCACAATTACTTAGGTTGCGAACACTATTTAAGTATATAAGAAAGTGATAATATGATCTTCCGTGTGAGCCCACACCATATTATCTATAATATATACTACAAGACGATATTTTGCATAACCATAACACGAATAAATATGCAAAAACATATGACATTATTTATTTCATAAAACAGGAAGAAGTACTATACAACTCAGCATAAAAAGTATGCTTTTCAGTATATAATCCCAACAGTCTCCTGCGGCAGAACCCTAATAAAAACACCGCCGCCTCCTTTTTTCTCCGTGGACGTAGATCGAGAGATCGAACCACGTAAATCCCTCGTGTCGTTTAATCTTCGTTACGTTTATTGCCTTACGAAAATATGATTCAACATGTACACAATTGAAATACAAATTTGAGAATAGAGGATCTCGTCTGCTTATATTGTCCCTTTAATTCACCTAAAATGTATGCTAGAAACTGGGTGGACAGCTTACTGTCCCTTTAATTTACCACAATATCTATGTTGGGTTACGACCTTTTCAGTGTTTATGCAATTGCTTTGAGATTATTATGGTGAACCAAAACACTAAAAGTAACATTAGGAATTACAATGATAAAATTTTGAACCATATACATAAATTAATATTGAAAATCGAGATGAGGAGGACCTATTTTTGTAAGACAGTGTATGCATTGGCTAGTGCTCAAATATAAAGCTTGACGTATGGTCTTTAAATATTAAACGACTTCGTTAGGATATCTTTATCTGAAGAGGAATACCAAGAGGTATTTGACTGTAGCTAACCAATGGGGTCAAAAATCGCAAAAGCAACCATCAAGGACAAGGGGAAAAACAACGTTCAAGCTAAAATTGGTGGGAGAAGACGGTGAAGATGAAATACCAACAAGTAGGCAAAATATTAGGCGTCTTCATCAGAAGTGGATGAAAAATGTCATTTTTTTTTAATGAATATTTTCGAGTTCAATGAAATTTTCTTCATATTTGATTGGCAATGAGGGCTTCAGTTGGGATGTCAAACGGGCCAACCCACCGGGTTTCGGGCTAGCCCTATCGGGTTGCGGGCTTTTCGGATCGGGTTAATCGGGCTTTTTTTTCTTTCGGGCTATTATTTTTTGACCCTAACCCTAACCCACCGGGTTTCGGGCTAGCCCACCGGGCCATTAAGTTTATAAAAAATAAAATTGACATCGTATAAATATAAAAATAATAATTATTTTAGCACGTACTTGTATAAAAAAAATTAAATAAATTATTAAATATTGTGAATTTAACAAAAATATTTTCGAATGTCAATCTTTATTTTACTTTTCACCAAGCAGCGAAGTAAAAAACGTATAGAATTTAAAATGAAGGTTATATTTTTATTAAAACAAATTAAAAATACTCAATAATAATTAAAAACACAACCTAATTTATCAAATTTATAAGTAGAGTAATGAAATATGTCATGAATTCATAATTTATGGTAACCCACCGGGGGCCAACCCACCGGGCTTTCGGGCCAGCCCTATCGGGCTCGGGTTTTTTTCGGTCCAGCCTTATCGGGCTTTTTTACTTTCGGGTTATTATTTTTTGGCCCTAACCCACTATTTTTTTCGGGCTAATCGGATCGGCCCGTCGGGCTCGGGCTTTTTTGACATCCCTAGGCTTCAGCACCGTAATTTGAAGTGTAATTTTTTTTAGCGCTTATGCACTCAAAGTGTTGTGCCCCCTTACAGTTTTAATTTTGTTGATGTCACACTTAAAGCATTTTCTCTGTTTCTAGGAGCTAAGGGTTGATAGGATCAACCTGACCTTGTTAGTCCAGGTCTAGTATTACATTCTAATTGCACAGTTGATTCATCATGTAATGGTGAAGGTTGATTCATAGACCTTGCATATTGGAATTGACTTGTTCTAGCTTAGCTTCCTACAGTCTTCACGACCAAAGAATCTAGCTGATATGCCTTTCATTTCGCTATGCCTTTGAGAAATCAAAATTGCTAGAGTTCTTCACTATGGTCGGGTAATCTACCTTCATAATCGGCCTGACATGTCCTCTGTCACGTGGACTGCCAGCCAGGATGAATCACCCAAAGGCTAGAAGTGAGTCAGCTCCAACAGCTAGTGCCACATCATCAGTGACTACAATGGCTAGAATTTACATTCAAACCTATAAACACTTCAAACAAATTCATATTCAAGTACATGAAACTCTATACTCAAAACTTAAACTCTACAAAACCCTCAACTCAGGCATATCCACTTTCAGACACTAGGAAATCCACGAAGTTTCTCAAGCGTTTGAAGAATCGAGATTTCAAATCACAATCTACTCCGACGACGAAACGTTCACTACTGCTTCATGTCAACCACATAAACTCTCATCACCTTTGTCGCAAGATTAGAGTTGAAGAAGTCATTTGTTCTGCTTTCGTCATTGTAGAGTCATCAAGCTCTCCAACTTTCGGTGTAAGGTTGTTTGATAGTTAGAAAGGTTGTAAGAGTCACGATCCATAACTCGCGTCTAAGTATAGTCAGAGTTATTGTATTTAGGACTGATACTCAATTAGTACAAACAAGAGAGGGTTGAATCCAAATGTTAAAGGGATCCTCAAGTCACGCTCGACCTGACGTGGACATATGAGGGTTATCTTCAAATCACGCTATATCGTCTCTCTCTCTCTCTCATTATCTAATACTCCCTCCGTCCCACTTAATTAGTCTCATTCGAATATTATATACCTCACATATGAATATCAGATGAGACTAATTAAGTGGGACGGAGGGAGTATCTATTATCTGACTGACAATCATTCAACCTGTATATCATCAATCGACATTCTACCACTATCAGGCTAAGAAAGAATTTTCAAGAGTTAGTCAATCTATCCACCAACTTCTGCATTAAGCTGAATATGCTAGATCAAGCTTGCCTTCAAGCTTGATATAGCATACTGACTCTGATCATCGACCTTAATTAGTCGACTTTCACCAAGTTTATTTTCAAAATCAAAAAACAATTGACTATTGATATATACCCCTTCCCCTCCCACACCTCCCACACTTCATACACCAATTTGCCATCGGTCCTCATAAAAGTAAATATTATGCCCAAATGAACATTGAGTTGTACGAGTACCATATTTATATATGAAAGACACTACTAAGTTGGCCATAGATAAATAGTTCTAAATCTTGAGTTTCTTGCAAAAATTAAGCAACAAAGATCCGAAAATAGGCTTCAAATTTTTATATGAATAGTATTTTGGATTTTTAGTATTTTTTTTTTTTATAATGTATTTGCTTTCATTTAAATTTGATTGATGGGTTCAATTTATATTTGTTGAAAATATAAGGCAGATCATCTTATATATATAAGGGGGAGCATCACCGAATAGGAAAAAGAAACAAACAAACACAATAGTAAAAGGAAAGAGATAACGACGTCCAAACAATTATGATGAATTAATCCATGCTATTGCACCAAAAAAAAATAAATTGAGTGTTACCATATAATATCAAACATAATTTGACGAAAATTTTGCATTTTAAAATAAACCTCAAGAGTGTATTTAACACCTTATCCCAAAATCATATGATAAAGTTTGTTATTCTTTCTTCAATATAAATTAGCTTTGTATATCATAAATTAATGATTGCTCAATTACAATACTTTCATTTCTTCTTAAAATTTCACATGTAAACTATTACGTACATGATTAAAATTAGAATAATATATTAAACTACTCATTTTACTATAGACTACTTAAAAGTTACCTACAAAATTAAAAAATAAATTCTACTCACTTTTTGCATGAATGGAGTCGCCATCAGCGGGATCTAAACACGGGACCTCATGGTCAAAGACTCTGATACCATAATAGAATTTTATCTCATCTAAAAGCTCGATTGTTGTTGTATAATTTTCCTATCGTTCATGCTAAATTACTATCGATGGTCTATAACATATGTCACAAAACATAATTTTGTCTTATCCAAAGATAACTCGAGAACTTTCCTTAAGAAGTTGATAATTTTGTATTTTCGTATGAAGGTGAATATTTTTGTACATATCTTGTGAAAAAAGGGTAGAATGCTAAATTACAACAAAAAAAATTTTAAAAATACTTTTGAAACATAAGGATCCTACCATTTTTTTTCACTTTTTCAAATACTCTAAATTGGGTTATAACATAAATAAGATCATGCTTTTATTTTTGAAAAAAATAGTACTCAAAATAAAATGTGAAACGTATCATATTTTCACATTCCTTTTTTCACCTTTTCAAATACTCTAAATTGGGTTATAACATAAAATAAAATCATGGTTTTATTTATGAAATAATCAATTCTAAAAAAAGTGATACATATCATATTTTCACACTCCTTATCAGTTCTCGTGTCTAAAAAAAATGTATTATATATATCGGATGGGAGGGGTAATATGTTCCAAAATTAACACATTATGTTTATTGGATGGGAGGGGTAAGATATTCCAAAATTTCTTAATAAATATATATCGTGTTGAATAATAATTTCTAAAATATTCATTAAAACGTCCATTAAGTATGTGGCCTCGGCCTGCAAAATGCAAATGATAAAATAAAAAAGGAAAGTAACAAAAACAACCCTACGTATCCACAAAAATCCCAAAACAACCTTATGGTAAGGTTAAGTGCAATTAGCACCTTAACGTATCAAGAATGAGAGCAATTACATTTACACCCTCTTACTAACGGTTTAACTAACACTGTCTGTAATAAATGTGTTAATTCATTTCCTTTTCCATGTGGACTTCATTTTCTTCCTAAACTCTTCATTCTCTGAGTCGCTTAAATGCATCAACTCTCCCTGAACGAGTCCATCATTCGGATTGGAGGGAAGATGTCGTTGATGTTATCCCTCGTCACAGTCACCAAGAACGCAACAACTTACTTCTCCCGATTTGCCTCCGAGCGGCTATTTTGAGCGGGATGACCGCATAATTCATGCCTTTTACAGGTGACTTAGCGCACCTGGCCACCGGGCTCCTCCCTTGAAGAAGTGACCCGGGTTTGATTCCTGGTGGGAGCGAATTGGGAGATATAAGGTGGCTGGGAGATTTTCTTGGAGTGTTTGGGAGCTAGGCGTACTAACATTTAATCTAACATCTAACATTTGTCCAATTAAAAAAATTTAAAAAAAAAAAAAAAAAAAAAGGGTGGAGATGACATTGTGATTGAAGAAATGGGTGTTGTGAAAATGGGAGTAGTAATCTAAATAGTATGCGTGCATTCTTTCATGAGGGAAAAAAGAAAATACCCAATTTCAACTTAAAAAACAAAATTTTGCTTTGTATGTTAAAAAACACAACTTATACCCATATTTTCAAATTTTGTACCAAAATGCCCTTGCTTTATGCTTTTTACTTTTTGCTTTTTGACTTTGACCACCAATTCTCTATCTCTCTTCCGGTAATTTTGGTGTTACAAATCGTACTGTGTTCCATACAAATAAGTACTAGTAATCTTTTTTTGTGTTTCGTACTGCGTACTTAAGTACGCAGTAAGATTTTCTTCCTTTCGTACTGTGTAGTTAAGTACGCAGTAAGATTTTCTTCCTTTCGTACTGTGTACTTTAGTATATCATGTAAATTGAACAAAAACTTACACAAGACTAGTAATCTTTTTTTGTATTTCTTACTGCGTACTTAAGTACACAGTAAGCTTTTCTTCCTTTCGTACTGTGTACTTTAGTATATCATGTAAATTGAACAAAAACTTACACAAGACTAGTAATCTTTTTTTGTGTTTCGTACTGTGTACTTAAGTACGCAGTAAGATTTTCTTCCTTTCGTACTGTATACTTTAGTATATCATGTAAATTGAACAAAAACTTATACAAGACTAGTAATCTTTTTTTGTGTTTCGTACTGTGTACTTAAGTACGCAGTAAGCTTTTCTTCCTTTCGTACTGTGTACTTTAGTATATCATGTAAATTGAACAAAAACTTACAAAAGACTAGTAATCATTTTTTTGTATTTCGTACTGTGTACCGAACAAATCAAATAAGATTTTCAAAATATATTCCGAATTCATGTGAGAGAGAGATAGAGAGAGAGAGTAATTGAATGTTGGGCTCGTAAAAAAAATATGAGTTCTTCTTACACCTCCGATTCACCACAAAAAGAAGTGGAAATAAATTATTCAATACATCAAGAACCCTAAAATCACCTAAATATTAAACAATAACAATAGTAATTTGATTAATGCACTTTGCCTAAAACACTACTACACCTCCACTGCGTGCTTACTGTGTGGGGCAGTAGAAGTACACCAATATGTTAGAGAGAGAAAGAGAGAAATTACATAAAAGAAAAAAGAAACTGATTTGTCAAATTTCAGAGAAATTAAACCAAAATCGACAAACGCATAAACCGAAGCCTCACATCAATGGCTGCAATGCGCGCTTAGGCACGGGAACCGGCTTCCCCACCGGATGAACCAACCGCGGCGGCGCTACTAGAGGCGATTTCTCCACCCCTTCCATCTGCAGGCCAACTGCTTCTTCCCTCTGAAAATCTCTACTTGTTCACCACTACTACTGCATCACTCTCCTCCCAAATCAGAAATAATGGAATAATAATTATATATTAAAAATAATCTAATCTGCACCATTGCAATCATCTTGAGTTGGGGCGGAGAATCCGCATTTGGGTTTTTTAGAAGAAGAAATGAGGTTGAAGCTGCTTCCATGGCGGTCGAGATTCAAGTTCGATCTACGCGCCTGCATCATCGTCGCGCTCGCGATCTTCCCCTCCGGTTTCCTGCGGTTCGTGCAGTGCCAGTTCGACCAGCTGCCTCCGCCCCAGCTGCTAGCTCCGCCGTCCTTTCAGTCTCCGACGGGGTTAGCTTACAGCAGTCTTGATAATCTCACCTCCGCCATTCTCTCCAGCAAGCTCGTTCAAGACTACAGCTTCTGCCGTACGCCTTTATACTTTCCGGTAACCGGATTCGTCGAACCGAAGGCCCTCTTCTTGCTGGAGCCTTTCTCGCTGTTGTCGGAGCTCTCCGCCACCACCTCCTCGGCGACGTCGACCCCTCCGATTCCGACCCCGTCTTCACCCCCTCCCACTTCCGCTCCGCCGCCTCCGAACTCATCTCCCAGATTCTCTCCCGCCGCCGAATACCCTTCGTCGTCGGCGATAGAGAGAGAAAGAGAGAGAGGGGTAGAGAGAGAAAGAGAGAGTGAAGAAATAAAATAGAGAGAGATGTTGATGTGTATAATGAAGAAAAATTGGTTAGAAAAAAGAGAAAAAGTAAATAGTAACTCCGAACCTAAAAAGCAGGGGCGTTTTTGTCTACCGAAGCAAAAAATGGGTATTTTTTTGTGTTTTAAACTTCCAAAGCAAAATTTTGTTTTACTAGTAGAAATTGGGTATATGACTATATATTCTCTTCTTTCATTAGGAGTTTCAGGGTGGAGGCCATGGTGGACAAGGGCGGAACCAAGACTAAATTACTATGGGGGCTAATTTATAAAATTCGATAAAATATACACTGAAATGTAATACGAATAAAAAAATTCGATAAAAAATACACTGAAATGTAGAGATTCTGGCGACGACCGTGGGGGATTCAGCCTATGCTAGCCTCCACGTAGTTCCGCCACTGACGGTGGAACGGTCATTTTTAACGAAGAAGAAGATCAAGTGGCCGCACAATGGAAAAAGAATAGAAAATAAATAAATAAATAAATAAATAAATAAATAAATAAATAAATAAATAAATAAGAATTGAATTACCAAACTTTGTTAGCTTAGGCGTTGATGAGGGGTGTAATTGCTCTCATATTTGATATGTTAAGGTGCTAATTGCACTTAACGTTAACGTTACCATAACATTGTTTGTGCATTTTTCTGAAGAGAAGTGATATGCTAGTCACCTTTGTGGGTACCTTCGTCATTTTTTCATTTCGACATAATTATGTTCGATTTTTTCAATTGTAATATATTCTAATTCCTTATAAATTAATATTGAAATCACTAAATCTAATATATATATATATATATATATATATATATATATATATATATATATAGCGGAGAGATCACATACAAAAGACAAGTTCTGTAAGAAATGAGAAATGATCTGGACCATTGATCTGTGTGATCTACGGTGTAGATTAACTGGTGCATTATGATTTTACTAAAATGCATTATGATTGTATAGATAATGCATTATAATGCATTGTGCATTATAATTATGTGCATCATGCATTATAATTATATGCATAAAATGCATCATTTTTTATTTTTTACGATAATCCTATTTTGTACAGGATCTCACCCCTATATATATATATATATTAATGTTCAATTAGTTTGTTTTTTCTTCTAATTTTAAAAAATGTATAATAAAATAAATCGAGCTTTGACATTTATATATTTTTGGATATATTGATTTCAATATTAATTTATAAGATATTAGAATATATTACAATTGAAAAAATCGAATAAAATAATGTCGAACACGAAGGTGCCCATAAAGGTGATTAGCATAAGGTGATTAGCATATCATTTATCTTTTTCTGAATACGATATGATTGTTTTTGCTATTTTCTGAATAAAAATAAAAATAAAAATAATTTACAACTCCAAGGAAACAATCAATAACAATCATTTGTCAAGAGAAAAACGGTTAATTTTGTAACGAGCGCATCATTTCGTGGAGGAGCCGCCGCGCCTTTTTAAACCCAAAGGGGAAATGAAATTTCCCTCTGTTCTTCGAATTCTGCATCAATGGCCAATAGCGACGACGGGACTGGGTTCCCGCCAAATTCATGCCTCTCTCCGCCGCCGCCCACTTCGGCCATTCCCCTACAATTGTGCGGCTTCCAAAGTGGCGACACAGTTCAAATACGAGGCGACACCGGCGAGTTGCAATTTTCTGTTCAGTTCAACCTCCGTAGAGAGGACCGCCGTTCCGATAACGAGTTCAGTATCCTCGAAGCAGACGTCCCAGAAATCGTAAATTTTCGCGACTCTGTTCAATCATCGCCGTATTTGACTCCAACTTCTTCAACCGGCCAGTTCGAGGGTCACATAAACAATGCCGATGAAAATTTGGGGTTTGACCCGCCGTCGACAGGTGGCGTTATGACGCGGTTGAGGAGCGGCGCTTTGTCTCCGGTGAAGTATTATCACGTGGGGATTTATGGTGTTCCCGGAGGCAGATTGAATTCCGGAAAGAAAAGGAAGCCGAAGAAGGTGGTAAGGAACGGGGATAATCTGTTCGAGGAAATGCTTAGAAGACGGAGTCTGCCTGTAAGGCCTTGCAATTCGTATGCATTCTTCCTGATGAAGAATTGGGGCGTGGTTAAACGGCTTTCATTTGCCGAAACGAGCAAGAGGTTGAGTAAGCAGTGGTCCGACCTCCCCCACGACGTGAAGAAGGTATATAGTTTATCTTTTTTGATATTTTTGTTTGGGATTTTAGAAGATGATAGATTACAATTTGGACACATGTTTGATTATAATGTTTCGTTTCGATGATGCTTTTCTGATAGGAGTACGAGGATATAGCTTCGAAGGATAATGCCAGATATAAGAGGCAATGCTTGCTACTGAGGAACGATGCTGAGCAAAAGACAACTTGTTGCTCCAGTTAAGGTTATGAAACCTTGGAGAATATGTTACTCATGCATAGTATGTTATTTAAATACTTATTTGTACCTGAATTGAAATAGTTTGATTAATTGGTATATTAACATATATAACGTATCTAGTTAGAAAATTACATTCAAACGATAATAGCAAATGAATACATAGAGTATCTATTTATATAGCTTTGAACTAATTTTATTATATTGGCTATGCTTGGATTTCGAATGTATGATTCAATTCTAGTATATTATCAGTTTATAGGTTATACCTACCTCTAGGCTAATTTTTTCTTTCTTTGTTTAAATCCAATGTTGAAACATAGTGGTCAATGAATTCATGGATTGCAATTGAGGTTGAACATTTTTAGGCATAAATATTTGATTCATGCTACAACAAACCTTAATATGAATGTTAGAAATGCCTCTCAATAATGATACATGCCACTCGTTAAGAAAGATTTAAAATGAAAGGAAAACGGTGATAGAAATGCACCAGTTGATTGAAAGAAAGCCTGCACGCGCACGCACCCATAAATAAGGAAATTTAGAAAAGGCTTGAGGAACTTTACAGTTGTGTGTCCAGATGAATCAGATGCCAGAATTTGGCCATGTTGTTATGTCAACTTGTTTGAACTCGATATTGTTCTGACCATCCTGCTCACAGTAAAAATGGTTTCTTGTAGACATCGAATTGTTCATTGGCACTCAGCTGTGGTTCCTGAAATAAAAAAAGAAACTTCAGGAGGGAGTAATTTTTATGATAACCTCCCAATACGCAGTGCTATAGGGGAAGTGGGGTACATTCAATGGTGGAGCCGAAGGGGGAAGAATTTTTTGTTTGGTGTGGCAAAATTTGAATGCTTAATTTAGATAAAAATAGTTTTTAATACAATCTGAAAATTTTCAAAAATATTTATAAAGATGGGATAAAGGTTAGGACCATTGTTGTGTGTGGCTTTGCCACTAATTACTTTGATGCTGAAATTTTACGTAACATAAGTGTGTGGTGATACCTGTCTGAGTCCAACACCACTCCCTCCTGTCAAAAGCATAGTGAGTAGTATCGAGACAGGACCCCCTCCAGGCATTAGATCGTTGTTAGTTTGCCGGATAGTAGACCTCATTGCATTTAGGATACTCCCATATGTAGCTCCCTGTCCCAGCTTCTCTATTGCTTGGATGAATGCAAATGTCATTGCTCCTGTAGAAGTCACTTTGGATAGAGCCTGTCCGAGTCCGGTTATTAATTTCTCTCGGTCGTTCGCTTAAGTGGGCGTTTACTTTGGGTGACAGCTTGGGTAGGTTAAAGTAATAATAGGCTAATGTATAACATACTTTGTATTCAAAGGATTACATGATACCACAATTGAGTGTTATTTTCGTTATTTTCATTGTGTAAAATACTCCATTCTTATTGATGAAGTAAATAACTACGAAGTTGCTGTATCATGTAATCCTTTAAATGCTCAGTTTTATATATGTGTAATCAGTTTAATATGTCATTCAAGTGAACGCTTCCTAATGGGAAGGGAGTTCGAGACATGCTGAAATCCAAATGTGCATGAATACAGTGCAAACTTACAGCTGTATCAGCAGAAGTTTGATCATCGTCACAGCCACTGAAGGATATGGCTTCTCCCCCACTTGTGCCTTTCCATGCCCCGGATGGAGGCCGATGGTCTTCCCATGCACACCTTCCACTTCTGTATGAACATGTATATGTTGGTTAAACTTGAGAGAGAGAGAGAGAGAGAGAGTCTCAGAGAGAGAGACAACTGACCTGTCCATTCTACATAGAAAAGGTAAATCTAGCACTGTGCCGCTGTGACATGCATCTATTATCGCGTGAAGCTTGACCCCAGCGGGGAGAGGCCTGACTATGGTAGCATTGATTTCGTTGTCAACGATCATCCCCTGTGTTTCATAATCTAGAGGGCAAATAGTTTCATCCATTCCATCAATCTCATCTCCGGTGTAGTTCTTCTGCTGCGACCCATGCCCGGAATAATGGAATACCAGTGAGTCCCCCGACTGACAGCCCTTGACTAGCCAAAACATGGCCATCCTGATGTTGTGTTTCGTTGGAATCCTGTAGGGGTCACTTTCCTCTTCTGCAAATAATAATATGAATGATATTCTTGAAGCATTGTGTCATTGTCTAACTGTTGTTAGATCCCTTGTAACACTATAGTCAAAACTTCTATATGATTCCTTGCCTTTGGGGTACCATTTTCAATATTGTTACAGAATTTCAGCATATACATTGCTTGCTTTTGGATGATTATTAAACAAATCCAACTCATATAGGTTCTCTAACAATAATTTCAAAAGGTAGATTCATCTTTAGTTACTTGTGAATATTTTTCTTTGTTAATCATCCTTTCATTTCAATGAAATTGCCTGATCAGAAGACAGCAAACCAGAGAATATTCCAACAGAAAAGGCAAAGATGCGACTTTAGCTGATCACTACTCTCACCATTCCCGTTTAAGATGACACGTCTTTATTATTTTATATTCACATATACTTAAGAGACGTGTCATCTTAAACGGACACAATTAGTGTGGCAACTCAATTTTATACAGTTGCTACTGATGATCTTCATATTTTGTTTTCAATATTTAAATTTCTTGACTACTACTAGATGATCCACTTGCAATCTTAAAAAATATGCATTGACTAGCAATAATTCTTTTTTTCTTTACTAACTCAGTTTGCAAGTTGGCATCAAGAAGTCAAACCTCGAATGAGTCAGGAAACTCACCAAAAATCATATTAATCCAAATCCAGAACAAAAAATTCTACAGAGAGAGAGAGGGGGGAGAATTACCAGTAAGCATGAGAATTGAGGATTCAGGGAACTTGAACCTATTGATGAGCATGTACTTCATACATTTTGCATCATTGATGCATCCCTTGAGCTCATTCTTGGTGTTCCGATATGAGATCCCCACGATCACCGCCTTTTTCTGCCCATGGACAGGTGCAGGGGGGGCAGGAGGCGTGTAATTGTAAGGAGAGGGGGCGGGAGGGGGAGGGGGGTAGTAGTTGTTGTAACCATTGTTATAAGAAGAGGAAGTGGGGGTGGAGAGGTATGGAGGGGGTAGGGCAGGGGGGGCGTTGCGGGGGTCAGCTATGCGGGTGATGGCATTGCACACTGCACAACGGATGGAGGTGGCGCCGGAAGGCAGCTGGAGGGGCGTACGGCAGTTGGAACAATTAACTAGCATCAACATTTTTGCTTCAACTCAAAATTCACCGATGAGATGTGTGTTTGTGTGTGTATTTATATACTGAGAGAGAGAGAGAGAGAGAGAGAGGGGTCAGAAGGGACGACTTGCGGAATGGAGGAAGAGGTCAACTGCGCAGTTGCGATGTTGGAGTTGGTAGAAGGATGATGAGAGGAGGGAAACTATTATAGAAGTGTAGGAAACTTCTCATTGGCTACCGGTAATCCTTTTCAAGCTTAACTAGTTTACAACCCGTCGAAATTGACGGGTGTCAATTATTTTTAATGTTTAGATATTTTATTAGTGAAATTTATTTTAAAATGTTTTAGATTATGATTCAATTTTTATTTACTTACAAACAATAAAAAGAATTTAAGAATGATGATGAACTAATTCAATGATGATTCATATTATATTTAAATCTTCGACGTTTAAAGAAAACGACAAAGCCAAGTTCCTCGTGAAATATAAAAAAATATATTTAAAAGTAATACAAAATATTAAAAGTAAATAAACAATATATATGAAAATTATATAAGAAATCTCGACCAAAATAATATGCTCGGCTCCTCTTCTACAAGGATATTGAAGTTTGAGCACAGTCTCCCGTTACTCGTGTTTATAAGAAAATAGGTTTAAAGGGAAATATTTTGATGATAGGTGCATTTGTATCTCGTTAAGTCGTCCGTTGTTTATTTTAATAAACAGAAAATTAATGTCAAACAAAGTCTGTCGTAGCCTATTGTTTATTGTAATAAAACAAAATGTCAATATAAAGTCACTCGTTTCTCGTGTTTATAAGAAAATAGGTTTAAAGGGGAATATTTTGAAGATAGGTGCGTTTGTATCTCATTCGAAATTCGATACAATCACCTTATAACGTTATTTTTAAGTAAAGTATAAATGAAAAATATGAAAATATGTCAAGTCACTCGTTATTTTTTTCAATAAAAAGAAAATGTTGTTATATCAAAATAAGTTAAGATATCTGTTTCGAACCACCACGTTGATCTACATGCAATGTTCTAAAAAACGCTAGGCGCTAGTCGGGCGGCGGAGGGCCGACTAGCGCCTAGCCGCCTAGGCGCCGCCTAGGCGGATTCGTATTTTTTATTTTTATTTTATTTTTTTACTAATATTCATAAATAAAAATATTAAAATTTTCATTATCCAATATTTCAATTACATATTATCTAATTTCATCTCAATTCTTAACAATGCAAATATACAATTGCAAACTAATATAGTTCAAAATTCATAAATCAATAGTCATTTAAATAAAATTCATAGTCGAAACATTACCACAAATTTAAACATAAAATCGAATGGGAAGGAGAAGAAGAGGAGAAGAATATTATTGTTCCCAGCCGCCCAGCCCGCCGCCTAGCCCGCCTAGCCGCCTAGGCGGCGCCTAGTCTGCAGCCGCCTAGTCCGGGCCGCCTAGTCCGGGCCGCCTAGCCCAAAATCGGGACGGCACGGCACCGCCTAGCGCCTAGGCTGCCGCCTAGGCCGTTTTTTAGAACACTGTCTACATGCATGTGTCAATTCCTACATCCGCAATTCTTATTTATCTAAAATACATATATTTGTAAATATTAAAGTATTATATATTTCAATCTCACACAATATCTATCTTATATTTAGTTTTATATTGTATACTACTATGTATGCTTATCATATAAGTATTCACGTAGCCCGATGTTTATTGTAATAAAAACAAAATGCCGTTACATCAAAATAAATCAAGCCATAACGCCTGATAGATCCGGGTTGAAGATCCACAACAATTTAAGTGATTATTCATCGCATTTGCAAGGAGCATTCATAGATAAAACATTACAATGATAGAGAGCAAGAGATTCATGTGGTTTTATCGGCCATAATTATGTATTTCATACATATTTCATACACGACATTGTTCGCATAAGGATAGCAAGTAATAATCGAGCTATGTGCTTAAATAAAGGGCGCTTCTAGCCATAAATCAGTCAAATCCATGGAGTTTAGGACTCATTCAAGTAGAAAACGAAGAAAGAAAATGTGAGGGGAGAAGGAAACTGAGAGCGTAAAGCTCTGCTAGGCTTCGTCTTTTCATAACAACGAGGGTTATACCTTAGGCTCGAGACGGTGTGCGAGAGAAACTCTTCCCGGTGACGAGAAGGAAAAATGAAGGTGATTGTGGATGAGGTTTCCCGGAAGAAGGCCTCGGAAGCTTCTACTGCTTGAGCTCGAAGGAGCTCGTGGCAGAATGTGTAGGATGAATGGAACAATACGCAGAGTGCGTGTGTGTATGTAGAGTTGTGTTGTGATGATGGATCACGAGGTGTGCAATCACTCGGTATTTATAGGTAAAAGAAGGATAGGAACAAGGGAACGTTCTTGTATAGCAAGGACAAAAGAGGAATTTCTATTGGGACAAGATCCTTCATTGCCATTAATATTGTGGTTGATATAGGTGAAATTTACCTTGTTTTTATAACCAAAAAGGGTCGATTTTGAGTCTCGATTGTGTAGTATTGTCTATAGTTTATATGGTTTTTATTATATTGGACAATATTATGCTTGTGGGTGTTTTTCTATGTTTTTAGGTATATTTTGATGATAAAACCCCGAGACGAGACAAGGCGTGAAGATCGTAGCTTGAAGTTCAAGTTTTGAGTTCGAGAGAAGACCTCTCGATACCTCTCTCGATCGAGAGGTCTATCGAGAGGAGCCTTCTGTATCAGCTATCGATCGAGAGCAATTTCTACTACCTCTCGATACCTCTCTCGATCGAGAGGTCTATCGAGAGGCAGGGTGTCGAGAGGGGGGTTCTAGCCGAGAATTATTACCTTATTTTATTAGATTCCTTTTTGGTTTATAATTCCTTATGTAAATTTCCCCTATATATATTCCTAGCCTAGCATTGTAAACCCTAACATCTTTCATACTTTTTCTAGCACTTTTATATTTTTACTTTAGAGTTTTTATTCTTGTATTTGACATTGGAGATTATTCAAGTTTATGCAAGATTCAAGATTCGAAGTTCTTCGTTTGTGTTCAAGTTTTTCTTACTCTTACTCTTTAATTATGTTCTTTCAATTCTTTGTATTTATGTTTGCTTTAATTATGTCGAGCTAAATTCCTTAGTTGATTTTAGGGATTGAATGCCTAATTGAATTTATGTAAGTATTTTTGTTTACAATTAGCCCTCCAATCTAGATGCATGTTTCATGGTGCTTATTCTCATGCATGATTACTTGATCACTAATTGTGTATGCCTAATTATGTGTTTATGCCTTGATAGGATAATTGCATAATAGATCTCGTGAATACATGGTATGATAGTTTGATTGTCTTAATTGAAGTTGAATTATCATATGTTTACATATAGTTGATTTGGGTGTCATAATTGAACCTAGTTGATTATATCATTGATACTTGTTCTATTTTGCACTTGATTTGATATCTATGCGTCCGAGAGGATATTAGGATCTTATTAGGTGACGACTTGCATTGCTTTAATCGGGGTGTAGGTTATTTTTCATGTATCACATTTAGATTGGATTAAATTGGTTAATTGTATGCATTAATTGCTTTCATAGATTTGATTAGGTAGGCTTCCCTAGAATCAACACTTTTCCTTAATTGAGTTTTACCTTGTTTATTTCTTTGCTTGCTTGCTAAGTTATTTATTTGATTATCTTTTTACCTTGTTTATTTATTTTCTTTATTTGATTAATTGAGTCATTTTATTTGTTTGCCTAGTATAAATACCACATTCATAAACCCTTAAAAGCTTAGACATCAGTTTAGTTCTAAAGTAGAGGTATTGTGTGTGCTTTCGATTTGTCAGTCCCTGTGGATACGATACTCGTACTTTCGTATACTATACCTATTTTGTGTGGTAGAAAATAGTGCGATCAAATTTAGGCGCCGTTGCCGGGGACTTATTAGATTTCACATACATATTTTGAAATAGAATTAATAGGTGATTCAGGAGCTTTAATTTCTGTTTTTCGGTTTATTGATCTAACGTTTTCTTTTCTTCTCATTGATTTTAGGTAGTGCATGACCACGGTCTAAAGGGATAAATCCTATTCCGATAGACTTGGAGTTGGAGCGCTCACTAAGGCCTTTGAGACGAGAGAAGGAAGCTAGCAAGATCGATACACCACCCTCTTCACCACCCGATTCACCAAAGAGTTTCGATTCGATGGGAGATCAAGCGGCGAAGAGGACTTTGAACGACCGTTTCAAGCCGGTCGTGGACCAATTTCAGCAAGGAGGATGGGGACCACGGACGCGAACAACTATGAGATCAAGACGTCCCTCATCAACATGGTGCATCTAACCAATATGGAGGCACACCCATGGAGGATCCGAATGCTCACTTGAAGCAATTTCTGGATATTTGTGCAATATACAAGGCTAACGGAGTATCTTCGGACTACCTCAAGCTCAGCTTATTCGTGTGGTCTCTCAAGGACGATGCGAGGGAGTGGCTCGATGGATTGGACAAGACGGAGATAAGGACTTGGGCCGAGATGTGCACCAGATTTTTGAACAAGTTCTTCCCACCTTCGAGTGCTCAAAAACTCATCAACGAGATCAACCAATTCCAACAATACGAGGATGAGTATTTCTACGAGGCGTGGGGGAGATTCAAGAAGCTATTGCGAGCATGCCCGAACCATGGAATTAGCAAGGAAGATCAAATCACGTGCTTCTATCGTGGTTTGAACAAGTTGTGTAGGAAGGAGCTCGACTACGCTTCGAAAGGAGGATTCTTGAACAATGAGTACAATGTGGCTATGGAGATTATTGAGCTGACCGTGAATTCGAGCTATGAGGAGGCTACTGACCGTCGCGTTGGAAGAAGGAGAGTTGCCAACATTGGAATCGAGGCTTACGAAGACTTGATGGAGAAATATACAAAAACAGCGAGTGAGTTGGATACTATACATCGGTGCGATGCGGTCACAGACGAACAAGCAAACCCAACCGAAGAGGAGGATGCCAATTTTGTGCAACAAGGAGGCAAGTGGCAACCCAATCAAGGAAACAAGTGGCCAGGAGGACAAGGAGGACAAGGAGGTTCGAACTACCAAGGAGGATACAAGAAGCCTTACGTTCCCAACAACCGAAATCATCCGAACTTCTCTTATGCCAATCCAAACAATGCCTTGCAACCACCTCCCGGCTTCCATGTTGAGAACGGAGTCATCCAAGAGCCAAAGAAGGAAATGTCTACTGACGATTTGATTCATCAATATATGGCTTAGTCGGAGATGAGGATGACACAACAAGATGCTAAGTTGAGGACGTTGGAGCTTACTCAAAACACCTTGAGCAACAATTTGGGGAGTAGCATCAACGCCTTGACCAAGCAAATGCAGATGTTGGAGACGCAAATGAGTCAAATAGCCAACGCTCAAGGAGGAGTCCATAAGCCCGGCCAATTCCCAAGCAACACCGAGCAAAACCCGAAGAACAACCATCATGTTCATGCTATTGAGCTTCGGAGTGGCACAAAGTACACAAATCCATCCTTGGAAGCTGAGAAGAAAGGAGACGGGAGACTCAAGAATGCGGAGCTCGAGGAGACGAGGATCCAAGTGCCGAGGCGAGGACCTCTCGACACCTCTCTCGATCGAGAGGGGGATCGAGAGGTTGCTATTGGAAGTCAGAATCCACCTCTCGATACCTCTATCGATCGAGAGGAGGATCGAGAGGTTTACGACGAGAAGATCCAAATTGACCCTATCGACACCTCTCTCAATCGAGAGAGGGGTCGAGAGGTCAAAAACCGAGGTCAGAAGGTACCTCTCGATACCTCTCTCGATCGAGAGGGGGATCGAGAGGCTAAGCAGCCGCCCCAATTCCCGACGTACACTCCGAAGGCCCCTTTCCCACAACGCTTGACCAAGACGAAGCAAGACGAAAAGTATCAACGCTTTTTGGAGATACTACAAAAGGTCAACATCAACATACACTATGCCAAAAAAGTTCATACATAACGCAAAATTTGCGTTATCTATGTGCAAAAGGAAACCGCTAAGAATACTGGTGTTATAAAAAGTCCCACTCATACATAACGGTTCTGTACCGTTATCTATGTGAGTTTTTCATAAAGGTTCAAAATTTAATACATAACACTAATATACCGTTATGTATAGTTACCTTTGATAACGCTTCAAAACCGTTATTAATTTTTTAAACAACCGTTATGTATAGTAACTTTTGATAACGGTTTGCAACCGATATTAATTTATAATCAACCGTTATAATATGGTAAATAAAGATTACGGTTTTGTAGTCATACATTACGGTTTCAAAGTGTTATCTTTTAGTAGTTTTTTTCATAACGATTTTATAGCGTTATTATATGTTGTGATGTACCATTATTAATTATTCTTATACATAACGGTTCGTAACCGTTACGAAAGACTTATTTTAGTGTTATTTTTTCCTGACAATTTATAACGGTTTTCCTGCTTACATAACGATAATGTAACATGTACTACGTAATTGATGCAAAATGAAACACATATATTTCCACCAAAACATTGTCTACATAATCCAAAAGAGATAAGCCAATATCCAGACCATCTAGATTCCTGAAAATAAAAACAGCAAATATCAACTAGTTTTTTTCTTACACGAAAGTCACTTCCAAAAACTTTCCCTATGTTTGACAATTCAACCGATCGATTGTGCTCACTCCACCATCTTTCCAACAACTTTACTACCCACTTGTCTTCAAATGCTTGCACATCACTGTACAAATTACACAACAAGAAAGTATAACATTTAGAAGAAAATGAACAAAGTATATTAAAAGAGGAAATAACAGATTTCCACAGCTAGAAGAAGCAGGAAATAACAAAATCTGGTTCACATAATATGGAAATGAATATTCTGCTTGCAAAAAACCACCACAAAACTTATTGTTTCTTCATAGGAGAACTCCTTAACTTTCAGGGATTACACAAATTTCTATGGATAACTTAAAAATCTATTGATTCACCTCTATCTGACTAGAGATTTTCAGTTTCTGTCAAGTAAAGGGTCTGCAGAAATGTTCAGAGAAGTTGGGGTGATTCTCAATATTCCCCAGCCTTTCACAGTAAGAACACAGAGGCTTTCTCAGGTCATGTACATTGTTTAGATCATCCCTTTTTCATTAGATCATGTCTTACTCCTTAGCTATGTACCGATTTTCAGTTTCTACAACAAATATGCATGTTTCTGAATAAGCAAATGGCAGGAGCAAAGTTCTCTCCTAGGGAGAGCAGTAAACTCATTCAATCAAAGTTCAATGAAAAATCAAAATGAGAGACTAGAGCAACTAAATCCAAAACTAAAGCAAGTAAATGAGAGACTAGGCCAAGTAAAATCAGAACTCAACCAAGTCATTTAGCAACGAAGCAATCAAAAGCTCATTATCATACCTTCTGCCGCCCTAACTCTTTAAACAAACAAGTTCCCCATTCCTCACGTATCTCATTGATTTGATCTTGCGTGTAACATTTCTTCGTCTGAAACTATAGAGTACGCACAAACGAATATAATTAATTATAGCAATGACTACTGTAATGAATTCAGATTTAATTATAATTTTTTTTTTACCAATGAGGTCAGACTGGTGGAGCCATCATTCTTAAATCCTGCCATTATTTCTTTCATATATCGCATCACGTAAAACCCGCATTGCTTGCCATCCGGTTGTTCATTGCCCTACAAAGATAAAGTATAATTGATAAAATGATATAAATAATTTGAAAATACTGATTTGGAATAAGATAGCACACCTCTATATATGTCGGAGGAGCAATTTTCTTGATATTCGTCTTGTCTTTATGTGACATGAAAATAGGCACAGCACTTCAAAACAAATAATTAGTTCACATTAACAAAAAGTTCATACTTCAAGTAATCAAAAGATATTTAAAATTATTAAACTCACATGTCGACTACTTTTTTCAAGTCTTTATCATGACGTCGTGGATTTAGAGGGTCCATTACATAGACTTTTCCACAAAGAGGCTCAATAATTATGAGAATCCAATGATTGCTATTTTAAACATGTAACAAGTTAGGAAAATGTACAATATATATTTTTAATAGAAATTTGGCTGAGAAAACAATCAATTGTGTTGACGTACCCGGTGTTGCAAGGCGCCAATACAAGTTGTACATGTTCCGATCTTGCGGTGAGAAGTCTATCCGCTAAAGCACGTCCTCTAGCCTCACATGACCGTCCTTTGCTATATGATATGCCAAATGGATTGACAAACATAAACTTATTCTTTATCTTATCCATGCTCTTGTACAGGCTCCTACACGCATACTGAATACATTAGCACACATAAACATTTAATAAAATATATATATATATATATATATATATATATATATATATATATATATATATATATATATATATATATATATATAGCAACTAACTATTATTGTGATCAGCCTTACCAAATATAGACAGCGATACACGTTCCTGTAATCGGTTCTAAATTGCAAAATGGTACAACATCTTGCTTAAAAAGAACCCAAATAGGAACATCCATGCCAAAGACCTCTGTATCCACCTTAACACTCAAACCTTTCCCGTCCGTGAATGTATGCTCCATGACAAAGTGTAGAGATTTTAAGGCTACAGGCAAAGAGTCAACGTCCTGCACCTTATCCACGGCAAAGAGCTGCTTGTCCACTCTCCTCTTCTTAGATGGTGTAGGTTTCTATGTGTAATGTGTACATATCCAAGTTATTTAATGCAGCTGATATATTACGAAATAAAAATTAAAATAACATATTCAAACTGACATAATAATATTTATTTTACCTCAATCAATCTTTCCTCAACCAAATTAGCAGGCCATGCAACATGTGTCGCCAAAGCACTACCCACGGTTTTAATCTCGTCCGAAACACAAAATGGCAGCAATGCATCGCCATCCACCACTTCATCTACCGACACGCGAAAGCACCCTTTAGGCATAGGAACACCATGGAGCTTATCACCGACAACAATCATGGTTCCATAAGCTACAATGGTTTTGGATGGTCCTAGCAATAGTGCAACTGCTTGCCCCTGTAGAATGTATATAAGTTAATTCCTGCAATACTATTTAGATAGTGACTTTTTTTTTTTTTTTTCCCCAACATAATAATATAAATCCATACCGGTGAGATTAGTGAATCCGGAAGATTGACCACTTCCTTTTCCTCCTCAATGAGATAAAGAATCTGATTTGTATCCTATTTTGTTCAAATTGACTAGGGTAAAACCAGTATCATCTATCTTAACACCATTATTATTGTCAGCCCAAGTACACTTAAACACTACAACTCGAAATGTAGTGTAATCTAGCTCCCATATTTCATCAATTACACCATAAAACACCATGTCTCCAACCACTGGATTTTTATCCTTTGCACTAGCAACTTGCATCACAGTGGAAAGTATGCTAACTCCAGAGTTTTGCACAACACGAGTTGCATCACGTTTTTTTGTGTGGAAAACAACACCATCTATCAAGTAACTAGAATATTCTAGAACTTGTTTATTAGGCCCATAAAATAACCACTTCAACTTATCAGGTAATGGGTGTTCACGATCGAGGACTGCCTTGGCCACCTACAATATACGTTAAAGGAGAATTTAAATTAACCATTTATAACATCAGCGATTATTTTGTTATTAAAAACATACATGTTCACGTAGCCATCTAGTAAATGTCTTATTGTGCTCGTCCAGAAGCCATTTCTTCATCTTGGCTTTCTTGGGAAATGTTGCTGCTATATGCATCTTATGCTCCCTATAAAATATAATATTAAACGATTGTAATTATTAAAATTTTAATTAGTGAATGAACGAGTCTGAATACTTACTTGATGTAAGGATCAACACTGGAATCGTTTGTCAGAACATATAGATGAGCTTGCTCCCACTCCACATCACTGATTTTTGTAACATGTGCTTCACTAAGTGGCCTTGTGTGATCGACATCGCGATGATCAGAAGGAATCCCTATAGTGTGTACATTGGATAAATACTCAGCACAGTACTCTACGGCTTCTTCAGCAACATAGCATTCAGCAATACAACCCTCAGGCCGTTGGCGGCAACGTACATATCCCTTCAGAATTTTCATGAATCTTTCAAACGGGTACATCCATCTGTACCATACCGGCCCACATAATTTAACTTCCCGAACGAGATGGACTGTTAAATGAACCATTATATCAAAGAACGAAGGAGTGAAATACTTCTCAAGCAAGCACAAAGTCATCACAATTTCCTTTTGAATCTCCTCTAATTTAGGCACATCAATCTGCTTGTTGCATATCTCATTGAAGAATAGACACAGTCTTGTGATTGCAATCCTCACGTGCTTTGGCAAAACACCTCTTATAGCTACAGGGAGCAGTTGTTGCATCAATACATGACAATCGTGAGACTTCAAGCCAATAAGTTTCAACTCCTTCATCGATACAAGTCTACTAACATTTGAAGAATACCCTTCAGGCACCTTCATCCCGAGAAATGAAGAACAAACTTTTTTCTTCTCTTCATTGCTTAGCGTGAAGCATGCAGCAGGTAAAAGTGTCTTTTTACCAACCTCACTTGGTGCTAACTCAGTCCTCAAGCCCATGGCAACTAAATCCATTCGAGCACTAAGACCGTCCTTTGTTTTCCCAGGGATGCCAAGCAACGTGCCAATCAGACTTTCAAACACATTTTTCTCAATGTGCATCACATCAAGTACATGTCGAATGTGTAAATGTTCCCAATACTCAAGTTCAAAGAATATGGACTTTTTCTTGAAACATGAGTTCTCTACATATGACACATTTGACACATCCTTCTCTTTGTCTTTCACCTCCTCCTTTTTCTTTCTCTTCCTGGGACGTTCTCTATCTACTTTTTTAGCATTCTTTTCCCCGAACACACAGTTGCAGGTCTGCATTCTTGCTAAAACATCATGTCCACTCAATGGTTTTGGGGCTGGATTCAGTTCATGTGAGCCATCAAAAGCTTTTTTCTGTCTTCGGTAAGGGTGATATTCTGGTAAGAATCGTCTGTGTCCTGTATAGGACATTTTCCTACTATGTGGCAGCCATTTCGAACAAGTATAGTCGCCACATATAGGACATGCTCTATATCCTTTGACTGCACATCCAGATAAGTTTCCATATGCCGGAAAATCGTTGATCGTCCATAGGAGAACAGATTTCAACGTGAAACTCTCATCACGATAACTGTCATATACTTCTATGCCTACTTCCCATAATTTTTTCAAGTCATCAATTAAAGGTGCCAAGTAGACATCAATATCGTTCCCAGGCTGTTTGGGACCGGATATTAATAGCGTCAACATCATAAATTTTCTCTTCATGCATAACCAAGGAGGAAGATTGTACGTGACAAGCACAACTGGCCAACAACTATAATTAGAGTTCATCAGATTGTGAGGATTGATACCATCTGCTGCCAAAGCCAACTTTAGATTTCTAGGTTCTTTTCCGAAATCAGGCCATTTATTGTCTACTAACTTCCAAGCAGGTGCATCAGCTGGATGGCGGAGAAAACCGTCACGACTTCTGTTATCAGCATGCCAAGTGAGTTCCTTTGATATTTCTTTAGTTCGGAACATTCTTCGAAACCTTGGCATTGGCGGAAAGTACCACAACACCTTTGATGGCACTCCAGACAATGGATTTGCATTTTTGCCTAGTTTCCATCTCGATAACCCGCAAGTAGGACAATCATTTGAGTCCTTATACTCCCGCCGATACAGAATGCAATCATTAGAGCAAGCATGAATTTTTTCATATTCAAGGCCCAATGTGCTTAAGGTTCTCTTTGCCTCATATAGGGAAGGTGGCAATTCGTCGCCTGATGGAAGCATCTCTTTTAGCAAACCTAATAGCTCACTAAAACTATTATCGCTCCAACTATATTTGGCCTTCAAGTTGTATAGTTTAACTGTAGCAGACAGCTTTGTAAATTTGATGCAGCCAGAATATAGAGGTTTCTCCGCATCTTCAAGCAATGTTTGGAAATGACTTGGGTTATCTTCATAGGCATCATATGCGTCGTGAATCATATCTATTGGCTTCTCAACGCTGCACTTTGCCTCATTTTGGTCAGCCCAAGTACCAGTATACGTTGATTGTGATGAGGTCCTTTCTTCCCCATGCCAAATCCAGTTCTTGTATGTTAAACTCATACCATGGATTATTAGATGTGACCTTACGGCATTGATGTGAATCTTATTGCCATTGGCACATTGTGTACAAGGACATGATATGAAGTTAGGGTCACGCCCATTTTCCAATGCAAAGCTCAGAAAAGCTTCAACTCCATCCTCGTACTCTTTTGACAATCTATTCATTGACATCCATGTTTTGTCCATTTTTCCTATTAACTAACTAATAACCTCTATTCTGCCTGAAAGAGTTAAGGGAGAAATAGACATGAGATTTTCTAATATCCAAGATGTGACTCAGATTTTCTAATGTGATTTTCATATTGGAGTAGTTTAGTTTTCACACAACTGAAGTTAGAAACACAAGAAATTAATTGACAGAGTTATAAAGTATGAGTAAAATACTACTATGTTTTGTTTTTATTAGTCAAGAACTTAACACTGGTTCATTAACACTTAATTTAGGAAATACTAATTTGATAGTATGAACATGAAATAATACTGGCATATCGACATCAATTCAAATTCTGGAAACCAGTAGAACAATGTAAAAAACATCCAAAAAACAGATAACCAATGTGACTAATTCTCTCTAGAAAGATGGCAAATTTAGGGATTTTAATATCAGCAATATATCTGAACTCTCTCTACTAATGTGAATAATTCTCTTAATAATTGAGCCGTAGGTTTGTTTAATCAAAGTAATAATAATTGTTAATTTATCTAGGTACGAAACACAAGAGATGCACGAAAAGAAATATTCTTAATGTAAGGGGACTAATCAAACTATATTCTTTTCAGTGTATTTGAGCGCATGAAACTATTTGATGAAAAGGGGGAAGCAAAGAGAGATGGTTACTCAGGTAATTATCTACTGAATGACAACTGAATAAAGACAAATACATGTGTTGAACTACCAAATAAGGTTCAGCTCAATATTTCAAGTGAAAAGAACTAAACCAAAATAGCATTTTTCAATCGAGATTCGTATTTAAATCAAATCCTGAGCTCAATTGTTAGAACTGATAGAGAAAAAACAGTTTTCATTAACATCATCCCAAAAAGTACAATAAACGAATGAAGAAAGAAAGGGGAAAAAAAAAAACGCAATTTCCTTCAACAATGTGGGAAAAACTCATCTCAACTCGGAGTGACAGCCAGAAACAATAAATCCACAAGAAGAAAGAAAGAGAAGGAAAAAATTAGGATTATCACAATTCAGAAGACCATCATCTTCAACAATTAACATCAATTAAAGACAAAAAAAAAAAACAAAAAAGGAATTACAGAAACCCATAAACTCAAATGGTCTCAAACGCAATCAGAACTGATTCATCAACACCCAAAAACACCAGAAAAATCTTGTCTTTAATATAAAAAAAGTTGTGCATATGATGAATTTACAACACAAACGCATAATATAATATCCATTCAACAGCCAAGAAGTCAAGATCATCATGGTCGTATGAAAGAATATCCACAAAGAAAAATGTAAGTAATTATACCATGCTCCATACAACATGCTCCATACGTATGATTCACGAAAGGAAAAAAAAATAAAAAAATCAGTGACAATTCTAGAAGAAAAAAGCTAATAAACACGATAGATACAATCAGAAACTACATTAGAATACTTATATTATGATTACCTAAGCTTAAAATCTTGAAAATAAGTATAATTAAATTCCTTCTGCAATTAATAAAACTAACAAACCAGAAAGAGTTCATACCTTGTCCTATGGAGAATCAGGACGTAACAACTTCGCCAATTTAAATGGAGACAGTGACCATTCTATAATCCTGCAGCAGCTGCTGTTCTGAAATTACAAATCATTAAACTGATAAATCCCTTCCCTTAATTGAATCAAGTATTTGTAATAAAAAACTAAGAAATCACATGCATCTGCTGCAAAACAGGAAACTCGGCATCAGCAAAAGAATGAAGAACTTCTATAAATACCACATCCTACAAAGTATTTCAAAACGATAGCATCGAATTTAAGCAAGAATCCAAGCACTGCAATATTTAGGAATCGTGTTGAAACGATTTCACAGAATCTGGACCCCTAACTATAGGAACACATCGAATCGAGAAATTAACCGATTAAAACTTCATTCAATTCCACAAAAAAGTAAGTCCCCTAATCACAGCATGCACTGAGTTCCCCACTATGAAACTTCTCTTAACATCCAAATCCAAAATCAAGTTAAATCTTCAACTTCCTTACTAGTTACAGAAAATCAAGTAAAATCGAAGCATAAATGAACTAATAAACAACGAAATATCACCTGTCCAAGAGTCAAGCCCAGAATCGACCAAGTGCAGCTAGAGCCCTAGAAATTGGGAGACGGAATGCAGAGATCTGAAGCAACAAGTAAATTAGAAACACAGGAAATTCAGAGCCAGTGGGTGGAATTGACGGAAAGAGCAGCCCAGAAAATAAAAGGCAGGGGAGAGATAGAGATAGAGATAGAGAGAGAGCTCGCCTGCTTGTAGGAAGCTAGGCGAGACTGGTTGAGACCGTCGTCGGTCGCGTCGCCGGTCTCCGTTCGTCGCGTCGCCGGTCTCCGGCGTCGGTCGCGTCTCCGGTTGTTAGTTGAGGAAGAAATTTTGGGGAGGAAGAAAGACGTCGCGGGAGAGGGAGAGAGGTAGGGCGGGAGAGAGAGAGATGATTTGGGGATGTAAAATTTTAAATGTTTGTAAATAGTAAATAATTAAAATAATAATAATTAAAATATTATTAATAACAGTATATTCTTATCGCTTTTTATAAACCGTTATTAAAACAAAACATAACACTTCAATACATAACGGTTCTTACTAAACTGTTAAGTATAGTAGTGATTATAGATAACACTCCGTTCATAACCGTTATGATTGATTAAAGCTACAGTCACATACATAACGGCAACTGTTATCTATTTAAAAAGTGTTCACATACATAACGGTTCCGTGAAAATACCGTTATGTATGCAGTGTTACCTATGACAGAATTTGGCATAGTGATACCACTTCTAGATGCTCTTCGAGACATGCCCAACCATATGAAGTTCATCAAGGATGCGGTTTCGGGAAAGAAGAAGTGGGGGAAGTTCGAGACAATTAATCTCACTGAGGAGTGCAGCGCGGTGATCCAAAAGAAGCTACCATTGAAGCAAAAGGATCCCGGGAGGTTCACATTGGCATGCAAGATCGGAGATCATGTCTTTCAAAATGTGTTATGCGATCTTGGTGCTAGCATCAATTTGATGCCTCTTTCTATATTCAACCGGCTCAAGATCGGGAGGATGAAGCCAACCAAAATCTCTCTACTTATGGCGGACCGATCGGTTTCTTATCCGAAGGGGATAGTGGAGGACATTCTCGTTCAAGTGCACAACCTTGTCTTCCCGGTGGATTTCGTAGTCTTGGACATGCCCGAGGATGCAAATCAACCATTGATCTTAGGACGGCCATTCTTAGCCACGGGGAGAGCGTTGATCGATGTTCAAGATGGAGACCTCACCTTTCGAGTCAATGGCGAGGAACTGAAAATTTCTATTTACGAAGCCATGAGGAGACCCGATGATCAACGTGAGGATATCTTCTCCATCGAGACATTGATACCACCTACTTCAGAGGAGGCACTCAACCATTGCATCTCAACCCCTTTATATACCTACTTGGAGTTGGACGAAGCTTGCGACGAGATTCTTGAGTATTTACATCAATTGGAGGCGAACCAACCACAACTTCCTCACGAGGTAGTTCCTTACCTCGACATCAACAAGAAGGTGGACGGTGGAGTTCTTGAGGAGGAAGAGAAGAAGGATGCAGCCCCTAAAGTGGAGTTCAAGCCACTGTCCGAGCACCTCGAGTACAAGTTCTTAGGAGAAGAAGAGACGTACCCGGTGATCGTTTCTTCTCAACTCACGGAGGCAAACACCAACAAGTTATTGAGGGTACTAAGGAAGCATAAATCTGCAATTGGATGGACGATTGCCGACATCAAAGGTATTAGTCCTTCAATTTGCATGCATAGGATATTGCTCGAAGATAGTCATCGCCCAAGAGTCCAACCTCAAAGGCGATTGAACCCGGCCATGCAAGAAGTTGTGAGGAAGGAGGTGTTGAAGTTGCTTGATGCCGACATGATCTATGCTATTTCGGATAGTGAGTGGGTGAGCCCTACTCAAGTGGTGTCAAAGAAAGGAGGCATGACGGTCATCAACGATGAGAATGGGGAGCTTATAGCAACGAGGCCTGTCACGGGATGGCGAGTTTGCATTGATTACCGCCTTCTCAACGCAGCAACTAGGAAGGATCACTTCCCTTTCCCGTTCGTGGATCAAATGCTCGATCGATTGGCCGGCCATGAGTACTATTGCTTCCTCGATGGATATTCCGGCTACAACCAAATCGCCATCGCTCCGGAGGACCAACACAAGACGGTGTTCACTTGCCCATATGGAGTCTTCGGAGGATGCCGTTCGGGTTATGCAATGCACCGGCTACTTTCCAACGGTGTATGATGGCCATCTTCCATGGATTGATCGAAAACATTATGGAGGTATTCATGGATGATTTTTCAGTTTTCGGTTCTTCTTTTGATCAATGCTTGGAGAATCTTGCCACGGTGCTTCAAAGGTGCGAACAGACGAACCTCGTTCTCAATTGGGAGAAGTGCCACTTCATGGTGCAAGAAGGAGTGTTTCTTGGTCACAAGGTGTCTTCACATGGATTGGAGGTGGATAGAGCCAAGGTCATAGCCATCGAGAAGTTCCCACCACCAACCAACGTCAAATCGGTGAGGAGTTTCTTAGGACATGCCAGCTTCTATAGGAGGTTCATCAAGGATTTTTCAAAGATCACGAAGCCGTTGTGTGGATTGCTAGAGAAGGATGTCAAGTTCGTATTTGATGAAGATTGCTTGGAAGCCTTCGAGACATTGAAGAAGACGCTTATCTCTACTCCCGTCTTGGTGTCACCGGATTGGAATGCCCCGTTCGAGCTCATGTGCGATGCAAGCGATTGGGCGGTAGGAGCGGTTTTAGGGCAGAAAAGGGAGAAGCTTTTCCGAGTGATCTACTATGCTAGCAAGACATTGGACTCGGCTCAAAGGAACTACACCACCACGGAGAAGGAGTTACTCGTTGTGGTCTATGCCTTCGACAAGTTTAGACCTTATTTGGTGGGATCTCGCACGATTGTGCACACCGACCAAGCCGCCATTCGCTACCTATTCAACAAGAAGGACTCGAAGCCAAGGTTAGTTCGCTGGATTTTGCTTCTTCAAGAGTTCGATATGGAGATCAAGGATAGGAAAGGATGTGAGAATGTGGTGGCCGACCATCTCTCGGGACTTGAGCAGCCCGTGGATGGAGAAGATTCGATGATTGCTATCAAGGAAAGCTTCCCCGATGAGCAGATTTTTGAAGTGGACGATTTGAATCCTTGGTTCGCCGACATCGTCAACTATTTGGTGATTCATCATGTGCCCAAGGATCTCTCGTCTCATCAAAAGAAGAAGTTCCTCCACGATTGTAAGTTCTATTATTGGGATGATCCTTACTTGTACCGGAGGTGTGCCGATGGAATCATAAGACGATGTGTTCGTCAATCGGAGTGGAAAAAGATCATAGAAGATTGCCATAGCGCTCCGAATGGGGGACACTTCGCTGCAAATCGCACCACCCTCAAGATATTTCATAATGGATTTTATTGGCCTTCGATCTATAAGGATTGCCACGAGTACATCAAGTCATGCGATCGATGTCAAAGGATGGGGAACATCACGAAGAGGGACGAGATGCCGCAACGCACTATCATGGAGGTGGAGCTTTTTGATGTTTGGGGGATCGACTTCATGGGTCCTTTTCCCAAATCTCAAGGGTTCTCGTACATCTTACTTGCGGTGGAGTATGTTTCAAGATGGGTCGAGGCCATTCCTACTACAACCAACGATTCGAAGGTGGTGATCAAATTCCTCCAGCGAAATATTTTGACTCGGTATGGAACTCCGAGAGCTTTGCTTAGTGATGGGGGGAGCCACTTCAACAATCGTTGGTTAGGATCGCTTCTTGCAAAATATGGAGTCAAGCACAAGGTTACGACGCCCTACCACCCTCAAGCAAACGGTCAAGCCGAGCTAGCTAATCGAGAGATCAAGCAAATTTTGGAGAAGACCGTCACCAACAAGAAGGATTGGGCGAAGTATTTGGATGATGCACTTTGGGCTAATAGGACGGCTTTCAAGACGCCAATTGGAAGGTCCCCATATCAATTGCTATTTGGCAAATCTTTCCATTTACCAATGGAGTTGGAGCACAAAGCTTATTGGGCGACTAGAAGGATCAATTTCAAGTTCAAGGAAGCCATGGGCCAAAGGTGTGACGACTTATTGGAGCTTGATGAATGGAGGAACGAGGCATTCGAGAATTCAAGGATTTACAAAGAACGAGCCGCAAGATTTCACGACTTGAGCATTAAAAAGCGTAAGTTCGAAATTGGTGATGATGTTCTTGTTTTTAATTCTCGACTTCGTTTGCTTCCAGGAAAATTGCAAAGTAAGTGGTCGGGGCGTTCGTTATATACAAGGACTTGAAGAATGGTGCATTCGAAGTGTTAAAGAACGACGGTGAGAAATTCGTGGTGAATGGACATCGACTCAAGCACTACTTCAAGCCGTTGCCTCTATACCCCAAGAAAGCGGCCACTTATCA
Source organism: Thymus mandschuricus (assembly GCA_029379335.1). Lineage (NCBI taxonomy): Eukaryota > Viridiplantae > Streptophyta > Magnoliopsida > Lamiales > Lamiaceae > Thymus > Thymus mandschuricus. The sequence goes on from CM057079.1 coordinate 14,799,566, forward strand.
TGATGACCCAAGTTAGGAAGGAGGTATCGTCGGGCTAAAGACGTTAAACGTAGCACTTGTTGGGAGGTAACCCAATATTCGTATCCCGTTTTTATTATTTTTGTTTCGTTTTATTTTAAAGTCGTAGGTCAATTTTTCGTATTTTAGAGTCGAACCCCTTAATATACTAACGAATTCTAAAGTGTTGTGTAGAAAGAAAAATTGGGCAGGACCTCTCGACACCTCTCTTGATCGAGAGGCCTGTCGAGAGGTGAAAAAGTTTTGTCCAGTAGGGGTCTCTCGACACCTCTCTCGATCGAGAGGGGTATCGAGATATTCTGAAAATTGTGCCCAGGTTTTGTCACGTGAAGCCTCTCGATCGAGACCCCCATGTTTTCGATCGAGAGGGGAGGACAGTATGTTCAGCGCAAAACCTCTCGACACCTCTCTCGATCGAGAGGCCTGTCGAGAGGTCAAATTACGGAGTCCAGTAGGTACCTCTCGACACCTCTCTCGATCGAGAGGTGTATCGAGAGGGTCGTTGATGAACCCTAACCGACTTTGACCAGGTTTTATTTTCCCTATTTATACACCATATACACACACACAATTCACATACCATTCACACACAAACACAAATTCTCTCAAGAACACAAGAGCACTCTTCAATTTTCTCTCTTCGATTCATCTCAAGGTACTCGATTTCTCGCCCCTCTCTTATTAATTCTTGATTCTCTACATGAATACGCATGTTTTGATCGATTGAAATTCGTTTTTGTTGGTTAAATTCATGGGGTTAATGGATTGGGTATTAGATTGAGAATTTTTAGATTGAATCTATGAATTGTTTTGCATTATTTGAATAAATTGGATTCATTGAGGATTGAAAAGATGGATGCATGTGAATTTTTGAATGGGTATTTGAATTTGTCTATGAATTTGATGAAACTCATTGATTTATATGCATTGAATTGAATTGTGCTATGAAGAGTATTATTTTTGGAGATTTGTGGTGTTGAATGTGTGGATTTTTGATGAAAAAATTGAGTTGATAATGGGGGAGAATTGAATTTGGTTGAAGTTTGGGGGAAGATGATTCATATTTCTATATTCTTGCACCTCTTGGATTAATTTGTGAAATTTTTAGGTACTAAGATGGCAAGAGACAAGGGGAAGAATGTTGCTTCGACTTCTTCAAGCAAAGGAAAGGGGAAGGAGAAGGCCAAGGAAACATGGAAAAACGACAAGACTATCCCGGAGAACCGAATGCCGCCGGCAAGGTTGCTGCCCTCAAATTTGGAGCCCAAGGCATTCAAGCTCAAGCTCACCACAGCGGAGTCCAAGAGGAGATGGTCATATCTTGTGCAACTCAAGCACAAGCATTGTCGTTTCCTCCATCAAGAGACGATAGTGGCGATGGGGATAGCCGACGAGATCACCCAAATGATGCAAAGAGGAGGCTTCACCAACATCTTCCAAGGCAACCACTTGACCTATCACATTCTAATGGTGGAATTTCTCTCAACATTGGAAGTGGTGCGAGTCAACCAAGTACCCGATATCATTCGTTTCCAACTCGGTGGTCAACCAAGGGAGCTTGACATGGATCAACTCAATGATGTTATCGGAGGAGACAAGAATGGCGAGTACATTGGCAACAACCACCCTAATCTTCAAGATTTGTGGGGCCAATTTGTGGACTACGACGAGGAGAGGAGGAAGTCCTACAACCCGGCAAGTGCAAAGGCCACCTCGATTCGGAATCCCACGATTCGCTACTTCCATAGGCTGATTTCGTCTACCATTCACTCCCGCCACAACTCCGGCACCTTCCTTGCCACCGATGCTCATCTCATTTGGACTTCCTATCGAGGCCATTCCTAAAATGCAGCCCTTTACCTCGTCTATCACATGGAGAATCAAGCTTATTTGTTCGGAGGACAAAAGATTGGGATAGGAGCATTCGTCACTCCACTTGCTCAACACTTCAACATTCCGATTCGGGAGCAGCCGGTGTCCACATCCATCTTTGTGGATAGAAGGACTTTGGAGTTTGCGAGGATGATCTCATTCGACTCGTCCGGGTGGTTCTTGAAGCTACATGGAAGAAGTGGTGTTCATCTCTTCCCGCTGCCGAACAACTATTTGACCGAGGTGATTGGGAATGAGAAGCTACGTAGAGGGAATGGGAAGATGAACTCTCCCCAACACAAGGAACTCATGTGGGCCGAGGGAGGTCCAAGGCCCGATGAAGGAGGCGATGATGATGAGGAAGAAGACGATGAAGAAGAGGCCGAGCAATATGAGCAAGGATATGATCATGAGGAGGATGCTTATGCGCAAGGGTATGAAGGTATTCCACAGCCCGGTTTCTACATGAGAGCTCCAGAATTTTCTACAATGCAAGATTGGCACACGGAAACGATGGAGGCGATGGACAACTACCATTGGGATGGTAGAGAGTTCGTTGAATCTCAAGTGCAAGGAGTTCGAGAAGAGGTTCAAACTTTGAGAACCGAGGTGGGTGACCTTCGTACATACATTGGAGGTCATTTCGATACTCTCAACACTTATTTTGAGAATGAAGCGAAAAGACGAGAGTATGAGGCGAAGAGGCGTGAGGATGAGAGAGCTTACATGGAGAACTACAATAGGATGGTGCATGAGATGCACTACTTCTATCCTCACTACCCGTCTCACCATCAACGATTCAACCCCAATAACCCCGACAACCCTCCCTTCCCGCCACCATATCAATGAGGTAAGTTTGTTAACTTAGTTCCTTCTTCTTTTTGCAAACTTATTCCTTAATCTTTGATTTTGAAATAAGTTTGGGGGAGGGGGAAGAGTAACTAAAGTTAACAATCTTTTTGAGTATTTTTAATTGCTTTAGTAGTTGGTTTATTTTGGGGTATGTTGAGTTTTTTTATGTTGAGTCTTTTATTATTTTGAATCTTTAGAGTCTTAGGTTAAATCGAGTCGAATAAGCATGTGATGATAGTATTGTGAATTTGGCCAATGATAGAAAATTTTTGATGGATTTTTGGAGAAAATTTCATGATCTTTATTATGCATGGAACCTTGGCGAAGCGACGCATATTTTTTTGATGAGTTTGAAGCATGTTATGATATCGGGAACTAGTTAGTTTGAACCCGTGAGAATTGAGCTATTTGTGCATGTTTATGCCTATTCTTTGATTGAGTGATCATGTATGCTTCATTGTTTCTAGAACTTGCCCTATTTCTCCATCAAGATCTTGGTATATTTATGAACTAGGAGATGATCTTAGGCCATCTTTTTTTAGCCACATGATTCCCATACACTAACCTTGATCATAATCTTTGTTTACCCCCTTTGAGCCTTTTTATGAGCCTTTCTTTCTTAAGCTTGGATGATAGGAGGTTTGGATGGATAAGGGTACCTTTAGTGGATTTAGTTGGTGATGTGGGAGGTGTTGAAAAGAATATTTGTTGTGGTATGGAAGAAGAAAAAGAAAAGAAATTTTAGATGCTTGATTTAAGTATAGTTGGCTATCCCTATAAGCTTAGAAAAATAGTTGTGAAAAGAAAAAAAATATAGAGCCTTTGTTCAACATTAGAAAGAACATTCATTAGATGAGCTCTAAAGAAAAAAAAAAAAAAAAAAAAAGAAAAAAGAAAAAAAAAGAGAGAATAAAAGCATAAGGGATAGTTAGCTTGAATTACATACTTTGCATCTATAAGATTTTGAGTTTTGTAGAGGTGTTGGATGGTAGAAGATGGAGTTGAAAACCATACTTTGGTTGGAGTTGAAAAAAGGTTGATGGTTTGATTTATTTGAGTCACTTAGCCTATACATTCCCTACCTTAACCAATGTCCCTACATTACAAGCTTATATAAAGACCTTTTTGATCTTAGTTTGTGGATATTACATTAGGTGGAGATGTTGAGATTAGGGGCAATCCTATGGTAAACATGTTGCATTACATTGATGTTGAGTGAACCCATATGATGTGCATTATTTCATACATCTTTTCTTTGAGAGAGTTGAGTGTTCACTTACATAAAATATCTCACATGTTGGAGATTGTTCTTTGATGGATTGGCATGAGTTGAATTTATTGGATAGATTGTGTTATTGATGCTAAGGTTGTGTGCATAGTTTTGATCATGATCATGAGTTTATTTTTGAAAAAAACTTTGAGGCCTATATAGTTCACAATGCTAGAGTCTATTTCTTATGTTTTGGTATTGTTCGGGACGAACAATGTTTAAGTTTGGGGGATTTGATATAGGTGAAATTTACCTTGTTTTTATAACCAAAAAGGGTCGATTTTGAGTCTCGATTGTGTAGTATTGTCTATAGTTTATATGGTTTTTATTATATTGGACAATATTATACTTGTGGGTGTTTTTCTATGTTTTTAGGTATATTTTGATGATAAAACCCCGAGACGAGACAAGGCGTGAAGATCGTAGCTTGAAGTTCAAGTTTTGAGTTCGAGAGAAGACCTCTCGATACCTCTCTCGATCAAGAGGTCTATCGAGAGGAGCCTTCTGTATCAGCTATCGATCGAGAGCAATTTCTACTACCTCTCGATACCTCTCTCGATCGAGAGGTCTATCGAGAGGCAGGGTGTCGAGAGGGGGGTTCTAGCCGAGAATTATTAACTTATTTTATTAGATTCCTTTTTGGTTTATAATTCCTTATGTAAATTTCCCCTATATATATTCCTAGCCTAGCATTGTAAACCCTAACATCTTTCATACTTTTTCTAGCACTTTTATATTTTTACTTTAGATTTTTTATTCTTGTATTCGACATTGGAGATTATTCAAGTTTATGCAAGATTCAAGATTCGAAGTTCTTCGTTTGTGTTCAAGTTTTTCTTACTCTTACTCTTTAATTATGTTCTTTCAATTCTTAGTGTTTATGTTTGCTTTAATTATGTCTAGCTAAATTCCTTAGTTGATTTTAGGGATTGAATGCCTAATTGAATTTATGTAATTTGTTTACAATTAGCCCTCCAATCTAGATGCATGTTTCATGGTGCTTATTCTCATGCATGATTACTTGATCACTAATTGTGTATGCCTAATTATGTGTTTATGCCTTGATAGGATAATTGCATAATAGATCTCATGAATACATGGTATGATAGTTTGATTGTCTTAATTGAAGTTGAATTATCATATGTTTACATATAGTTGATTTGGGTGTCATAATTGAACCTAGTTGATTATATCATTGATACTTGTTCTATTTTGCACTTGATTTGATATCTATGCGTCCGATAGGATATTAGGATCTTATTAGGTGACGACTTGCATTGCTTTAATCGGGGTGTAGGTTATTTTTCATGTATCACATTTAGATTGGATTAAATTTGTTAATTGTATGCATTAATTGCTTTCATAGATTTGATTAGGTAGGCTTCCCTAGAATCAACACTTTTCCTTAATTGAGTTTTTACCTTGTTTATTTCTTTGCTTGCTTGCTAATTTATTTATTTGATTATCTTTTTACCTTGTTTATTTATTTTCTTTATTTGATTAATTGAGTCCTTTTATTTGTTTGCCTAGTATAAATACCACATTCATAAACCCTTAAAAGCTTAGACATCAGTTTAGTTCTAAAGTAGAGGTATTGTGTGTGCTTTCGATTTGTCAGTCCCTGTGGATACGATACTCGTACTTTCGTATACTATACATATTTTGTGTGGTAGAAAATAGTGCGATCAGTGGTCCTCACTCTAAGATGGGTAGAGTCACGCCGATCATGTGTCAGGCAGATCCCAAGGTCTCAGCAGGTGCTAGCAAGGCCAGGACGGCTTCTGTATAAACCGGGATCCGCACAGAAGCCTCGACCTAGGCCAGGATCTTCTAAAAACCTTGTAGCATTTATGACTTAAGCATCTTTATTAAGCCAATCGTGTATGGCTTTTGAAAGGATGATAGAGATAGGTATTTGAAGATACCATGTTAGTAAAAGCTGATATTTATCCCTATCAGCTACTCCCCCCCCCCCCCCCCCCCCAAGTCCAGAAGCGTGTTTAATGAGCTTCTGCTTTAATACTTTGGCGGGAAATGATAATGATTTTTCTCTTCTTTTTTTTTTTTTTTTTTTTGCATATTATAACGTCACTCAGGTCTTGTCGCGTGGAAAAATAGTGCGCCGTTTGGTTTTTCGAGGGCGAAGAGATATATCATTCTCTTCCTCTTCCTTCTCTACTACCATCTTTTCAGAACATCATCAAGGGAGAGAAAAAGAAAAAGGGGAGCCCTTTCACTTCTTCTGCATATCTCTTCTTTAGTAAGACTGCCGCTTTCACTCTTTCGTTTAACCGGAACTAAGCAGGTAATCTCCTTGCTTGCTAATGATTTCGGGGCTGAAAACAGAGGAAAAACCCCTCTTTCTCTTTTTCACTAAATTCCTTAACTTGATTATTCTTGGCTTACGCCCCTCCTGCTTTGCTATTCAGATATGTCGCTCGACTCCCTTCGTCGGAAAATTTGCGACCTGGCCTACTCAGAGGATATCTCCGAATCTCTTCGATTCCATCTACTTAGATTTTTGACTAGAAGGGAAATGGATTTCCTGGAGTTTGAGGATTTTCCCAATATGAAAACCTACCTCCGAAGGCTGAAGAATCTCTTTGTCCAGTATGAAATGTATGATGGACATTTATCAGAGGAGGAAAAGTGCGAAGCCATTCTTGCGCCCTTGATAGGTGGGTTTCTCACACCAGGAGATGCCATCGTTCACGACCCGGCCCGTAACGGGCGCGTAGCTACTTTAATGGTTGAGTTGCTCTCCATCGAGGAGGCTAGGGACACCGAGGCATTCGCGCGGGCCGAAAGTCGGAGAGAACCCCCAACTGAGAGGGTCTATGAGAGAAGAAACAAGAAATTGAAACTGGAAAGAGGTATACTATTTTATTACTATTTGTCTTTTTGGGTTTACTTGAGAGAGGGGTGCTAACGTCCCTATTTTCCCTTGCAGATTCAGCCGCTGAGGCGAGCAGTGGATCTTCTTCCTCCACCCAGAGTTCTCCAGATTCTCCTCCCGACTCTGGTGTTTTCATTTAGCCTGTTTTGCTTTTATCTTTCTGGTCGAGAACTACTTCTTTTGATTTTTGATGAGGTGTTCACCTTGTACCTCCAAATTTGGGTCGACTATTTTACTTTTCCTGGTCTTCTTAACCTAGGAGTTTGTTTTGAGCTTGTTGAAGTAGATTATACTCTGTCTTTTTTTTTTTTTAATGATTGCTTAATGCCTCCAGTTTTTCATGCATATAGCCATTTTAAGGTATAAGCATTGGGGTCTGGCATTTTAAGATAATGGGATATGGCATTTTAAGATAATGGGATATGGAGGGTATCCCCCTACTCCCCCCCCCCCCCCCCCCCCCCCCCCAAGTGGGTTATGAGAGATCAAATGAATCATAACTCATTTAGTGGATAACCTTGCTCTCCCCTTTCTTTTAGATAATCTTCTTCATAGGAAAACTCCTCTAATTTTCCTATGCTCTTTCTTGCCTCCCACGGAGTGGGTTTTTAGAAAATCTACTGACTTTTTCACTAAGCATAGTATTTCTTTAGATTGTTTATATTCCAGGGCCGGGGTAGTACCCTTCCTTCCGCATCTTGCAATTCATAAGCTCCTCCTCTTAATGCCTCTTTTACTAGATATGGTCCTTCCCAATTTGCATCTAGCTTTCCCATGGGTTTGAGGGCATCTGCCCTTTTTAAAACTAGATCTCCTTTGCAGAACCTTTGGACCTGCACTTTCTTGTTATAAGCGTCTCGCACCTGTTGTGTGTATCTTTCTGCCTTTTCAAGGGCTTTACTCCTAAGCTCTTCAACCATGTCCAGGTTTTCCCTCATCAGGGAGGAGTTCTGATTTTCATCATAAGCCGCTATCCTTAGTGACTTAAGTTCTGTCTCTACTGGCGTTACCGCTGTCACCCCATAAACCAAATTGAACGGGGCTTCCCCTGTGGCTGTTTTAGGACTAGTTCGATATGCCCACAGCACCGAATCCAATTCGTTAACCCAGTTTCCTTTGGCTTTTTCTAGCCTGGCCTTAATACCACTCACAATGGTTCTGTTGGTTACTTCAACTTGTCCGTTAGCTTGAGGGTGAGCTACAGCTACAAATCTTTGCTCAATGCCGATTTTTTTGCACCAAGCTCGCACCAAGGATCCTGTAAACTGAGTGCCGTTGTCAGCGACCAGTATCCTTGGAATTCCATATCGGCAACATATATTTTTCTAGATGAACTTCTTTATCACTTGTTCTGTGATCTTTACTACGGCCTCAACCTCAACCCATTTAGTAAAGTAGTCCACGACTACGATTAAGAATATCCTTCCTCCTGTAGCTGTGGGGAATTTTCCTACTATGTCAATCCCCCATTTATCAAAGGGGCAGGGTTCCATCATGGCCCCCAACTGCTCAGCGGGCTTATGGATGAGTCTCCCATTTCTTTGACAGCTATCGCACCTTTTGACTAGGTTTTTAGCGTCTTTTTCCATTGTAGGCCAAAAGAATCCAGCTCCGAGCAGCTTTCTAATTAGATCTTTGAACCCAGTGTGCGCTCCCGCAACACCCTCATGTATCCTCAAGTTTTGACAAGCATTTGAGGTAATGGTGTGTAAATACCCTTTTGTATAGCTTATCCCCTATTAGGCAGAATTTAGCTTTGAATGCACGCGGCAGCCTATCCTCACTAGCCAAAGCTGTGGTTCCTGGCTTTCCTGAGAGCTCCTTCAGGGCTCTGATGATTGGAGTGAAGGAACCATATCTGATCGGTGAAGATCGGTTCGCCCGAGGATCTATTTCGGATATCTAACTATCGATATAAACATATCATGCTCCTATGAATTAAGTGCGGAATCATAGGGGGTTATAGATCGATTACCTGAAGAAGTAGAAAACTCGCGAATAGATCTTCTGATCTGTATCCCTGCTCGATTCTGACGTTGGATGGACAACGAACTTCGGAATCAGCCACGAAAAACGGGATCCCCACCGAACTGCTACTGCCCAGCCGCGCGTCTCTCTCTCTCTCTAACCCTAGCCTCCCTTTCTCGTTCAGAATATTTAAGTGCACTCGTATATTCTGACTATTAGGTCTGAACAAGACCTTGAGGGGTATATATAGAGGAGACAAAGTGAGACTTGGGCGTCCATTAGCAGAGTTGGCGCCCATACTGGGCCCAACTGAGTGGTGGCCCACTTATTCCTTATACAGTGGCCTATTGAGCTTTTTGGGCCAGATCAGGGATCTACTAGCTGGTAAAACCGAGGCCTCCCAATGGCTAAATTCTCCATACTCAGCCCAGAGTATAATTTAGTACATAAGTACTAAAACATTCCACTAGAGTAATAGTACTGAATTACCTGTTTTATCCCTGTTGAGTTCAGGGCTAGTATTAGACTTAGCGACCCCCATATTTAAGATATCCCACATCCGTTGATTAACTTAGAGCTTCTGACTGCTCGTGTTATTCAACTTCTTTATTCCTGAGTAGTACCATTCATTCCTTATTCATCATACCGAAAATTAATCCACCTGCAGGGTTTGGTATGATAATCCTTAATGAATTCCTCAGGGGATGTGATCAACCTGTTCTACCAGGATATGGTGCTCTGTTGCAGTTGCACTAAGAGTCGTACTAGTTGTAGTTGCTTCCCAAGATACAGAGCATATTCAGTTGCAGATACTTTGAACTCTCACCCATGGTAAATCAAAGAAACAGACTACAACTATACACCCTTAGGACTCAACTAGAGTTAAGGTTCATCTTAAGTCACCGAGGTCTTGATTCTTTCTACATTCGGTCAGAATAGAAAAATACACCTCACCGTGATCCTATCAGTACACGTACGTACTAGTATAGACAAGTAGTCAAGACAAACTACTTATGCAGCCTATACTACAGCCTAAACCGACAGTTATATCCAGAACTGTCTCAACTGTGATACCCTTTTATATCTCGTGAGGAACCGGCAACTATGGTCTTCTGTGATCTACAACACACCATAAAGCCTACAACTTTGAGATAATGGATAGATGTTTGATGCATAAATAACAATTCATACTTAATCAGATAGAAGATTGTTAGTGGCTATGGACAACACATGCATACAAGCTAAAAGGCCTGCTTTCTAGTATACAAATCCATCAATCTCCCACTTATACTAAATCAAACTTTTAGTATATCATGTGACAAATAGGCAGTGTCTACAATCTAGCATCTATTACACATCTTCTCCCACTTATACTCAAAGTTTACTAGTGTGGGAGGCGCCCCAGTCCTATCCCTTCGACATGCTTGTCGAACACCTTGACTGGTAAGCTCTTTGTGAACGGATCTGCCAGATTATCCGCTGAAGGGATTTTCTTCACTTCTACTTCTCCTCTTTCGACGATTGCTCGTACGAGATGGTACTTTCTCTCTATGTGTTTGCTCGTCTTGTGAGCCCTAGGTTCCTTGCAGTTTGCAACTGCTCCAGCATTATCACAACATAATGTGATACCTCTGGGCAAACTGGGAACTAGTTCTAGCTCATTAAGGTAGTTCAGGAGCCACACAGCCTCTTTAGCAGCCTCACAAGCAGCCACATATTCGGCCTCCATGGTCGAGTCTGCGATGCACTTCTGCTTCACACTCTTCCAAGTGACAGCTCCACCTCCCAAGGTAAACACATAGCCTGAGGTAGATTTCCTCTCATCTCGATCAGCCTGGAAGTCTGAGTCCGTATACCCCATCGGGATCATCTCATTGGACTGATAAACAAGCACATGATCTCTTGTCCTCTTGAGATACTTCAATATGTGCTTAACAGCTGTCCAATGTCCCTGACCAGGGTTAGACTGATATCTCGCCACCATGCCAACCGCATAGCAGATATCTGGTCTAGTACACAGCATTGCATACATGAGACTCCCAACCGCGGAAGCATACGGTATAGTCTTCATGCCCTCTATCTCCTCTTGTGTCTTCGGACACATGTCCTTAGATAGAGGTATGCCATATCTGAAGGGAAGAAAACCCTTCTTGGCATTTTGCATGCTGAAACGGGCGATCACACTATCTATATATGAAGCTTGGCTTAAGCCTAACATCCTCTTACGGCGATCTCTGATCAGCTTGATCCCTAGGATGTAACCTGCTTCTCCCAAGTCTTTCATCTGAAGCTGTTCAGACAACCAATCCTTTACGCCTGATAACACGTTCACATTGTTGCCAATGAGAAGTATGTCATCTACGTACATATTCGAAGAAATTCTGACCCCCAGTCGGGAGCCACCGATCTTGGTGCCGACGACGTGATCCAGATTGAAGCCAGTACTAAGAATACCACGCTTCCGTCCGAACTGAACCTGTAAACACAACTTTCGTTTATGCACTGGACAAATCCAAAGGATTTTATCACTCCATCAAAATGAATGTTCCAGGACCTGGACGCTTGCTTAAGTCCGTATAAGGACTTCTTAAGCTTCCATACGAGATGCTCCTGGCCATCTCTCACATAACCTTCTGGTTGGCGCATATAAATGTCCCTACCTTTTTCAAGGTACCCGTTCAAGAACGCAGTCTTGACGTCCATTTGCCAAACCTCTAGGTCTAAATGTGCATCCATGGACAAGAGTATTCTGACGGACTTAAGCATGGCAACCGGCGAAAAAGTCTCATCATAGTCGATTCCCTCTCTCTGAGTGAATCCTTTCGCCACCAATCTAGCTTTGAAGGCTAAAACCTTCCCGTCAGGTCCTCTTTTTCTCTTGTACACCCACTTGCAACCGATGGGCTTTACCCCATCCGGCAGCTCCGCAAGGTCATACACGTCCATGTTAACTATTGATTCTATCTCCGAATCCATAGAAACTCTCCAGGAATCTGCATCCTCGTCCTCCATCGCTTCCTTGTAAGTCCACGGGTCGATCTCATCATGTTCGATACCCGAGAGTAGTTCAGTGGATTCTCCCACGAACATGAAATGGTCTGGTTGACGAACAACCCTCCCACTGCGACGAAGCGATGGTGGAGATACAGTATCGGATAAGGGTGCAGTTTGTGGTATAACCTCTTGTACACTCGGCTGTTCTGGAATACTGGCTACTGCTGATGCTCGCAACTCATCGAGCATTATTTCACTCCTTGACCGATGGTTACTAATAAAGTCCTCCTCTAGGAATCGGGCATTAGTGCTCACAATGACCTTTTGATCCTGGGGGCTATAGAAGTAACTGATAGATTCGGGTTAGAGATCCACAACAATTTAGGGTATTGTTCATCATATTTTGCAAAGAGCATTTATGGATAAAGCGTTAAAGCGGTAAAGATCGAGAAATTCATGGGTATGGAAAGCTATAACCAAGCATTTTGTACAGGGCATGATGTGCGTAGCAATGGCAAACAATAGTTGAGCTATAAGCAACGGATAAAGGGCGTATTTAGCCATAAACTGGCAAGATTCATGGAGTTTTGCACTCATACAAGCAGATAACGAAGAAACAAAGTAGGAGAAAGGGAGAAACGAGGAGCGCGGGGCTCCGTTGAGCCTCATTCCCCTTTAAGTGATGAGGGTTTTACCTTAAGTTCAAGGTAGTGTGTGTAAGAAAGAGATTCTTCCCGGCGTCGAGAAGAATAGAGGGATGTGAAAGCGAACTCCGGCTTCCCGGAAGAAGGTTTGGCCCGCCTTGACTTTCCTGAGCTCGGAAGAGCTCGAAAGAGAGAGAGTGTTGAATGAAACAGTACACAAAGGTGCGTGTTGTTCGTCGAAAATGATGATGTGTTGCACGTTCACTTAGTATTTATAGGTATGAGGAGGGTGAAAATGGGATCATTCGTGGGAAGGAAGGACAGAAAAGGAATTCCAACGGAAGCAAAGTATCCTCTGTCATGAATGCAGTGGTCCTCACTCTATAGTACGTAGAGTCACGCGGACCGTATGCTACGCAGAACCTCAAGCTTCTACTAAACGCTTGTGAGATCTGGTCAGATCCTTCTATCTTTGCAGATGCCTGCAGATCCTTTGCGGCTTATGGGGGAAGTCAGAACCTCGCAGCTTCTTGCATGGCATACGATTCTTAGTTGTATTGAGTGCATGGTGCCCGACATCTGACACATCCATTTCTCTAGGAACTGTAGTCTAAGGTTAAGGAAAGTATATTCCCCGTTAACTTGGGTTTCTTAGGGAGTATGGCTGATATTAGTCCCTATCAGTAACCTCCTTTCGTTCCCTTTGGATATCCTACAAACAGCCTAACCTCAGTCTTAGACCTCAATTTGTCGGCCTCCTTAGTCAGCACATGTGCTGGACATCCCCAAACCCGAATATGACCCAAGCTGGGCTTACCCTGTCCATAATTCGGAAGGAGTTTTAACTGTCGACTTTGTAGGTACTAGATTGAGGAGATAACCTGCTGTTTCCAAGGCATATCCCCAGAACGAAATTGGCAAGGATGCATAGCTCATCATCGATCTCACTGTGTCTAAAAGAGTACGATTCTGTCTCTCAGCTACACCGTTCTGTTGGGGAGTACCGGGTGTAGTTAACTGAGATGAAATCCCATTTTCTGACAAGAAAGTTTGAAACTCAGTTCCGAGGTACTCGCCACCTCTATCAGAGCGAAGTGACTTGATACTTCTACCCGTCCTCTTCTCCACTTCCGCTTTGAATTCCTTGAATTTATCAAAGCACTCGAATTTCTTGTGGAGCAGGTAGATGAAACCGTATCTCGAGTAGTCATCAATAAATGCGACGAAATACTCGTAACCTCCTCGAGCTTGAACGGACATCGGTCCACACAAGTCAGAATGAACCAACTCTAAGAGCTCTTGAGCTCGATATCCTATGGACTTGAAAGGTCTGGTCACCATCTTTCCTTCCAAACAAGATTCACATGTCGATAAAGGTTCTATTTGGAAATCCAAAACACCTTCTTTTATCAACCTTTGAATCCTCTTTTGGTTGATGTGATCCAATCGTAAGTGCCATAATAGAGTTTGGTTTGTTTGAGACGGATTCTTCCTCTTTTTAGTATTCAATGATGAGGAAGCATTATAAGAAGAAGAATCATTCATAGGACAAGTAATGGTATAGAGAGACCGGGACAATGTGCCAGAAACTATAACTTCATTGTCTTTCATGATAGAAACGCCTCTATCAAAAACAACTGAATATCCATAAATAAATAGTTTCGAAACAGAAATCAAGTTTCGCCTAAAAGCAGGCACATATAAAACGTCTCTCAAAACCACAACAGTACTATCAAATGATAAATGAATATCTCCAACTGCGACAGCTGCAACTCTCGATGCATCGCCCATGGAGATGGTAATCTCGTCATCACTCAGCTCCCTTGTCTGCAGAAACCCCTGCAAGGAGTAACATACATGGTCAGTTGCTCCCGTATCTACTACCCAAGTCTGGGTAGAACTTGCAGCTAAGCATGTTTCAGTTACATATGTGAATGATGTACCAGAATTCTTCTTCTTTAGAGGGCAGTCAGCCTTCTAGTGTCCTGTCTTGTTGCACTTGAAGCACTTGCCTTTCCCCTTAGGCTTTTCACCGCCTTTGGTAGGCTTACTACCTTTGCTCCCACTGGTGCTAGCCGCTTTCTTTCGCAACCACGGTTTCTTCTTGATCCCACCTTTCGGTGCAAAAGAAGACACCTTCACTGATGACAGTGCCGTGGCACCCTCGCTCATCATGTCTTCGGCAGTCACCAAGTCATTAAGAAGCTCGTTCTGAGTGTACTCCTTCTTGTTCATGACTACATTCAGACGGAAATTCTCGAAGGTCTTTGGAAGTGTATGGAGTATCATATCGATCTTGGCTTCACCATCGATACCTCCACCGAGCTCTTCCAATTCATTCTGTGCGTGCATCAGACTTAGAACATGATCACGCACAGAAGTGCCTTCCGTCATCTTTGTGGTCATGAGTTTCCTCATGGCCTCAAAATGGGCAGCTCTGTCCTTCTCTTCAAAGAGTTCCTTGAGATTGAACATAATGTCAGATGCTTTCACAAAATTCTTGTGTTCTAACTGCATCTGACTTGACATAGAAGTCATGATGAAGCACCTTGCCATATCATTGGCCTTGTGCCATCTCTTATGTTCTTCCCTCTCAACATCAGTGGATTCCTCCGTCAAGGGAGCAGGTTCAGGAGTTGTGAGTACAAAATTGTACTCTTCCGCAACCAAGACATACTCAAGATTTCGTTTCCATTCCAAATAATTGGAACCAACAAGAGGCTTTGAAGTGAGAACATTTATCAACGGGCCTAAAGTCATATCTGAAAAAGCAATAAACACGTAGACACAAGTAAGAATAGATCATGCATCAATTCGTAACGAAAATTATTGTAACCTTTTGATAAACCAATAATTTTGAAACCTTCAACAACCCAAACAATGCGGATCGCAAGCCACGTTCGTGTGGACGTTTACGCTCCCACTGTTCGACCAGATACTCGGATCTTGAACTCTACTTATCTTACCAACCTATCCTTATGGCAAATAGAGCTAATAGTTGAACCTTACTAGACCATATTAGATTAGAAAAGAGACTCCGTTGGGGAGTTGTATTCTAACTAATATCTAAGCTTTTAACCACAATCTTAGCCTAACTCGGAAAAAGCACTATTTTCCTTAAGCTATCTTTGTTCAAAAACCAACTCCAGAGAAAACCGTAGTTACTATTCCGAGCAAGCCACGTTAGTGTGGACATTTACTCAGAAAAGCTCCCACTTCTCATTTTGGTTAGAACTTTTTGTTAAGAAACCCTAAGTCTGGCGAACTCGTCCGATACGATGTGCAAGCCACGTTCGTGTGGACGTTTACACACTCGCACCAAACTTCACCTTAAGGTCAGTTGTGGAGGTCTTAACATTTTCTATACCAAAAATGTTTTTATCTGCTTAGTATTTTTCTTTCAAAAGGTTGTCGACATGCTCGATCACGTTGTCACATAATCCTAAGCATAATTTTCTAAACGCAGCAAATAAACCATGCTCGCAGAAAATTAAAACATGCTTATATTGACAATCCTAAAACATGCTCGACTAAGCGCAATTTAGTACAACTCGACAGGCAAGACATGCTATAATAATTTAAATTGCATCCATAGCATGCTTAAGAAAAACGAGATAAAAACAAAAATAAAACTCGCTTTTCGTGGTGTGACGACCCGTCTAATCTATTACAAAATAGAAATTAAATCCGAAACAGGCTTCGGTCTTGAATAAGTCCTCCGTCTTGATCTCCCGTTTCTCCCCGAAAATAAATAAATTATTTTAAATAATTTATTATCTAATTTCTGTTGCCATTAGGCTTTTCTAACCGAGATTGGACCCACACCACATGGCCCAATTCTCTTGAATAAGCCCAAACCGCGCTCGTTTCACTCTCATGGGCCCACGAACCCAAAACCGGACCTAAAACGGCCCGAGTTCGTGACTGGGCCCGAGCCCGAACGCAGGAGGCAGCCCGTAATGCGAACGGGCCGGGCTGGAAACCCTAGGCCCACTCGCGGGCTAGGGCACGGGTGTGCAAGGCTGCCCGCGCCGCAGCCGACGGCGTGAGGCCTGCCACTGGCCGCCTCCGCCTCCCTGGTGCCGCTGCCGTCCCTGGCCGTCGTCCTCCACCGGCGACACGGCCGGCCGGCGCTTAGAGAACAGCCCGCGGCGTCGAGCCCTTGATAGGGTTCCGCCGCGGCGGTTTCCGCCTGCTGCCGCCGTTACAGCCGCCGGCGACGTCCGCCGCGGCCACCAGTGCTGCTGGCTGATGTCGCCGTGCCTCCGCCGTGCTGCTGGACCCTCCCCGTCGCCGTCGCCGTCGCCATCGCCGTCGCCGTCGCCAGCTGCCGCTGCAAATCGCGGCAGAAACCCTAACTGGTTCTGCCGCCGCTGCAGCTCCTCCGGCGCTGCCCCCCGACGGCCTGCTGCTGCCAACGACGCACGCGGCCACGTCGAGTCCGTTGCCGGACTCCGTGGTCGCCGTCGGTGGCTCTCATCCATTCCACGGCTTCTGCCGCGGCGTTGAGCCCTAGTTAGGGTTCCGCCGCGGCGCCATTCCCGCCGTCGCGCACTACAACCGCCGCTCCCGGCCTGCTCCGCCTCTCTTCGACGACGTGCAGGCTCCAGCAGCCTGCTGGAGCCACGTCGATCACCGGAGAAGAAGAAGGCAGCCCCGTTGGGCGACTCGCACGCGCGTGCGGTGGCGCGTGTGATTCACGCGCCGCCCCTTGCGACGGAGCCCAGCTGGTGCTCGTCTCCTTTGTTCTTCGCGTTCTTCATCTCGATGCAGCAAATACATAATGAAAAACTAACTATCTATGCCTAATCTAGATCGCACCTTATTATCTCGCGATCATAAAAATTACATAGAATGCCAAATCGGCCCGAAAAACAACAAACACCACGAAAAGCGACATCCTAATCGATCTAACATGCATAATAATCGATAATTACTCAGATAGAGCCGAAAAACTGATCCTTGGCTCTGATACCAACAGAAGGAACCATATCTGATCGGTGAAAGATCGGTTCGCCCGAGGATCTATTTTGGATATCTAACTATCGATATAAACCTATCATGCTCCTATGAATTAAGTGCGGAATCATAGGGGGTTATAGATCGATTACCTAAAGAAGTAGAAAACTCGTGAATAGATCTTCTGATCTGTATCCCTGCTCGATTCTGACGTTGGATGGACAACGAACTTCGGAATCAGCCACGGAAAACAGGATCCCCACCGAACTGCTACTGCCCGGCCGCGCGTCTCTCTCTTTCTAACCCTAACCTCCCTTTCTCGTTCAGAATATTTAAGTGCACTCGTATATTCTGACTATTAGGTCTGAACAAGACCTTGAGGGGTATATATAGAGGAGACCAAGTGAGACTTGGGCTTAAGTTGCAGGCCAGGTCTGCAACACATACTAGGCGTCCATTAGCAGAGTTGGCACCCATACTGGTCCCAACTGAGTGGTGGCCCACTTATTCCTTATACTGCGGCCTATTGAGCTTTTTGGGCCAGATCAGGGATCTACTAGCTGGTAAAACCGAGGCCTCCCAATGGCTAAATTCTCCATACTCAGCCCAGAGTATAATTTAGTCCATAAGTACTAAAACATTCCACTAGAGTAATAGTACTGAATTACCTGTTTTACCCCTGTTGAGTTCAGGGCTAGTATTAGACTTAGCGACCCCCATATTTAAGATATCCCACATCCGTTGATTAACTTAGAGCTTCTGACTGCTCGTGTTATTCAACTTCTTTATTCCTGAGTAGTACCATTCATTCCTTATTCATCATACCGGAAATTAATCCACCTGCAGGGTTTGGTATGATAATCCTTAATGAATTCCTCAGGGGATGTGCTCAACCTGTTCTACCAGGATATGGTGCTCTGTTGCAGTTGCACTAAGAGTCGTACTAGTTGTAGTTGCTTCCCAAGATACGGAGCATATTGAGTTGCAGATACTTTGAACTCTCACCCATGGTAAACCAAAGAAGCAGGCTACAACTATACACCCTTAGGACTCAACTAGAGTTATGGTTCATCTTAAGTCACCGAGGTCTTGATTCTTTCTACATTCGGTCATAATAGAAGAATACACCTCACCGTGATCCTATCAGTACACGCACGTACTAGTATAGACAAGTAGCCAAGACAAGCTACTTATGCAGCCTATACTACAGCCTAAATCGACAGTTATATCCAGAACTTTCTCAACTGTGATACCCTTTTAATCTCGTGAGGAACCGGCAACTATGGTCTTCTGTGATCTACAACACACCATAAAGCCTACAACTTTGAGATAATGGATAGATGTTTGATGCATATATAACAATTCATACTTAATCAGATAGAAGATTGTTAGTGGCTATGGACAACAAATGCATACAAGCTAAAAGGCCAGCTTTCTAGTATACAAATCCATCATGGAGTTCTCCAATCTTCCATTATTTCGATAGCCTGTACTTCGGCTTTGATTAATTTAGCATCTGCATTGCACAGTACAATTTCATCTGTCCATGTTCCTTCCACCGAACTAGTTATTCGTGCCAACTTATCAGCTTCAACATTCTCTTCTCGAGGGATCTGGATCACCTCAGCCTTGACGAAATGCCCTATTAGTTCATTCACGACTTTGGCGTATGCCACCATTCGTTCCTCTCGTTTCTCGCAAGTCCCTAGGACCTGATGCGTCACTAATTGGGAATCTGAGTGGACCATTACGTGGGTTGCGCCCATGGTTTGCAACAGATCTAGGCATCTGACCAGGGCCTCGTATTCTGCCTCATTATTAGAGACATGATAGTTTAATTTAATAGCGAATTTGTAATCATGGCTCCTGGGGTCTTGGATAAAGATCCCTACCTCAGCCCCCTCTTTAGTAACTGAGCCATCAACATAGGCTTTCCACCATTGGTACTCTTCTTCTTCCCCTCTGGTGGTTTCCTGCAGAAAGTCGGCCAGTGCTTGAGCCTTAATAACTACTCTTGGCTCAAAATCTACATCGTACTCACTTAGCTCTATTGCCCATTTGACTAGTCTTCCTGATAGGTCGGGCTTACCCAGTATCTGCTTCAATGGCTCGTTTGTCCTGACTATCACTTTATGTGATAAGAAGTAAGGCCTTAACTTTCTAGCTGTAACCATCACTGCTAATGCAGCTTTTTCGATACTCGGGTACCGCATCTCTACTCCCTGTATCATCTTGCTTGTGTAATATATAGGCTTCTGAGTTAGCCCCTCTTCTCTCAGGAGTACAGAACTGATAGATTCCGCTCCCACCGCTATATATAAATATAAGACTTCTTGGGGTAACGGCTTAGTAAGCAAAGGCAGTGCTGCCAGATGCTCCTTTAATTCTTCGAAGGCCTTCTAGCACTCACTAGTCCATACAAACCTACTTCCCTTTCTCAAGATTTTGAAGAAAGGGAGGCTTTTGTCTGCTGATCGCGAGATGAAGCGACTCAATGCGGTGATTCTCCCATTGAGCCTTTGAATTTCCCGGATGTTTCGAGGAGGAGTCATATCTAGTACGGCCTGTACTTTTGCCTAGTTCACTTCAATCCCCCTGGGGGTGACCATATACCCTAGGAATTTCCCAGCTTGTACACCAAATGAACATTTAGCTGGGTTTAACTTGAGGTGGTAAAATCTGGCAATAGCGAACACCTCTTCCAGATCTTGTATGTGATCTTGGGCTTTAACACTCTTGGCTAATATGTCATCGACATAGACTTCCATGTTCTTGCCGATTTGATTATTAAAAATTTTGTCCATCATCCTTTGATAAGTAGCTCCTGTATTTTTCAAGCCAAAAGGCATGCTTTGGAAACCAAATGTCCCAACACAGACCCCGAATGCAGCTTTTGGGATATCTGACGGGTTCATTTTGACCTGATGATAGCCTTGATATGCATCCATCATAGATAGTAACTCATAGCCTGATGTGGAATCTACCAATTGATCAATTCTAGGCAGAGGGTAATGATCTTTTGGACAGGCTTTGTTTAAATCTCTGAAGTCAATACACATCCTCCAGGTGCCTGTGTTTCCCTTGGCTACCATTACTGCATTTGATAGCCATTCTGGGAATTGTATTTCCCTAATATGTTTAGCTTCCAACAGCTTGGCGACCTCATCCCTGATGATTTTATCTTTCTCAGGGCCAAATTGTCTTAGCTTTTGCTTTACTGGTTTTACCGAGGGATCTACATTTAGACAATGCAACGCCACGGCTGTGTCTACCTCCACCAGGTCAGATGACCCAAAAGCGAAGACATCTACATTCTTTTGCAAACATCTTATTAGTTGCACCGATATGTCTTGAGGCATCTGGGTGCCAATTCTGGTGGTAAATCCCTTTCGGTCTGGGATCAATTCTATTTATATTAATTCCTCTGCAGGGATCATTAAGCTTTGCCCTTCTTTGACAGTATCAGCCTCCTTGATCTTGCCCTCTTCCCTTTCTGGTTTGTGTCGGGGGGACACAGGTTCTGGGACAACCCATTTTTTGGCTTCCCCCATCTTGATAGACTGGATGTAGCATTTTCGCGAGGTCATTTGACTTCCTGATATCCATCCTATTTGATTTCCCACAAGGAATTTCATCATTAAGTGATATGTGGATACTATTGCTTGGAAAGAGTTCAAAGCAGCTCTTCCTAAAATAGCGTTATAGGATGACTCTTGATCAACTACCCAGTAAGTGGTCAACTTTGATACCTGAACATGTTCTTCACCTAAGGTGTGATAGATCCGGGTTGGAGATCCACAACAGTTTAAGGTATTTTTTTATCATGTTTGCAAAGAGCATTTATAGGTAAAGCGTTAAAGCAGTAAAGAGCGAGAGATTCATGTGCGTATAGAGCCATAGATGAGTATTTTATACAGAGCATGATTCGCGTAGTGATGACAAATAATAGTTGAGCTATGAGTAGGGCATAAAAGGCATGTTTAGCCATAAACTAGCAAGATTCATGGAGTTTTGCACTCATACAAACAGATACTGAAGAAATGGAACAAAAAAAAGGAGAGAAACAAGGAGAACGGAGCTCCGTCGAGCCTCATTCCCTTTCGGCAATGAGGGTTTTACCTTAGGCTTGGGACGGGGTTTAAGATGGAGATTCTTCCCGGTGTCGAGAGAAAAGGATGGAGGCGAAGGGAAACTAGAGCTTCCCGGAAGAAGGCTTTGAATGCCTTGAGTGCTTGAGCTCGGAGGAGCTCGTAAGAGAGAGTATGGAATTGAATGGAACAGTACGCCAAGGAGCATGTTGTTCGTAGAGAGTGATGTTGTGATGATGTTATGATCGAAATGTGCGTTCACTTAGTATTTATAGGCGTGAGGAGGGTGAAAAGTGAGCATCCGTGTGAAGGAAGGACAAAAAAGGAATTCCAACGGAAGCAAAGTATCCTCCGTCATGAATGCAGTGGTCCTCACTCTATAGTACATAGAGTCATGCGGATTGCGTGCTACACAGAACCTAAGGTTCTGCCAGATGCTTGGGGACATTGATCAGATCCTTCTATCTTTGCAGATGCCTGCAGATCCCGCATGGCTTATGGGAGAAACTAGAACCTCACAGCTTCTTGCATGGCATACGATTCTTGATTGTATTGAGCGTCCGGTGCCCATAAAATCTCTTTGATATTATGTTATTACGCGGAATAGCCTCTATCGATCATCATTTAAAAGTAATACTTATCTCCATTAATGGCGTTGTTGATGCTAGTTCCGTCTAGGATTTATTATTCCCTTCATAGAGGTAGGGTTCCCGCCTCTATTGTGACATCTGACACATCAGTTTCCCTAGGAACTGTAGTCTAAGGTTAAGGAAAGTGTATTTCCCATTTACTTGGGTTATTTAGGGAGTATGGCTGATACTAATCCCTATCAGCTACTCCCCCCCCAGGTCCAGAAGCACTAGTATGCGGGCTTCTGATGGGTATTTTGGCGGGAAAATGAATCTTGCTTCGGCTATTGCTTCTTCTTTCCCCTCTCTCTCTTTCTCTCACTTTTTTTTTTTTTTTTTGCAGATGTCGGATGGCGTGGGAAATCGAAACGCAGGTTATCCTCTCGAGGATAGAGTTGAACCTGTTTCCCTTACTCATCATTACTTTTTCCCTTAGGGTGAAAGAAAACAGGGCTATTTAAAATATATTTTAAAATAGGCATTATTATTATTTTGTTTTATTTGCAGGTGAAAAGGCAATTCCCTTTTTCTGAAACGTCGTGGGGTGATAAGTAGGAGACCACTCCACTCTTTCTTCTCAACTTCTTCATCCTTCTCTCTGCATTGTGCTCCAGAAAGAAAAGAGCGATATTGCGAATCGTCTGCCGCTCCCAGCGATTACTCCGACGACTACCTTTCCTTTTGTCCTTTTTTTAGGTATTCCATTACTATTTTATTTTCCTATACTTGTGCATAGGCCTTCTTTTGAATTTCTTGAGATTAGGGTAACCTTTACTGTTTCCCCTGTTCTTGTTTTGAGGGATCATTGCTAGCCCCAATTTTTCTGGATGTTGAAACTGACTACGATGTGAATGTGACTGATGCTTTATCCTTAAAACTATCACTCAGTTATTAAGATTTGTAGAGTTTGGATTTATTTCCATTATTCGAAACCCTACCATCTATCATTATTCCTTGGTGATTACCTCTGCCTTGCAGTTATGGATTCCACCAAGCTAGGCATGGGGCAAAAAGCTCGAGAGAAGCTATTACAAATGATGGAGCAGATGAGATCTGGTGGCTCCTCTCCCACCTTATCAATGGGTAATACCTCTACCCAGGGGCCTACGGGTCCTGGGGGTTGTAACCCTTCTCGGGAGAGTCCCCGAGAGGTAGAAATTGGTAAGCCTCGAATGAAGCCTTACTTCCCTCACCTGGTTGTCCCTAATCGATCAGCTTCATTTTCTCCTATTTTCACTGATGAGGATGCTGGTGTTTCCGCTCCTGTCTCTTTAGCGCCTTATTCTTCTTCCCCTAAGAGGAAAAGTGAGTCTTCCTCCCTCTTGGCTAGAAAAAAGGGGAAGGTATCGGAGAGTTCTCCTTCCGCTCAAGAGTTAAGCCTTGAACAATTGCGAGATAATCTTTTTCAATTTGAGAAGAGCAGAGAGCAACTCCAAACGGAAGTCCACCAACTTCGTGGATTCTTGCTAGCTAGAGAGGAGCACACACTTTCTCTCTCTGAGCGAATAAAGGAACTCGAGAGAGCTTTGAAGGCCTCGTCCGAGAGGGTAGAGCAGCTAATGGAAATTCAAGTAGCAGAAATAGCGCAGCTGACACTTAGCTACGAACAGGAGCTAGGACAAGCCCGAGCTTCCTCGTTCACTCAAGGGCGGAGAGAAGGGATGAGCCAGGGTGTTTCTTCTGGAGTCAAAGACTGCAGGACTAATTTGTTGATGACCCCTTACGGCCAGGCCTTCCTGGATTCCCTGATCAAGCGTTTGCCTGAAACCTATCTTCAATCCCATGACTTTTGGCTGCGCATGTTCGAGCCTCTCACTGCGTGGACAGCCTCGGCTATCCTCGAGTGCTGTCAGCAATTGGGTATCCCAGAGCATGCAGCCGCTGTCAATGCAGAATCCATAGTAAGGATGTTCGACACAGAGCCTGAGTCCTTTCGAAGGGGTCGCCCCCTTTCCTCCATAGAGCCATGGTATATGCCTGCGCTGAAAGAGACAGCTCAGATCCTTCGTCAACCTGCCAGGGTCACAAGGAATCTCCCCTCTTGGGAGGCGCCTTTGTTCCCTCTCTTTCCTCATAACACCATGGTTATGAGGTCTATTCGGAAGGTTTTTGACCAGGTATCTTTTTGTTTTCTATTGTTCATTTTGTTTTTAGAGTTTATTTGCTTATCATCAAAATTTTCTCCTTCATTAGGAACTAAGGGAGGGAAGAGCTTCAGGCCCATCTACCAGCGAGGGAGGTGCTTCCTTATTACCCGTTCCTGAGGAGGTGAAGGATGGTTCAAATGATGGAAGCACTCTGCAGATTCCTGCTGCCCCACTCAAGGGTGGTCCCTCTACCTCTTCTGCTTTGGCTGCTGTCGAAGAATTGTCTTCTTCTCATTCATCGAGCTCTGAGGATCTAGCTTCTGCTCCAAATCCATCCCCTTAATGTTATTGTTTGGATAGGGTGCTTGTTAAACAATTTATATTTTCGGGTATTTCTGATGGGGTGCTTATTTATGGCCCTACAGCCGTGTTGCTGGAGCACAGACAATAGTTACTTCTGATTTTGGCCAAGTGCCTCTTTAAGGCCCCACTTTTAATGCATGTCTGCTGTTTTTTAATTAACTTAGAATGTTATCCCTCTTATTTTTGTATTTATATGGGTTCTGCTTCTTACCCTGTTTCTGCCTGCTGGGGCATTTTAAAATGGTGAGATAGGAAAATTCCCAGTTTTTTCAAGATGGTGAAACAAAATAGTAGAATAACATCTTGGTGTAAAATAGCATTCTAAGATAATGGCAGCATCTTAAGATAGTATTTTAAGATAATGGGATATGGGTATCCCCTACTTCCCCCCCCCCCCCCCCCCCCAAGTGAGGTATAAGGGACTGAAGGAATTACACCTCATTTGAGGGCTATACATTTATGGAATATAATTATCTCAAAGATAAAATGTATGATCTAGTGTTTCATACATCAGCTAATCATGGTATAAGAGTTTTTCAAAACGAATAAGGGGTCGTACCCCCTTGCACTTTCTCTCTTCTTGAGAATAATTTCCCATTTCCCCCTGCATGTTTCGAGGGTGATAACTTTTTCTTTGCCCGTTGTCTCCTCGACATTCTCTTGGTCCAGCACTTCCTTTGCACTTTTGACTTTCGCCCTTGCCTGGGTTATCAAAGCTTCCCACTGCCCTTTCACAATTGGGGCGTGGCATCTGCCTGTGGCTTCAGCTTCAGGTCCTTTGCTTTCGTTTGTCTGTTGAAGCAGTTGTTTGGCTGGGTCCTGGGATATCATTAGCTCTCCAGGAGGGTTGTTGCTGGTGATCAGCAAGTGTTCCATTGAAGCGGAAAGGTTCTGGCCTTCTCCTGGTAGGGTTGGGGTTTTAAGCCTTTTCCCCTCGAGTTTCATCTCATCCCCTTCGGTGGTGGGTTCTGCCATCGGCCTTTTCCTGGCCTCTCCCGCTTGCACCGATTGGACATAGCATTTTCGCGAGAC
Source organism: Thymus mandschuricus (assembly GCA_029379335.1). Classification (NCBI taxonomy): domain Eukaryota; kingdom Viridiplantae; phylum Streptophyta; class Magnoliopsida; order Lamiales; family Lamiaceae; genus Thymus; species Thymus mandschuricus. The sequence continues at coordinate 14,825,238 of CM057079.1, forward strand.
CTCTTGATCTCCCGATATTTGCCCCACCTGATTTCCCACGGGGAATTTCATCATCAGATAGTAAGTGGAAACCACTGCTTGGAATGGATTTAAGGCAGTTCTTCCTAGAATGATGTTATAGGAGGATGGTTGCCGGACCACAAAAAAGGTGACCGGCTTTGATACCCGTGTAAACCCTTCGCCCAGAGTGAGCATTAAGTCAATCGATCCCAGTGACATTACAGGGTCTCCTGAGAAACCGTGCAGAGCCGTGGTTACCCCATTCAAAGGCTTCTGGAGGCTCATTTGGTTAAAACAGTTTTCAAATATGACATTGACTGCAGCCCTTGTGTCCACAAAGACCCTTTGAACCTGATACCTTTCTACTTCCACAGTGATGACCAGCGCATCATCATGCCGATGAATCACCTTTCGATTATCTTCCGGTCCAAATGAGATTTCCGGTGGGGATAGGCCTTGCTCGACCTTCCAAACCCCATGTCTTTCGTGCATATGCAATTCCCTAGCAGACGCCTTTCGGCTTCTGTTGGAGTCTCCCATGGTAGGTCCTCCGTATATCATGTTAATAACGCCCTTAGGCTCTATCTTCTGATTAGTATCGGGTGCTTTCTTAGGAGCCTCTTTGCGCCTCTTGTTTTGTTCTGTCTCTCTTTTTACATATTCCAAGAGTTCTCCTTCCTGGATTAGCTTTTCGATGGCGATTCTCAAGTTTCTGCAATCATTGGTCATATGGCCAAAGTCATTGTGGAACTTACAGAACCTTTCAGAAGGTGGATTTCTTGGTGGCTGTCTATGCCCGGCGGGGATCTGGACCCCAGGTTTTCTCAGGACCACTCCGAGCAGATCAACTGGTTGTTTGATTAATGGAGTAAAAGATCTTAGAAATCTTTCATTCTTATCAGTTTTTTTAGCATCTGGGGCTGGCCTTTTCCTTTCGTCCGGCTTCTTTTCCTTCTGGGAGGCCAACTCGGCCCTCTTGCTGCTCAGAGCTTCTTCCATATGGATATATTTTTGGACTCTTGTAAGTAGCTCTTCAAAAGAGGTAGCTTCTTTTTTGATAAGAGAAGCAAAGAACTGTCCTGGCTTTAAACCGTCCACACAGGCATGCACCTTTAGCTTTGGCTCTACTCCTGGGATTTCCAGGACGACCTCATTGAAGGGGGCATGTAGTCTCTCAGACTTTCGTTGGCGCCCTGTTTTATGGTCGTCAGATGCAAGGATTTCCGAGTGGTCCTTTAGCACTGACGAATTGCTGTAGAAAAACTTCTCTCATATCCATGAAGGAGTGTATGGAGGCTTTTGGTAACTGCTTGAACCAGTGTTGAGCAGTTCCTGACAGGGTTGTAAGGAATACCCTGCACTTAACCCCCTCTGAGTATTGATAAAGGAGACATAAGCTTTCGAACTTCATCAAGTGCTCTTCGGTGTCTCTCTTCCCCTGATACTCGCAGGAGATTGTTTTGAAACTGCTTGGAACAGGATCAGTTTGGATGTCTACTGAGAACGGTCTGTTCTCGTCAATATATAAGGGAAAGAGCTCTGATTTGTCTCTTACATTCCTATTGTTTGAGGAAGGTTTTGGATATTTTCCTTCGTCTGGGTTACGAACCTCTTCTTTACTTGTCTCCATTTCTTTTGAGGCCCTTTTGTTCCTTCAGCTTTTTGACTTCTTTTGCCAAGAGTTTCATTTGCTCTTGCTGCTGGGCATACTTCTTGGCCCATGCATTATCAGTATTCTCATTGAGATTTTCCTCTAGTTCTTCAGGTCCTCCTTCATCTGGGGATTCCCAATCAGTGAAGAACCCTTCTTCTTCCTCCGCCACTATCGGGGGCAGCTTTGAGACTAGCTCTTGGGTTAGGCCTTGATGTATAGGCTTCTGCTTGTGCATTGCAGGAGTGTTCTTACTTCCTCCTCCCTCCTGGGTTTCGCCCACAGGATCTGTGTTTTGGGGGCTTACTCCCAAAGTATGAAGTCTTTTCTCAACAGCTCCCTAGACTACGCCCTCTACAAGTGCTCTCATTTGGAGGAGCATGGCTGGAGAGAACTGAGCTTCCATGTTGACACTAGCTTCTGTCAGCATAGTAGTGCCTTTTCCTTTGTTGCCAACCAAGGGATTTTCTGGATTTTCAGTAGCTTGACCGGCTTCCTTTGAAGAAGCATCTGGAGTAACATCCATTCTTACAAAATTCTGTAAAGATTTGATGATGTTTAGAGAATTGATTTCAGGTGCTCTTTGAAAGAGACTTAAATTATATGTAATTTTTTATTCAAAGATTTGTTGCATTTGAACATTGTTTACAGTGATTTTAGCAAACATAGCCTCTTCATCTGAAAAGGTGGCTTATGCCAATGTGGGAGGAAGGTAAATGATGATTTAATGATAAGAAACTGATTATGGCAAGGGGTTTTGATATAATTCCCCCCTCTCGACATGAGGCATCTGATCATGTGAGATTTTAGTTGGATAGTGATGTTGATTTAACAGATCTTTTTTTATAATTGCCAACCATTTAAAATAGCTATAAGCGTTGTTCATGTAATATAAGGCTTTTCAAGGGTGGCTTTTGCCGGAATGAGGCTAAGGTCGGTGACATCTGTCTTTATGAAACCCACTTTATTAGAGCGTTTGTTTTCCTAAGGCTTTCATTATGAAGCTTCTGGAAGGGATCTGATCAGGAGGAGAGGTTATTAAGAATTTGTGTGGCATCTTATTTTATTAAGCTTAATAAAAGATGCTTCGGCCATATAGGCCCTTCTTATATTTAGCGCCTATTTTATAGGACTTTCTTATAAGATATTCCCTGTTAGCCAAGGACTATGAGAGTGATATCCTCTATGCGGGATTTATGAGAGCATTACTTATTGAACCGAGCTTACGAGAGCTTGGTCTATTTTATAAAGCTTACAGAAGCACTAATTATCAGATTGGGCTTATGAAAGTAATATCCTCCTTAGAGGTTTATAAAGGTATTGTCTATCAAATAGAGTTATTCGAGAATACCACTTATGAGGCGGGATTTAGGTGAGATTTTACCCACCGGAATGCGATGGGTAGAGCTTATGGGGTGATACATAAAAATGTCGCCTTTAAAACAAGACTTAGGGGTGCACTGCCCATTTAATGGGGCTTATAAGGAGTTTTGTCCATTATATGGAGCTTGTGAGGATGCTGCCTACTGAGTAGGGCTTAGGAAAGGTTTTGCCCATTGCATGGGGCTTACGAAAGAGTTGCCTATTGGATAGGGCTTTGTAGAAGGTTCTGCCCATTGAATGGGGCTTACGAAAGAGGTGCCTATTAGATAGGGCTTTGTGAGAGGGTTGCCTATTAAATAGGGCTTATGAAGTGTTCTGCCCATTATATGGGGCTTACGATGATGTTGCCTGTTAAACAGGGCTTTTTGAGAGAAAGTTCTGCCCGTTATACGGGGCTTACGAGGGTGTTGCCTACTGTGTAGGGCTTCTGGGGGTTCTGCCCGTTATATGGGGCTTATGAGAGAGTTGCCTGTTAGACAGGGCTTCTGAGAGAAGGTTCTGCCCGTTACACGGGGCTTACGAGGGAGTTGCCTGTTAGACAGGGCTTCTGGGAGGAGGTCCTGCTTTCAGATGCGGGCTCCCTTCATCAAAGTGAATGGGGTAACCTCATCATCTTTCGGCTCTCCATTTTTTGATGTTTTTATTATTTCGTGGGTTTTCAAGTCATGGCGATTCAGGGGCATTCGACTAGTTTTAGTAGTGATGCTTCCTCTGTAATCACCAATCCTTTACAACTCAAAGATGGATTTCATATTTGACAGATAATAGACAGAATTGTATGCTCACCAAGTACACAAGGTGAATCAAATGCGTTTTGAGATTGCTGCAGTTTTTGACCCGGCTTTCCTCCGGATCCTTCACAACCTTAAGATTTTGGCAAAACAACAACAGATTAGCCATCACAATTCATGTCATGAAAGGGATATGGCCTTGCGATCGTTTCTAATTACTGGATTGATTGGTTATGAGAAATGTAGATAAAGCAAATTCATGGTATTCATACTAAAATTCTCCAAGAATGATATAAATCTCGCATTCAATACATATTACTTCTATTAGATAGCCACCATTCTAGGTGATCATCGCGACAGAGTAAATGACAGGACAAATTTATGCACATATCATCAGAATTAGTTAGAGCTTCAACGATAAACAGAGGATTAGCCCTCTGAACCCATGGGTTTTGACAGTACTTACAAACATCAACTCTTAATTCGCATTCAAGGAGAGAAAATCAGCCTCTCAAACACAAGTTTCCTTTCAATCAAAGTGTTTATCACAATTTCCATTTCAAAGGGAGCATAATCCTAGAATCACGTCACATTCAACAGCTCATAACCGTGGAGAGCTTAGCAAATATCAAACAACAGTATACCCATCTGGGTTTTCGCTAGGAAAACCACAAACAGGGCGTTCCCAATCAATGTAACATCAGATCTCCTCATATTCTCCACAAAAGGACATAATAAAGGGAAATCGCAAACAACATTATAACAACGAGCTAGAGTTTTGCATAAAAACAGGGGAAATCGACATCTCAACTCAAGAATTTCCCACAGACGGCGCCAGTTGATAGATCCGGGTTGGAGAACCACAACAATTTAAGGTATTATTTATCATGTTTGCAAAGAGCATTTATGGGTAAGCGTTAAAGTAGTAAAGAGCGAGAGATTCATGCGCGTATAGAGCCATAGATGAGTATTTTATACAGTGCATGATTCGCGTAGTGATGACAAATAATAGTTGAGCTATGAGTAGGGCATAAAAGGCATGTTTAGCCATAAACTAGCAAGATTCATGGAGTTTTGCACTCATACAAACAGATACTGAAGAAATGGAACAGGAAAAAGGAGAGAAACAAGGAGAACGGAGCTCCGTCGAGCCTCATTCCCTTTTGGCAATGAGGGTTTTACCTTAGGCTTGGGTCGGGGTTTAAGATGGAGATTCTTCCCGGCATCGAGAGAAAAGGATGGAGGCGAAGGGAAACTAGAGCTTCCCGGAAGAAGGCTTTGAACGCCTTGACTGCTTGAGCTCGGAGGAGCTCGTAAGAGAGAGTATGGAATTGAATGGAACAATATGCCAAGGAGCATGTTGTTCGTAGAGAGTGATGTTGTGATGATGTTATGATTGAAATGTGCATTCACTTAGTATTTATTGGCGTGAGGAGGGTGAAAAGTGAGCATCCGTGTGAAGGAAGGACAGAAAAGGAATTCCAACGGAGGCAAAGTATCCTCCGTCATGAATGCAGTGGTCCTCACTCTATAGTACATAGAGTCATGCGGATGGCGTGCTACACAGATTCTAAGGTTCTGCCAGATGCTTGGGGACATTGATCAGATGCTTCTATCTTTGCAGATGCCTGCAGATCCCGCATGGCTTATGGGAGAAACTAGAACCTCACAGCTTCTTGCATGGCATACGATTCTTGATTGTATTGAGCGTCTGGTGCCCATAAAATCTCTTTGATATTATGTTATTACGCGGAATAGCCTCTATCGATCATCATTTAAAAGTAATACTTATCTCCATTAATGGCGTTGTTGATGGTAGTTCCGTCTAGGATTTATTATTCCCTTCATAGAGGTAGGGTTCCCGCCTCTATTGTGACATCTGACACATTAGTTTCCCTAGGAACTGTAGTCTAAGGTTAAGGAAAGTGTATTTCCCATTAACTTGGGTTATTTAGGGAGTATGGATGATATTAATCCCTATCAAGGTGAGTGTAAGATCCACAGATCTACTGTCACGACAGGCTTCTGCGAAATACCTTGGAGAGCTACTTTGGCTGGTTTCAGAAGCCTCTTTTGGGGCATCTGATTAAGACAATTCATAAGGATCACATTAACAGGGTCCCCGTGTTGATGAAGATTCTTCGCACTTGATACCCCTCTATTTCAGCGGCTATTACAAGAGCATCATTGTGTTGATGTATGATGGCTTGGTTGTCCCTGAATCCGAAGGATATTCTTGGGATGATATCGCCGGGCCTCTGCTCCCTAGGAGATTTGGAGACCCTATCAAATGTCTTTCCCCGCTGAGCCTTTGGATCAGCTATCATCTTTGCAAGGTTCTGCAAGTATTCGAAGATTTTCAAAGAATTAGCTCCGAATACTCTTAAGTTGAGGCTTAACATAGATATAATTTGCTCCTGGCAAGCCCTATGTGATTGAGGACTGTCGGTATTAGCTTTAGCAGTTATACATGATTTGTATAGGGTAGCTTCTGCCAATATGTGGCAAGGGTAAGCGGCGCCTATCTTCATAGAGTTTATCACGCGATGCTTCTTTGATAGGGATCTGATTACGATGAGGGGCCTTTGGTACGGTTTCCCCTCTTATAGGCCCTAGTATGTGGTACCTAATCATGGAGGGCCCTATTGTGTGATGCTGTTTGTTTCTAACAGCTCTTTTTGTGATTGGTAGTCATTTATGGTAATTTTAACAAATATTGCCTATTTATTACAGGGCTTCTTAAAGGGTGGCTTCTGCCAGTATGAGATAGAGGTATATGACTCCTGCTTTCGCAAGGCTTGGTACTACAATGTCCATTTTCATTTGGCTCTCTAGATGAAGCTTTTGATAAGAATCTGATTATAGTGTGGGCTTTTTAAGACTCATGTAGTCTCTTATTTCTTAAGGCTCACTGCGAGGTGCCTGATCGTGCAGGACTTTATGTATAATGCCCAGCTATGTAGGTGCCTACTATGTAGGGTCTTTTGTATGATGCCTACTGTGTAGGGCTTTTGAAGATATTGCCTGTTAGACCGGGCTTCGGAGAATTCTGCCCATTATATGGGGCTTACGAGAATAATGCCTATTAGATAGGGCTTATAAGAGTGTTGCCTATTGAATAGGGCTTATGAAAGGTTCTGCCCATTATATGGGGCTTACGAGAGTGTTGCCTATTAGATAGGGCTTGTGAGGGTTCTGCCCATTATATGGGGCTTACGAGAGAGTTGCCTATTAGATAGGGCTTGTGAGGGTTCTGCCCATTATATGGGGGCTTCTGGGAGGTTCTGCCTTCATATGCGGGGCCCCTTCATCAAGGTGAATGGGGTGACCTCGTCATCTTCGTCTCTCCGCTTCTTTAGTGTTTTTACTCCATGAGTTTTCAGTTCATGGCAATACAGGGGCACGCGACTAGCTTGAGTAGTGGTGCTTCCTCTGTGATTACCAATCCCTTATAACCCACCAGTTGATTTCATATTTTGAGATAGTTAAAGGAGTTATAAACTCACCAATTACACAAGGTGAGCTGAATGTGCTCTGAAATTGCTGCAATTTTTGACTCGGCTTTCCCTCAGATTCTTCGCAACCATAGGCTTTTGACAGATAAAACAGTTTAGTTATCACAATTCGTATCATGAAGAAAATATGATCTCGAAATTGCCTTCGATTCCCTGATTTGCTATTATGAACAATTCAGCTAGAATGAAATCACTGTATTCATGCTCAAATTTTCTAGGAAGAGCATCAAAACGACATTCAATATACGTTTATTTTAATGTCCCTCTCTGGGGCATCTTTCGTACCAAGGGAATCACAAAGCAAGCTCATAAACATATCATTACAGCCAGCTAGAACTTCAAAGATACTACGGAGGTTAACGCTCCGGATTCAACAGCTTCAACAGCATTTACAAATGGAAGGTTTAAATTCACATATAAGGAAGAAAAATCAACATCTCAAACACGAGTTTCCCTTTAGCAGGGTATCAAACAGGCAATTTTCGCTAAAAAGAGAGCATAATCTAATAGTCATGCCACACTCTGCTGCCCACAATCGTGAAGGAGCTTTAACAAAAATCAGGCAATAATATTCGTATCCAGATTTTTGCCAATTAAACAGCAAATACAACACATCCATTCGTTCTAATGCCAAGTTTTCTCATATTCTTCACATAAGGAAATTATAAGAAAAATCATCAACGGCATTATAATAACGAGCTAGAATTTCACATAAAACAGGGGAGATCGACATCTTAAACTCAAGATTTCCCACAGACGGCGCCAGTTGATAGATCCGGGTTGAAGATCCACAACAATTTAAGTGATTATTCATCATATTTGCAAGGAGCATTCATAGATAAAACATTACAATGATAGAGAGCAAGAGATTCATGTGGTTTTATCGGCCATAATTATGTATTTCATACAGATTTCATACACGACATTGTTCGCATAAGGATAGCAAGTAATAATCGAGCTATGTGCTTAAATAAAGGGCGCTTCTAGCCATAAATCAGTCAAATCCATGGAGTTTAGGACTCATTCAAGTAGAAAACGAAGAAAGGAAATGTGAGGGGAGAAGGAAACTGAGAGCGTAAAGCTCTGCTAGGCTTCGTCTTTTCATAACAACGAGGGTTATACCTTAGGCTCGAGACGGTGTGCGAGAGAAACTCTTCCCGGTGACGAGAAGGAACAAATGAAGGTGATTGTGGATGAGGTTTCCTGGAAGAAGGCCTCGGAAGCTTCTACTGCTTGAGCTAGAAGGAGCTCGTGGCAGAATGTGTAGAATGAATGGAACAGTACGCATAGTGCGTGTGTGTATGTAGAGTTGTGTTGTGATGATGGATCACGAGGTGTGCAATCACTCGGTATTTATAGTTGAAAGAAGGATAGGAACAAGGGAACGTTCCCGTATGGAAAGGAAAAAAGAGGAATTTCTATTGGGACAAGATCCTTCCTTGCCATTATATTGTGGTCCTCACTCTAAGATGGGTAGAGTCACGCCGATCATGTGTCAGGCAGATCCCAAGGTCTCAGCAGGTGCTAGCAAGGCCAGGACGGCTTCTGTATAAACCGGGATCTGCACAGAAGCCTTGACACAGGCCAGGATCTTCTAAAAACCTTGTAGCATTTATGACTTAAGCATCTTTATTAAGCCAGTCGTGTATGGCTTTTGAAAGGATGATAGAGATAGGTATTTGAAGATGCCATGTTAGTAAAAGTTGTGTTGGTCCCGGGAAAGAGTAATTGGTGTATGGGGGGGGGGGGGGGGGAATACACCAATAACCAACCGTTTTTGACTTTTATAAAATCAGGTCGATCTGCAGGTCGATTGTCAAGGTCGACCTTATCAGAGGCAGTTTGATCTATCAAGCTCGTATGGTATCAAGCTTGATTTATCAAACTGTTGTTAATGCGGAAGTTGGTGGAGGTTGATTTACTCTTTGAAAAATCTTAAGGCTGGTGAACAGTAGCAGGTTGATGAGTGATATGCAGGTTGATGCTAGTCAGTTTGATAATAAAATATAAGGGTGATAAATAAAGAGAGAGAGAGAGAGAGAGAGAGACCGCGATTTAGCGTGGTTCGGAGAAACCCTCCTACGTCCACGTCAGGTCGACTCGACCTGAGAATCCCTTTACCTTTGGATTCAACCTCTCTCTTATTTATACTGACTGAGTATCAGTTCTAGATACAATCTAACCTGAAAATATCTAGACACGAGTTTTGGGTCGTGACCCTTACAACCTTCGTACTGAAATGTACAAACAACCTTACGCTTTTACAGAGCTTGACTAACTCTATAATGGCGAAAATAAACATAAGCTTTCTAACTTCGAACAAGTCGGAGAAGAAGCTGTTGAACAATTGACAAGCAGCAGTGAACGCTTTGTTGTTGTGGTGTTTATCGGAATCGGAAACCTCTCTTCGTCAAGTGTTTGGGAAACTAATCGGATTTCGAACACTTGAATGGATATGAACTTTGAGAGAGATTTGGGCAGAGTATGGCGTTGATAGCTTGTGTTTCCCGTGCTTGAATCCGATAGTGGCTGAAGTATTTATAGGCAGTTTTGAAAAACTAGCCGTTGGAGTCAGGCTGACGTGGCACTAGTCGTTGGAAGCTGACTCACTTCTAGCCGTTGGGAATATTCGTCCTTGCTGGCACTCGACGTGGCAAGGATCAGGTCGTGACGCTCTATGAAGGCGGAGCATCGACCTTGATTGATAATCCAGCTCTTGAAATCTGCTAAGGCAGAGCGGGCTGGAAGCTTGATAAGGAAGGTCGATAGACAGGCTGATGATCCAGCTCGATCCAATTGAGGCAGGTCGATACATCGACCTTTCTCTTACAGGGTGGATCGAACTTGATTCTAAACTTTAGAGGGCATCGACCTGCACTAACAAGTAGCAGGTCGATCTATCGGCCTTGACCCTAAACAAGTAAAATATGCCTAAGTGTGGTTTCGATAAACATCATCAAAATTAAACTGCAAGGGGTTCCCAACAATTTCCCCCTTTTTGATGATGTCGAAACCAAACACTTTACAAATAATTCCTAAGATATAAAACACTGAAAAATGGTATCAGAGCTTGATAATTTTTTAATCACGAGGTTTGATAAGGAATTATAAGAAAGGCAGATAATAAAGCAAAGTAAATAAAGCAGTAAAGGCAGATGCCTGGACAAAGAGATATTGTCATCAGGTCGAAAGATGATTTTTGCTTCATTCAGCTCGATAGCATACATTACATTTGGAAATTACATATTGTGCTATGAACTTAAATGAATACAAAAATTTACAAAATCATCTAACTACATCGCCTGGATCTTGGCACGGGCTGCAATCCTCTCCTCCTGGACCTGCTCCCTCGACTTCGATTGCATACTTGCATAAATTCCATCCCTGATTCGACGGAAGTCGGGATCGGAATTTGAGATATTTACGCCCAGGCCGATGGCAGTCTGTGCAATGTATTGGTCGACCCGGGAGTAATCCAAGTACCCCGAATCACCAAGGTATAAGGGCGTAAAGAATTGCTTTGCAGGTGCCCTTATCATCACACCAGCCTCTGCAGCTTTCTTCCTTAGCTCACCAATGAAGTCTTGGTAAGGGAATTTAAGCATGTAAGCTGCATAGGCTTGATCGGCGTCGGCAGGAAGTGAGGGGTCCTGGATCCAGTAGTGCAGGAGGATGAAGCAACTGTTAAGCTCCCGCAGCAGGTTGTTCTGAGATTCATCGAGCCATTCAACGACCTGCTGCTGGACTCCAGCATTCAAAACAAGGGCGGACTGGCTGATCTAGTCCAACTCCCTTTTCCTCCTAGCTTCAGCAGCCCGGCGTTCGGCCTTGAAACGCCGCTGCTCTTCTGGATTTGAGGGCCTGCTCCTGCGTTGCACCAGCCAGAGTCATAGCAGAAATGAGCTCGGCCTCGGCAGCCAAACGAGCTTTGGCGGCGGCAGCTTCGACAGCACCAAGTTGAGAGATTGGATCGGCATGAGAGGCAACGGCCTTGGATGAGACGGCCTGGGAGGGCTTCTTTTGAGGAGGAGGAGGAGGGGCCACAGAAGTTGAAGGAGTTTTGGATATTGGGGTCTTCTTCTTCCTTGAAGCGGCAGCGGCTGCTCTTTCTTCTTCCCCCTTTTCGACATCACCAGTCAGGGCTTTTATTAGGGAAAGAAGAGTAGCATCCTCCTCTTGCAGCTTGGTCACGGCATCCTTCAACTCCTGTTGACCATTGAGAAGGGAGGAGATGGTGCCGTGAATGGCGTTGATGTGCTCGTTGGAGGTCGATGCCGAGTTGGTGACTGAAGAAGTCAGATTAGATACTCGCTCATCGACCTTGGACAAGTCCTCCAACACTTCCGCGATCTGGTCGCGAGACGCCATGTTGAGTTCCTCGTGCTGGCCTGGCAGGAGCTTGTCGGTATATTCCTTTAATAGCCTCACTGCAAAGTCAGTGACACGCTCCCAGGCAACTTCATCGGCCTGGGCCTTGGCATCTTTAACAATATCAGCCCGGGCCTCAGCTACGGCCTGCTTGATCTGCTCGGGAAGGCTGGTGATGATGGACTCGAGCTTGGCAGAGATTGTATCGAGCACCACCTCCACATCAGCCTTTGAAATTTGAGAGGTCGGAGCAGCAGCTTCAAGCAGCTGATCACCACCCTCATTCCTGGATGGTGATTGCACCGGAGTTTGAATCAACTCAAACTCGTCTCCAGCTTCAGCGGCGGAGTTGTAGAGAGCACGAGAGTTGATGTAGAGAGGGCGAAGGTCGATGCCCAGAATTTTGGCCTCGACCTTCATGCGGCGCAGCACAAGAGATCGAAAGTTCGAAGCCGCATCCCCCACATTGAAGAATCCAAACTCCGCTTCTAATGCCAGCTCCTCGACCTTCAGGTCGTTGAGGGTAACGACCTGCAGCAGGGCCTCGAAGACGTAATAGTAACTCGACTTACAATCCAGATAGAACTGGAGGCGAGTGGCGAGGTCGAGGGACTTGGGGAGTTGGGCTATCCCTGGCATCAGGTCGATGACCTTCAGCTTGGCCTCAGCCTTCAAGGCAGCGACCTGGGAGTGAGCAGCAGACATCGGCTGCTCAGAGATTGGCTGGATCGTCAGCACGACGTCTTCCTCCACAGGCGCATCCCGAATGGGGGAAGACAGAGAGTCTTCAGCAGTGAGATCCTGGATCTCAACAGATCCAGCTCATTGGACTGGGGGGGACCTCACTGGAGAGGGAGCAACGACCTGCTGAGAGGATGCAGGGCGTTGCTGCGAGGCGGACGGCTCGGCGGCGGAACGGACTGGAGATGGAGTCCGTTCGGCTGAGAGAGAGGGCGATGAGGCGGGCGAAGGCTCCCTGCGAGGTGCAGATTCCTCGGTTATGGGGAGAATCCTGTGAAGCGGCCGGGGCGGATCACCGGAGGCCGACTGCGTCCTCCGTGGAGGAGTCTTCACAGGGAGAGTCTTCTTGGCAGGTCGAGAGGGGACCAGGTCGACATCGGCCTTCCTCTTCTTTTGAGCAGGTCGAGGTGGAATCCTCCAACCGACCTTGGATTCGCCGCATTTGGCAAGATGCACCCTGACATTGTCTGGGGAGTTGTAATAAATCTGCGGCGCCACCCCAATCGCCATCTCCAGCTGGTGGAGATCCTTCGGAATAAACAGAGGGGGGAAGGCCTCCTCATTGGACCATTTCCTATGCTTGAAGAAGGAAATGATAATGCAGGTGGCCTTCGATCCAAGACGAAGCGGTTTATTATTGTGGAGAGATACCTTCACAACGGCCTCTCCCTCCGTCTCGAGGATGATCTGCCTGGCTTCATCCCACAGCAGGGAGACCATTAACTTGGCCCAACAAATGGGCAGATCGAGGATTACGGCCGTCAAAATTTGAAATTTGAACGGAGTGACCTGGTCGTAATTCCCGATGTGCCCTAGAAGGCACTTCTGCACGAAGTCCATCAGGAGGCGGTATTTGGGACGGAGCTCGTTCCTTTTGAAGGCTACAGGAACGTACTGCCTCTGCTCGATCAGCACTCGATCTGCAACCTGCTGCAGATGATCTCGAGAAATCTCCGAGAGCTGCAATGTCCCACCATCCTCAATGCCGAAAGCGCCCTTCACGGCGTCAAGAACGTTGATGGTGTGCATAACATTCTGGGTTCCGAGGGAGACGGTGTGGGAAGACACGGAATCGCCCTCGTTCCAGTTGTAGAAAAAGGCAGCTACAAACTGTGGAAGACTCTTCGCCGGCCGGGTGGAGATGATTTGATAGAAAGAAGAGCATTTCTCCACTATGTTGAACATAGAGTCAGATCACGAAAACCGATGTTTTCGCGCACCATATAGGGCTCGTATTTGATGCGAGCCTTCAAGAAATCCTCGATTTCTGACCACTGCATTTCTTTTCGACCGGAGGTTGAAACCTTTTCTGCCATTGTTATTTTTCTGCAAGTTTTTCGAGAAGTTAGAAAATAAGAAAATAGTGAAGAACTTTACAGACAATAAAAACATAAATGGTGAAAAGAACACAAACCACGGCGAGTGGTTCGATGCAGTAAGTGAAAGAGCAGAAAAGCGAAGAACACGACGGCGACAGTTTAGATTTTGCAGAGAGTGAAAATTAGGTTTTGCGAAGAAGTATGAAAAAGGTAAGTAAGTTTTGTGAAGAAACTGCATGATATATATAGGAAATCGAACGGTTGAGATCGTTCGAATTTGAAAGGGTTTATGTTTTCCCTCTCACCCACGTCCACACGATTGAAGCGCGTAGAATGTGAGGCGTTTCACATCCGCGCGTGAGGTAAGGAAACGTGCGAAAATGTGGCACTTTTTCAAAAAGTGGCAGGGAATTAAATGCAATCTCGGTCAATGTGTCAATATTTGACACTTGACTGGATGTTTTACAAAAATGGTAATCATTACCCCCTTTTTCCTTATTTTCTGCAAATCAACAGACTCTTAAATAATGAAACACATTGAGAAATAAATAACATTAATAAATGAAAAAATTAATGCGTATTAAAGAAGTTATAAGACAAAAGGGTGATACTGCCCTTTTGATTCTTCCTTCATAAATGCAGTTGCATTCAGGTTGATAACGGCCTGTTGATATTGGCCTCGTGGTATAGAACGGCCTGTCGAAGTTGACACTGCCTGGAAATATATCGGCCTGTCGAAGTTGACGACCTGGGGAAGACATCGGCCTGGCGAAATAAACTCCCTGGACATGAGATATCGGCCTGGCGAGATAAACGGCCTGGACTTATAATATCGGCCCTTGTTCCCCCTAAAATGATGGATCATTTTGGCCAAGTGTTCCCCCTCAATTGAGGAACACAGGTCGATCTGTTGAATAGTCGACGGCCTGTTGATGGACACGGTCTGTTGATAGACACGGCCTGTCATTTGAATCGGCATGTAGGAAGGGATACGAGGCGACGTCAGACTCATCGATCTGTATTTCTACATCGTTTCGTTCGGCCTGGTTGAAGGTAACGGCCTGACAAACGATAACGGCCTGTTGAGCCGATGACGGCCTGTTCCCCCTTAATATCGGCCTGATTACATAGAGACGCCCTGCTTGTTGGTCCCGATTGTTGGTCCCACACAAGCTTTTGAAAGAGGTGACAGGCTGATGAGGAGATAACTGACTGTAGGCTTACGATCAGCCTGATGACTCAACATTCAATAACCCTAGCTTTCCACATAGCATTTTGAATCTTTCTTCGGCTAGGGGTTTGGTTAGAATATCAGCTCGTTGAATGTCAGTGTGTATCTTCTCAATAACCACGTTCTTCTTTTCCACGTGATCACGAATAAAGTGATGTCGAATATCCACGTGCTTGCATCTTGAATGAAGAACTGGGTTTTGAGTAATGGAGATGGCACTCGAGCTGTCGCAGAATATTGGCACTTCACTGACTTCAACTTCATAATCCTTAAGTTGTTGTTTGATCCACAAGATTTGTGCACAACAACTTCCTGCGGCCATGTACTCGGCCTCTGTGGTGGAGGTGGCTACTGAAGTTTGCTTCTTTGAAAACCACGAAATCAGCTTGTTTCCGAGAAAATGGCAAGTACCCGAGGTAGATTTCCTATCGAGCTTGCACCCTGCATGATCAGATTCTGAATAACCTGTAAGCTGCAAATTATCATCACAAGGATACCAAAGACCTAGATTTGTGGTTCCTTTGATGTATCGAAGAATTTTCTTTGCTGCTTCCAAGTGAGATTCCTTCGGATTAGCTTGAAATCGAGCACACACCCCAACTGCAAAAGTGATATCAGGTCGACTAGCAGTTAGATAAAGTAATGAACCAATTATACCCCAGTACTGTGTTATGTTGGCAGGTTTTCCTTCGGGATCCGGGTCGATCTTCCCACCAGAGAGCATCGGTATTTTGACAGGTTTGCTGTCTTTGACACCAAACTTGTCGACCAGCTCGTGTGCGTATTTTGTTTGGCTAATGAAGATTCCTTCATCGGACTGCTTGACCTGCAACCCTAGAAAGAAATTCATTTCCCCCATCATAGACATTTTATATTTTTCGGTCATGAGGTTACCAAATTTTTCGCACAAAATGGGAGATTTAGATCCAAAAATAATATCATCAACATAAATTTGTACTAAAAGGATATGTTCATTCACTTTGATAGTGAATAGTGTCTTGTCGACTGAACCACGCTTGAATCCTGATTCGATGAGGAAGGATGACAGCGTCTCATACCAAGCTCGAGGAGCTTGCTTAAGTCCGTATACGGCCTTGTGCAGTTTGTAGACTTTGCTTGAATCACCCTCCTCGAATCCAGGAGGCTGTTCCACATAGACTTCCTCTTCGAGAACGCCATTGAGGAACGCACTTTTAACATCCATCTGGTAGACTTTGAATCGTTGATGAGCGGCATAAGCTAGAAACAGCCTTATAGCTTCTAATCTTGCAACGGGGGCAAACGTCTCATCATAGTCGATTCCTTCTTGTTGACAGTAACCCTTTGCAACCAATCGGGCTTTATTTCTGACAACTTCTCCAGATTCATCTCTCTTATTCTTGTAAACCCATTTGACTCCAATGACGCCCTGATGATAAGGACGATCAACTAGAGACCATACTTCATTTCTTTTGAATTCATTGAGTTCTTCTTGCATGGCTTGAATCCAGTCAGCATCACGAAGAGCTTCAATTGCATCCTTGGGTTCTATTCGAGAGAGATAGCAACTTAATAGCGCACTTTCACCAATCGTCCTTCTAGTTCGCACTCCTTGGGTTGGGTTCCCAACATTGAGTTCTTTTGGATGAGCGTCGATCCAACGTCTGCGTCGAGCTCTTTCTTCATTTGAAATGATTGGCTCGGGCTCATTAATGGGTTCGTCAAACTTCAGATGAGTTGAAGGTTGATCAGTGGATACGTGCTGTTGCTCGGGATGTTGATCAGGCTGCTGTTCGGCCTGGATGTTGAGCTGCTCCATTGTGTTATCGAGCTGCTCGATTTGGGATGTAAGGTCGTGAACAGCATCAGTCTTGGGGACTGAGGGAGGGGGATCAGCCTGGTTATGTCCGGCTGATGTATTACAGCTCGTAGTATCATTTGCATCACTTCCCCCTTGCTGTGTGACCCTAGGATCAGATTGATCCTCTTCCTCCAAATCATTTGGAGTCCATACTAGCAGGTCGTCAATGGGGGAGTTAGACGGCCTGTTAGCAGCGGGTTGTTCTGTACCTGTACTTGATTCTCTGTACAGACAAGTAGATTCATCAAACACAACATTAGGTGTTACCTCCACAACTAGGGTTTTCTTATTAAAGTCTCTATAAGCTTTGCTAACCTCTGAGTATCCTAAAAATACTCCTGGATCGGCCTTGCTATCAAAAGTCTTAATTGAGATTTCCCATTGTTATGAATGTAACACAAACACCCAAAAGCTTTAAAATACTTTAACCTGGGGAGCTTGTTGTTCCACAGCTCGTATGGAGTCTTTCCATGTCGGGTAGTGATGATCGACCTGTTTTGGGTGTAGCAGGCTGTGTTGACAGCCTCTGCCCAAAACTTCTTTGGAAGATTGGTTTCATCCAACATGGTACGAGCTGCTTCCTTCAGCGATCTGTTACGACGTTCCACCACGCCGTTTTGTTGAGGTGTACGTGCAGCTGAAGTTTGATGATGAATCCCACTCTTTGTACAATATTCTTCGATCATCGCATTGATAAATTCGGTGCCTCGATCTGATCGAATGGAGATGATGGATTTCTCCTTTTGATTGCACAGTTTGCTCAGCAACACAGGTAGCTTCTCCAATGTCTCCTTCTTTTTGTACATGAAAATAACCCACGTAAATCTAGAATAATCATCTATAATAACGAGAGCGTATTTTCTACCGTATATACTTAAGGGAGTGACGGGACCGAAGAGGTCGAGATGGAGAAGCTCAAGAATTCGATTTGATGTTTGTGCCGTCACGCTTGGGAAGGATGATCTTGTTTGCTTTCCAGCTTGACAGGCTCTGCAGATGTGATCACGATCGAAGACTTGATCTGGCAGGTCGTTCACCAGTTTGTTGCGTGCGAGCTTGTTGATGGCCTTGAAGTTCAAGTGACTCAACCTCTTGTGCCATAGCCAGCTTGTCTCGGAATCAGCCTTTGTGACCAGGCAGGTCTCTATCCAGTCTGTCCATTGAACAATGTAGAGTCTATCCTGCAAAATTCCGGTAAGAAGTGTTTCTCCTTCCTCATTTTTCACGAGACATTTGTTAGCGGTGAATTCTACTCGTTTACCACTCGAGCAGAACTGCGACACAGAAAATAGGTTATGATTAAGACCTTCAACATAAGAGACGTTAGTAATAGTTGTTTTACCAACTTTTAGATCGCCCTGGCCTCTAGTAAATCCCTTAGAATTTCCTCCAAAGGTTACAAGTGGCCCGTCTCGTTCTTGAAAGTTTGATAGTAGCGTTTTTTCACACGTCATGTGCTTTGAGCATCCACTATCAATGATCCATACAGCTCCTCGAGCTGCTTGGCTCCTTCTCTGAGCCTTCCCAACCTGCAATTAGTTAAACTTAGCGACCCATTTGAGATTGGGTGCTACATCGGTTGCAGGAACGGCCTTTGGGACCCATATTTGCTTCACTGGTCTGCTTCTATCCGAGGCTGAGGACGAGGCAGTAGCGGTCTTGGGCTTGGGAGCCTTGGATTTCTTTGAGCGAGGGCGACGAGGCTGATAGAACTGCTCATCATGAAAGCCAGATTGATACTGCCAGTCTTGATTAGACCGTTGAGGATAGTGGCAGTG
The DNA here is from genome assembly GCA_029379335.1 of Thymus mandschuricus. Lineage (NCBI taxonomy): Eukaryota > Viridiplantae > Streptophyta > Magnoliopsida > Lamiales > Lamiaceae > Thymus > Thymus mandschuricus. Next base: position 14,843,795 of record CM057079.1, read on the forward strand.
ACAATCTTGATGAGCAGGATAGAAGAACTGAGGGTGATACGGCCTTTGATAGTACTGGCCTTGGTATCGCCCTTGATGAACAGCCTGCTTTTGATGAGCGAGGGCAGGTCGACGATGCTGAGCAGGTCGACTCTCTTTCTTTTGAGGAACAGGCTGTTCCTTCTTATGTTGCTTTACAAGGATGGCTTGAGGCTGTCGGACTGGATTCTTCAGCTGGACCATCTTGTCTGGAAGAGCTTGATGAGCTTTCCGAACACTCTTTGACTTCGACTGCGCCTTCACGAACGTGATCTTGCAATCTTTATCCTTGCTTTTCTTGGATTCTCCCTTAAATCCAATACCAGAGTGATCGCGCGGATTGCGTTGCATGGATTGGACTTCTTCCAATTTCTTTCCGCTTTTCTTCAACTGACTCAAAGTGAGTTGAAGCTTTTCTTCCTTCTTTACGAGGAGTTCGTGTCGAATTACCAAGTCAGCCAATTTTGAGGTAAGGCTGTGTATTTCGGCATCTTTGGTCTTGAGGGACTCGTCCTTCTCGAGCTCCCTGGAATCGAACTCCTTGACCCGTAAAGTCAATTCTTCGACCTTTGACCTTAGGGCTTCAATCTCCCTTTCCTTTTCTTCATCGTAGGGAGAGAATCTTTCTTCTAATGCTAGCTTGTATTTTTCATTTTTGTCCAATAGCTCAGCATTATCTTCAACGACCTCTTTGAGTGTATCCACGAGATCAGCATAGTCGTCGAGCTGTTTCTTGATTTCTTCCCAAGACACAGCCTCGGATAGGTCTTCATCACCTTCTTATGCACAATCATCGTCAGAAAAAGAAAGTGAAATGGGTTGAAGATCTACCTTTGAAGATCCCTCGTTTTGTTGGTGCTCTCCAACGAAACATTCTTCATCATCACTTTCGTCGAAAGTGATGTAACCTTCGTCATCACTTGACGAGCTATCCGAGAGGTGAGCTTCCTTTGTTTCTTCGGCAATCATTGCAGCTCGTTGATCTTTGAGCTTCTTATCGCGCTTTGCACGGAGCTCGTCTCTCTCGGCCTTGGTAAGATCCGGGCAGTCGGTCTTGTAGTGACCTGGCCTGCCACAATTGAAACAACCACCCTCGGGCGTGTTAGAAGAATTGAAGGTTGAGGGTTTACCTTCTCCCTTTTTGTCAGGGCGGTCGTGGTTGCGGTTTGAGAAGTTTCGTTTGTTGTCACGGTAGAATTTCTTGTATTTGACAACCTTCCCTAGGAGCTTCTCATTTCTCCTAGCGGCTAGAGCATAGTCGAGAGTCATCTTCTCGAACTTCTTGACGATGGATTCGTCGATCAGACTTGGGGTAGCAGCTGAGGCTGAGTCGGCCTTGAAAGCTACCTCCTTGTTCTTTTCATCAGCCTTGTTGTTGGTGGAAGGCTGGGTTGATCCATGGATGCGGATCATCTCATACTCATTTCCGACAAGAATGTCGAAAAGGTCTTCAGTGGTGAGGGAGTTGAAATCCGATCGGGCTGGATGCATGGCGGCGTATACATGCCAATTTGCAGGAAGGGCACGTATCACTTTGAGATTCTTCTCGCGCTGCGTATATTTGTAGGGGTTGATTGCAGCGACCTCGAGAATAATTTCGGTGAAGCGAATTTTCATCGCTTCTATGGTTTCACCCGAAACCATCTTGAAGTCATCGAACTTGCTGCACGCCATAGACAGCTTGTTCTCCTCATTTCCTCTGAGCCAAGGCTGATGGACCGGAGGGTGTCCCACATTTCTTTGGCCGTTTCATGATTTCGGATCTTGGCCAGGTAGACGCCCTTCACGGTGCTGGAGATGAGTCCCTTTGCGTAATCATCGAGACCGGCCTCTTTCCTTTCCTCGGTAAAGTAGTCGCGAGGGTTTTTGAGGACTCTCTCGTATGTATCCTCCCCGGGGGATGTTCCATCCACAATAATCTTTGCTGCATATATGGGGGAGGGGCCATTCTCGATAATATCCCACATGAGGACGTGATGTGCCTTGAGACACATCTTGATTCGAAAACTCCAGTCTTCATAGCCTTGTATGGAGAAGTCTTCACATACCCTGAGAAGAGAAGCCTCCATAGCAAATAATATGATATGAAATGAATGAAAAGATTTTTCTAAGGATCGGTTCAAAATGACCAAAAGTTTGATAAAGAACTTTTAGTATGCAAAGCAGCGGTCAAAAGAACCACTGCTCTGATACCACTTGTTGGTCCCGGGAAAGAGTAATTGGTGTATGGGGGGGGGGGGGGGGGGGGGGGGGGAATACACCAATAAACAACCGTTTTTGACTTTTATAAAATCAGGTCGATCTGCAGGTCGATTGTCAAGGTCGACCTTATCAGAGGCAGTTTGATCTATCAAGCTCGTATGGTATCAAGAATGATTTATCAAACTGTTGTTAATGCGGAAGTTGGTGGAGGTTGATTTACTCTTTGAAAAATCTTAAGGCTGGTGAACAGTAGCAGGTTGATGAGTGATATGCAGGTTGATGCTAGTCAGTTTGATAATAAAATATAAGGGCGATAAATAAAGAGAGAGAGAGAGAGAGAGAGAGAGAGACCGCGATTTAGCGTGGTTCGGAGAAACCCTCCTACGTCCACGTCAGGTCGACTCGACCTGAGAATCCCTTTACCTTTGGATTCAACCTCTCTCTTATTTATACTGACTGAGTATCAGTTCTAGATACAATCTAACCTGAAAATATCTAGACACGAGTTTTGGGTCGTGACCCTTACAACCTTCGTACTGAAACGTACAAACAACCTTACGCTTTTACAGAGCTTGACTAACTCTATAATGGCGAAAATAAACATAAGCTTTCTAACTTCGAACAAGTCGGAGAAGAAGCTGTTGAACAATCGACAAGCAGCAGTGAACGCTTTGTCGTTGTGGTGTTTATCGGAATCGGAAACCTCTCTTCGTCAAGTGTTTGGGAAACTAATCGGATTTTGAACACTTGAATGGATATGAACTTTGAGAGAGATTTGGGCAGAGATATGGCGTTGATAGCTTGTGTTTCCCGTGCTTGAATCCGATAGTGGCTGAAGTATTTGTAGGCAGTTTTGAAAAACTAGCCGTTGGAGTCAGGCTGACGTGGCACTAGCCGTTGGAAGCTGACTCACTTCTAGCCGTTGGGAATATTCGTCCTTGCTGGCACTCGACGTGGCAAGGATCAGGTCGTGACGCTCCATGAAGGCGGAGCATCGACCTTGATTGATAATCCAGCTCTTGAAATCTTCTAAGGCAGAGCGGGCTGGAAGCTTGATAAGGAAGGTCGATAGACAGGCTGATGATCCAGCTCGATCCAATTGAGGCAGGTCGATACATCGACCTTTCTCTTACAAGGTGGATCGAACTTGATTCTAAACTTTAGAGGGCATCGACCTGCACTAACAGGTAGCAGGTCAATCTATCGGCCTTGACCCTAAACAAGTAAAATATGCCTAAGTGTGGTTTCGATAAACATCATCAAAATCAAACTGCAAGGGGTTCCCAACAAGCTGATATTTATCCTTATCAACGCCGATTCTTGTTACATTTAAATCTTCGACGTTTAAAGACATATAAATGAAATTGGTGCCGAAATCAACAAAGCCAAGTTTCCCGTGAAATTTAAAAAAAAAATGTAATACAAAAAGTACTTAATAATTTACTACCCGTCGAAAATTGTTTACATTAATCGAATTCTGCCACTTTTGCAATCTAACCTGTAACTTAATTTGATATGATTTTAGTAGAAAATATATATAATTATATAAATTCACCCGTTACTCATGTTTATAAGAAAATAGTGTAATGGCCCGCATTTTCGTAAGCATAAAAGGCCAATTATCGTATTAATTAAATTCGATTTAGTCATTTTTAATTCGGTTTAGCAATCGAATTTTAGATTAGATATTGTTGGTCCCGGTTTGTAAGAGGAAAAACACGTAGGGGGGGGGGGGGGGGTGAATACGTGTTTTGAAGTTTTTCAACTTCAAATTCCTCGAACTCAGAGTATGAAGTAAAGTGCTCGCTTGAACAACTAAGACCTAGCCGAGAGCTAGATCTAGAGTTTTCACAAATCTCTTGACCTAAGCTTAGAGCTTGATCAAGAGTGAGACTTTACTCTAGATGCGGAATTTGGTGAGCTAAATCTTTCCTAAGTATTTAAAGTTCCAAGTTGTGTTTGTTTAGATGCAAGTGCAATGAATAATCAAATAAGGAAATAAAGAGTTTAGGGTTTAGAGAGATACGACACAGAGATTTATAGTGGTTCGGAGATGAAACTCCTACGTCCACTTTGTTGCACGAAGTAACTGTTCTCTTCACTCAAGAACTTGAAGGTTACGGGTCCTTCAAAAACCTAGTCGAGATCGAGCTTCACTCGCTTGGATCTGACGACAGACGCAGTGATTACGGGTTCACTACAAAGACCTAACTGGACTGGAAGCTTCACTCGCTTCAGTCCGAAGACAGGGAGATTGCGGGCTCTCCTTACAGCCTAGCTTCGATCGAGCTTTACACGAACGAGGTAAGTGCAAGCTTGGATCTAGACTCTATGATCGAGGCTTCTACTATCGATGAAAGTAGAGCCTTGGATCGAAACAACCTAACGACGAACACAAAAACCTAACGAACAGAACTTAGGGTTAGGGTTTTTGGTTTACGACGAACACACTATGAAGAGCTCTTTACAGTAAGTGTAAAGTAGGCTAGAGCTCTTCTTCTAAGCTGAGGTATGGAATGGGCTTAGAATTCTAGGTGTGAAGGTTGCGAAGACGAGTTCCGATGAGACTAGAACTCGGAGAACACTTAGAAACAAAGACTCGAAGATTGTTCAAAGGCTGGGAGTGTTTGTTTGCAGTAGGCGCTCGAATGCTCAAGTAGTGTTCTACTTCTCTTCGTCTTCATCCTTCACTATTTATAGGCGGAGGGATGCCGAGATCCGTTGCTTGGTAGGTGGCCTTGTCCCTCCTCCTCTCGACAGTTCTTGCACAGGCGGACAGCTTTTTAGGCGTGCAGATTTGGCACTTTGCCGATAATGGCTAAGTTACAAACCGAACAGTAACTGGAGCGAGCCAGTACTGTAGCGGCGCCCTTGTCGGCCTGACAGTCAACTCCTCTGCTCCTCTCCGCATTTGACACGTGGAGATCTCGTAATTAATGCAACGATCTCAAGTTGACTGGAGTTCAAAATCGGAGCGGGAATTGTGCTGTCGCTATCTGGTAGGTAGAGGCTCGCTTTGCTTTGAAGTTGTAGCGTCCGCTTTGAGTTGAGTCGCTTCAAGGTCATACTGTAGCGAGTACTTGGGAAGTGAGTTCCCCAAGTGACTGCTTTAGTAAGTGTTGACCCGCGTTGACTCACTTCGGTTTTTCACTGTAGCGCTCGCTTTGCTTCGCTTTGGTAGACTCGCTTCGAATCTACTGTAGCGCTCGCTTCGCTTCACTATTCTTCGGCACGCTTCACTTCGGTTGGGTAGACTCGCTTCGATTTGAAAACACACTCAAGCGAGTGGCCTTCACTTGGAATTTTTGCAGTCTAAAACCTAAGTGACTAAAGCAAAATAAAGCCATCCTAACAGTGTAGGCTTAGAAAATTTTCTAACCTATTATCTACATCAAAATGGGCACTTGGGAATAGGACACTTGGGGGTTTTGGGATCAAATCAAAACAATAATTCATTTCTTAAAATGTCCCTTATAGGTTCCCCCTTAACATGTTTGTCCTTAACAATTCCCAACAATTTCCCCCTTTTTGATGATGCCAAAACCCAATGATTTTAGAATTAGCTTGCTTAACCATGGAAGGAACTTCAAGCGACTGCTTCCTTTGCATGTTCGTTTGAAAATTTTCTTTTAAGTTCCTTTCCCCTTTTTTTTCGGTTAAGTTGTTTGAGTTTTGTAGCATAAGGATAAATCATTCACAAAGCTTGTAAATGACATAAGGTGACAGAAATTTAAATGGGATAGATTTGAACAACAGTTCACAAAATATCAAGACTTGAAATTCAAAGATTTCCTGCAGCCTCGTCCTTGTCTTCCTTCTCTTCTTCCTTCTTGTCCTCCTTCTTCTCTTCTTCAATGACATAAGCAGAGAGAACTTTCACTTCCAAAGTACCGACATTATATATGCTCGGTCTTCTCCAGGTATACTCCAGTTTGAAAGCTTCGTCCACCTCTTCGTCAATGATACTTCGATCGGGAACACTTGTGCCGGGTAGGAATGGCATAGAGAAGTCCTTCGCGGCAGGTACTTTGATGATTAGAGGTTTAGGCTCAGCAAGCTCTGCTAACGTGAAGATCTTCCACCTCAACTTCTCGTTGTAGGCATAGAGAAAGTTGTTGAGTGCATTGATCCTCGAGCACTCATCCTGCAGTGGCACTACTTCCCAGTAGTAGTAAGCTTTGATGAACTTCTCCTTGTAATACAGCCACTGCTCAAGTAGATCTCTGGGGATGAATTGCTCGATTTCTCGAGCATCAGGATGTTCATTCCTACGCACAACAAGCTCCTCTTCTGTCCTGCTCGACATTTCCTTCATGATCGCATTGAATTTAGCACTCAGTTCAGTGTTCCACTTCGGAAGCATCTCAATAAGTCGCCTGCGAATATATCCTTGCTCTTCCTTGCGTGGATAGCGACCAGAGTCAATCATCTCCTTCGTGGTAACGTAGCAAGTGTCCATCCATGCTTGAGTTACGCACGCCTCTGATTCTTCTGGTAAGAAAGGAATGAAGGCGCTTCGAGTGAGGGCGGAGTGGATGAGTCTCACTTCATTGAAGTGTTCCTCGATCTGGCCGTCAATGATTTCTAGACGCTTTGCCTTAATTCTTCTCTCCTTCTCCTCTTCATTCTTTTTCTCTTCTCCTCTCTTCCTTCTCCTCTCCATCTGACCAGCTCGTGAAGCGACCGACTATTTGATCTTTCGGCGCTTGGCCTCGGGATCATCTTCTCTCGCTTCGGGGGCAGTCCGCTTCAGTGTCTGTTTTGGTGGTGGCAGTGGAGGCATCTCTTTCTTCTTCTCTGAGGCACTTGGAAGAATGGCTGCTTGACTGGATGAAGTAGCTCCAGCAGTCGATGAAGTGAGTGCCAAAGATGAAGCGGCCAGAGTTGAAGCGGGCACTTGGACTTCAGTAAGAGCTTTCAGAGCTTGTAGATCTAACTGTGTTTCCAAGTCGCGGGCGAGGGCCTCGTCAGCTGCAATTTGCTGCTCCCTTTGTTCCCTGGTTAACACAAGAACAGGAGGGTGAGTAGCAATGGAAGAGCCAAGCAGCTTCCCCTCAACCGGCTTGTGGGGCTCTTCATTGATTTTGTCTTTCCCCTTTCTCCTTGCAAGCTCAGCTCGAGCTTCATCATCCATCTCCTCTTCAACTCCACTTCCTCCAACTCCACTTCCTCCTTCGATCATCATTCTCTCCACTTCACTTCCTCCAGCTCCTCCTTGTACCTCCTGAATTTCAGCACTTTTCTTCACAACACTTTCCCCCTTTTTGGCATCATCACTGCCAGGGTTCGAAGTGGTTATCTTTCCAGCAATAGATTGGCGTAGCTCCTCAAATTTGTTAAAAACGGCGTGGAGCATCTTCTCGGTCCATGTCGCGAAGACATGTTCTTCGGACAGCACTATCTCCGCCATTTTGATTGAGATTTCTTCCAGCAGGTATTCACACTGCTTCTCCCTCTCCTTGACAGAGGCCATCAGCCTCTCAAGCGACTCAACGTTTTTGAAGCGAGCGGCCAGCTCCGCTTCGATCTCTACACGGATTTCCTTGCGCTCCTCCTGCATTTGGAGATTGAAGAAATCCTGAGACGCTTTAAGTTTGGCAGATGCAGTGGCGATAGCACTCTCTTGGCTATTGAGCGTCACACGAAGTTGAGCAGCTTCGGCAATTCTGACCGCAAACTCACTGGCTTTCTTTTTAGCTTCGTCGATTTGAATTGCCAGCTCAGCTTGCTTTAGATCAGTGGCTCTAGCACTCTTTCTTCTGCTCTCGAGCTCTTTCTTCTCTATCTCACGCTCTAGCTTGAGGACTTTCATTTCCTGTTCAAGCTTGTCAAGGGCTTTCTTAGTTCTGGTCAGTTCACTTCCCTTCATGACAAGATCAGCGTCCTTCTTCTCCACTTTTTCCTTCAACACTCTCACCTCCTCTTCCGACTTCTTCTTCTCTTCTCCAACTTTCACCAGTTTGGCATTAACTTCCCTTAAGCGACTCCTTTCCGCATCAAGCGAGTGCTTGAGTTCAGTGGTATTCTTTTCCTGGTCTCCCACCAGCTTCACCTTCTCCTCCAAGGATTTCTCCTTCTCCTCCAACACTCTCCCTTTTTCCTCCACTCTTCCCTCCAACTCTCCCTTCTTCCTGTCAAAATCTTCACAAAGATTCTTGACCTCCACTACCTTTTTGTTCAGCTCCTCATCCTTCTTGGAGATCTCACTTTGAAGATTTGAGATCTCCACTTCCTTCACCTGCACCTCCTCAGCATGATCTCTCATCAGCCGCTGTTCATGGATGGTCGGCACACGCTCAGGGAGTGAAGCGTCTGGATAGGTTCGCTTCACCTTGGCATCCAACTTGTCCCAGAAGCTGGTCCCATCTAGGAACGCGTGAAAGCCATTTTCTCCGATGAAGTCCAGCAGCTGTCCCTCCATCCGAATAAGCTCTTCCTCTTTGAAGTCCTTTAGAAGGTTGAAGACCTTGTAATACTCAGTGCCGCGGTAGGTGATGTAGGTGAGAAAGTCGACGATTTTGGTGAAAAACTCGTCAGACATCGGCACTGAGGAGTAGCGAGTAGTGATTGTCTCCGCAGCCTGCTCTCTATCCTTGACATATCTTTCGAGAGCCTTCATCTCTGCAGAGACAGTGGGGATTTGGAAGGGTTTGATGATAGTGCCGGTAGTTTGGGCGGGTATCGGCTGTAGCTGCCGATGAGGAAGGGGATTGGGTTGATGATGAGGCTTGGGAGGTTTCTGTGATTTGGATGGTTTCAGTGGCTAGCTCTTGGGTTTGGGTTGGTTGGAAAATGGTGAATGCAGCAGTAGGGTCTGCGCTGAGGAGTGGGATTGGGGGTAGTTGGAAAGAAGAAGCTGATTCTTCTTCATGTGGAGAGAGGGGGGATTTCTGAGTTTGGGGTAGGGCTGAGGATGAGGCTTGGGGTTCTGGTGGTGGTTGAGTTTGGGTTTGGATTGGGGGTGTCTGTGTTTGAGGTGGGGGAGTTTGGATTTTGGTGGGTGATGGCTGGGGTTGGGTTTCTTCGGTCTCCTCAAGCGGCTGCTCCTCAGCCTCGCTTGACTTGACCAGCAAAGTGGCTCGCTTCATTTTCTTCTTCGCTCGCTTTGGCGCAGCTCGCTTCCCGGGTGAAGCGGCTCGCTTGGTTTGGATCACTTCGACTTGCCTTTCGGCAACTGGTGCAGCAGCGGGCACTTCAACATGATGAAGTCCCAGATCGATTGGGATTTTCTTTGACTTCCACAATTCGTAGAAAATAGTGGTCTTCTTGTAATCGGTGGTGTCTGTCCAAGCTTTGTCAGGAAAGATTTTCTCCAGTGCGAAGGAGATTCTGGAGAAAAATTTCAGCTTTCCTTTGCGAAGGATTTCGACGTTGCTACCCTTCACATACTTAAAGTCCTGGGCAAGCTCATGAATCTGGTTGCAGAACCAGCCATGCCAGTTGAACTTTGTGCCTGTTAGGCTGTCGACAATGACGGTGGTGGCAAAGAGCTTGGTTTCTGAAAGCTGGCCCAAGTTCCCGACGTAGCACGCGACTCCCTTAGAAAAGAGTTCGCAGACGTGGTTGAAAGGAGCCTTCAGATCTGATCGAATGCTGGCTTCCTTGTAGTTGGGCTCTGCTCCTTCAACGGCAAATCGAGCATACTCGACACCGGCCGATAACTCCAACTCCAAGAGTGAGTTCGCACCAACTTCCGGCAAGTTGAATTTTCCGGCGATGGCGCTCAAGCTTACCTCCACCGGCTCTCCGCTCTCCGGGTCGGAGAATGTTGAAAAGGTTTCTCCTTTCGTTGAGATTCAGTAGAATCTCGGCAACCGCTTTGCACAATATCTTCGTCGGCACCGCAGTAACAAATTTCCACAAGCCGGCCGTGGTCACGGCCTTGCGGAAAAATCCTTCCTTATCAATGACTTTTGGGTCGAGATGAGGCTCGACGTTGATGTGGTCGTCGACTCCGGTGAGAAACTGCCTCATCGTTTCAGCCTTTTGCTTCTTTCCCATGGTGACAAATTTGAGAGTTTTGATCGGAGTTTAAAGGACAAAGAACGGGTTGAGACTCGTGAGTTGCAGTAGTTTACAGATCTTGCACGAGAATGGCAAATATGGAGAGTTGTGAAAGGTTTTGCAGTTCTGCAACGACGTCCTTATATAGAGGCAGGGTTCGGCTGACGTGGCAGGGGCAAGACAGTAATATCGCCGAGGATCCTGTTTGAATACGGCGGCCAACGGCAAAGTGATTGACGTGTCCGGCGTCATCACAGTATAAAGTGAACCGTCAAGTTGACTTGGCGCTCCACGTGGCCTGCTGTGATTCGTCTCTTTATACGGCGTAAGATCCAACGGCTATAAATCAGGGACTGTTTGGATTCCATGGCTTGATTTTGTCCGTCTTTTCCCGCTTCGAATTTAAAGTGTATTGCACGCGCCCGTTATTTTCGGCTGTACGTGATCCTGCATTTAATGTAAAGCAAAAGGTAAAATTTGCACTCGAGTGCAGACAACTTATACTCGCTTCGTACCCGCTCGCTTGAGTTTGGCCGCTTGGCTTTTACTCGCTTGAGTGGTACTCGCTTGGAGTGACTGTTCTGCACTCGCTTGTGATGGCTAGCTTGGAGTGACGTAGCACTCGCTTGGCCATCTGAAGCGACTGAAAAAGAAATGAAATTTCTTTGACATTATTTAAATTGTTTCTGACTTACATACTTTGAGGATAAACAAGAATGTTTTCCTCTTTGTATTTGTGTCAGATTCATTTCATATTTTCCACATAGTAAGTGAAGGTTTCTAGCACACTTCAGCTTACTTAGTGTACTTAAAATTGAAACACATACCAGTCAATCTCACTTCGTAGGAGATTGATACCACCAATGTAGATTTCATTGAGCTCCTTTGGCATTACTTGATAATATTGCTTGAAGCTTGTTGATACCACCTGTTGAGTACTACATGTTGGGCTAGATCTTCTTGGCATTCATCTTCCTCTACGAATTAGAGAGTCCTCCATCGAAGTGAATGGGGGAGAAAATGAATATAGTACACAAGCTTACTACAACCCAGAGGGGAGCTTCACGTAAGTGTACATATTCACGACGAATGGGGGATGAGTACAAGTCCTTATCTCAGAGCAGAATAGGACAGGATGACAATGAGAATGCTCTGACAAGACAATCTCGTATTTTACGCAGAAGCATGTCACCAGCCCTGCAACCTTTTGAAGAAAAAGGTAACCCTTCAAGCTTCCTCCTACATGCTACAGAATAAATTTGCAAACGACTCGCTTGACCCAAACAAGGGCTAATAGAAGCGATGCAAAATTCAAAGTTGGGGAGGAATGGATAGACATTCGGCAGCTCAACTCAATGAAGAGTGAGTAAACAATGAATATTTATCCACGATGAAGGAGATGAGAGGACTTGCTCCTCTTCAGCGGAAAGATGGGAAGAGGACGCAAGGTCTAGGTGCCAGCCCTGCCTAAGCTTTCACCTTTTTTACGTGGGAAGGCCCGATACAAGACCCCACAACCGTTACTAGAAACGGCACTTGCGAGTGTATATACCCACTCGATAGGAATCTTAGGCTAGGTAGCAGCTTTCCTTGCTCGCTTTGGAAGTAGCTTGCTCCGAGAGCAAACAATAGTTCCCCCTTAACCAATGGCTTAACAATTCCTGTAAGCGGGTAGGGAACGTCTTCCAACACTCCACCTTTCTCCACCTTATTTCTCCTTCTTCAAGCGAGTGGAATTTTGAAATGACTCGCTTGAGTTGGTGAAGATCCGAAGCGAGTGACGCTCAACAGCTAAGCGACCACCCCTTCATGCATCTTGGATCTAGACTCTTCACCAGGGTCTAGCAACCCTAATTCCATGCATAGCTGATTGAAACGAGACTCAGCTAGAGACTTGGTGAGAATATCTGCTCGCTGGAGATCGGTATGGATTTTCTCGAGCTTGATATCCTTCTTCTCGACATGATCACGAATGAAGTGATGTCGAATTTCCACGTGCTTGCATCTGGTGTGAAGCACTGGATTCTGCGAGATGCATATTGCACTGTTGTTGTCGCAGAATATCGGGATCTCATTAGCTTCAACTCTGTAGTCCTTCAACTGCTGACGAAGCCATAGAATTTGAGAACAGCAGCTTCCAGCGGCCATGTACTCAGCTTCAGTCATTGAAGTAGCTTACACTTGTTTGCTTCTTTGAGAACCATGAGATCAGCTTGCTTCCCAAGAACTGACACGTGCCCGACGTTGATTTCCTATCAATTCGGCACCCTCCATAGTCAGCATCTGAGTATCCAGTGAGCTCCAAATTATCCTCCGTTGGATACCACAGCCCCATGTTGACAGTGCCCTTCAAATATCGAAGAATTCTTTTGGCAGCTTCAAGATGGCTATGCTTGGGATTGCTTTGGAAGCGAGCACACACTCCAACTGCAAAAGCAATATCCGGCCTACTTGCAGTGAGATATAGAAGGGATCCGATCAAGGCTCGGTAGTCTATAGCATCCACAGACTTCCCATCTGTGTCTGGCTCCATCTTCCAGTTGGTGTTCATTGGGATCTTCACAGCTTTGGCATGCTGATCACCGAACTTGGCAAGCATATCTCTTGTATACTTAGCTTGATTGATGAAGATTCCATCATTCTTCTGCTTCACTTGAAGGCCTAGAAAGCAGCTCATCAAGCCAATCATTGACATCTCATATTTGGTCTTCATAAGCTCTCCAAACTTCTCGCTAAGCGACTGGTTTGGTGATCCAAATATGATGTCATCCACGTAGATCTGAACCCACAGCATATCCTCTCCATGGTTGATGGTGAATAGGGTTCGATCTATCTTTCCTTTGTGGAATCCATTATCCACTAGGAATTGGGACAGGGTATCATACCAAGATCTGGGAGCTTGCTTCAACCCGTATAGGTCTTTCTTCAATCGATACACCTTATCTCCCTGCTCGAAACCCGGTGGCTGCTCCACATACACTTCTTCCTTCAATTCACCATTGAGAAACGCGCTCTTGACATCCATCTGATAGACTTTGAATTTCTTGGCCGCTGCATAGGCAAGAAATAATCTGATCGCTTAAAGCCGTGCCACTGGAGCGAAGGTCTCATCAAAGTCGATTCCTTCCTCTTGGCAGTAGCCCTTAGCGACGAGTCGCACCTTGTTCCTCACATCATTGTGATCCTCATCCGTCTTGTTTTTGAACACCCACTTGGTGCCAATAACATGCTGGAATTTGGGACGATCCACGAGGTACCATATGTCATTTCTGGTGAACTGATTCAGCTCCTCTTGCATGGCGATCACCCAATTGGAATCAGCTAGAGCTTCCTCCACGCTTGATGGGTCAATGTTTGAGAGAAAGCAATTGAACATGGCACTTTCTCCAAACACTTGACTTCTGGTCACTACACCCTTGGATGGATCTCCAATGATCTGGCTTGGTGAGTGATCCTTGAGCCACGCACGCTTGGATCCACTAGCTTCGACTTCATCTTCTTCCTGGTCGCTTGCTTCTCCATCTGAAGCGACTGGAATGGGTGCTTGGCCTGCACTCGCTTCAAGAATCTTGGAGGCAGCTTCAATTTTCCTCTGGACAATCTGCTCGCTTGAGTCCTTGATTTCTTCATCATCTTCAAGCATGTCCCAAGTAAATGAGTTGATGGGTTCCTCGCTTGACTTTCCTTCTTTTGATTGAACCTGTTCCTGTGGAAGACTCAAAGAAGATTCATCAAATACGACATGGGGTGACTCCTCCACAATTAGGGTTTTACAATTGAATACCCTGTAAGCTTTGCTTGAAGTAGAATATCCTAAGAATATTCCTTCATCAGCTTTGCTTTCAAAGGCTTTCAATTGTGACTTCCCATTATCATGGATGAAGACCCTACAACCAAAGATATGGAAATAAGATATGTTAGGAATTCTCCCTGTCCATATTTCATATGGTGTCTTGTCGTGCCGTTTATTGAGAAGTGTCCGATTCTGCGTGTAGCATGCTGTATTGGCAGCTTCAGCCCAATATTTCATCGGAAGCTTCGAGTCAGCAATCATGGTGCGAACGGCTTCTTTGATGATCCGATTCCTTCTTTCAGCAACTCCATTCTGCTGAGGTGTGTGTGCTGCAGATGTTTGATGTGCAATTCCATGCTCCATGCAGTAAGCTTCAATAGTAGAGTTTAGAAACTCAGTGCCTTTGTCGGAGCGGATGGTGGCAATCACTTGATTCTTCTCCACAGCTAGTCGCTTGAGCAGTTGTGGAAGCTTGGCCAGTGTCTCCTTCTTGCTAAAGAGAAATACGACCCAAGTGTAGCGAGAGAAGTCGTCGACTACAACTAGAGTGTATTTTCTTCCATTTACACTAACTGGAGTGACTGGACCAAACAGATCCATATGAAGCAGCTCGAGCACTCGCTTGGATGAAGCTTCTTCAAGACTGGCGAAGTGCTTCTTCGTCTGCTTCCCTCATTGGCATGGTGAGCATGGATGGTCTTTGACAAAGACTTCATTTGGTATGCCTTGCACCAAGCCTTTACGAGCTATGCGATTGATAGTCTTGAAGTTGAGATGGTTCAAGCGTCGGTGCCATACCTATCCCATTTCTGTAGCACTCCTTGCAACTAAGCACGTCTCCTCTTTGCAGCTGTCCCATTGTGCTATGTAGACATTCCTTTGTCTAATTCCAGTGAGCACAATCTGGGACGTGAGCTTGCTCTTTACAATGCACTTGTTGGAAATAAATTCCACCTTGTATCCTTTATCACAGAATTGTGAAATGGATAGCAAGTTGCGCTTCAGTCCTTCCAATAGGAGACTTCTTCAATCTTGATCTTCCTGATCTTCAGTGCGCCGTATCCTTTAGTGCTTCCTCGAGAGTTGTCACCAAAGGTTACGTGTGGACCCTTCTTCTCAACATAGTCTTGAAGTAGAGCTCTCATGCCGGTCATGTGTCTTGAACAGCCACTGTCCAAGTACCAGATTTGTTGACCCTCACTTGGCATGGGATCCACGGCGCTCACCTGCATTTAGACAGATTTTGGTACCCAAATCAGTTTGGGTCCTTGCAGGTTAGTTCCCTTAGGTACCCACACTTACTTCACTCTCTTTTGAGAGGTAGCTTGTGTCTTGGGTTTCTTGACCTTTGAAAACTATGAGTTCTGCCTTGAAGCAGCTTCACACGTGCAGCAGTGTGTGCAGGAGGGGTAGCGGCTCGCTTGAGGCATACCTATGCTCTTACCCACTTGCTTGTATCCTGAAGCAACTCGCTTCGGATTAGCTACAGGCTTAGAGACTGACTTAGGATTTACAGTCTGTCGAAGCGGCTCGCTTGGTTTTCTCGAAGCGGTCAAACTAGGGTTTTGACCCAGACTCGCTTGAGAAACCTTTGGAATCTGAAGCGACCTCTTGGGTGCTTCAAGTTCTTCCCCCTCAACGTTAGTCCGGTTGGATCATCTCCAGTCTGGATAACGTGACACATAGACATTACTCCTTTTCTTGAAAGGGAGATCCTTTGTCTCTGGTGTCTTGGTCTGAGACTTAGAAGCTACAACTGATTTCCCTTTACCTTTGGATTGGTAAGATTTAGCATTGTGAGTGCTAGGGATAATTGATCTTTGCTTGCCCTTAGATTCTGCCCTTGAAGATATAGACATCTTCATTGGCTTCTTCTTAGGGTTCTCAGCCACTTGGCCTTTGTCTTTGTTAGTGGTTACTTTGGAGGCAGTAGGCACATCCAAAGGAACTGATGGTGTCGTGATTGAAGCACCAACAAAGACAGTCGGCTTGGAAGGTCCACCCTCATATCCGAGTCCTCCTTTTCTACCAAAAGGTAGAAGCGAGCTCTCTAGTGCCTGCCTAGCATATGAAGCTTTGTTCAAATTGGCAACTAGAGCGGATTGGGTTTCATACCTTTCCTCCAAGCTTTGATGTCTAGCGAAGAGATCCTCGAACTTACTAGTCATAGCCCTTAAGTTAAGTTTGACTTGGTCAAGCTCAGTGGCTAGATTTCGGTTCTCCTTCTCGCTTTGAGACAAAGCTTGTTTCAACATTTTGTGGTCACTTGACAGTTTGAGGTGCTTGTCAAGTAACTCACTCCATGTCGAGGAATTAGCTTCCTCTTGGTGAGTGTGTGCGAGTGTAATTGAACTTGATGGGGGATAGATAAATACCTCTCCAGTCTCCTCATCGGTGAGCTCCATGAGTCCAAGATCCTCTCCCTCACTTGAGTTAGGATCTGTAAATGCATTGGAGTCGCTTGATAGATCTTCAGTTGAAGCGATCGGCATTTAACTCGCTACGAGCACTCGCCTGGGAGCATCTCTCTTTGCCTTTAGTTCCTCTTGCTCCTTTGCACTCAGCTTTGGGCAGTCAGATTTGTAGTGGCCCATCTTGTGACAGTGGTAGCATTCCACTTCCATCATGTCCCTTGAGATCGGCTTGGTCGTCTCTTCTCTCTTTCCTTTGCTTTCACGAGCATCAGTGCTCCTTCCCTTGTACTGCTTGTAGAATCTTTTGTATTTGCCCACACGCGAGTTCATCTTGTTGAAGTTCTTGGATAAGAACGCAACATGCTCTTCCAGCTCTTCCCTTGTCATCTTGGCTAGCGACTGGTCGCTTGGCCCTTCAGCAACTTTGAACGCCACTCCTTTTGATATCGTGGGAACTTCATCCTCATCATCAAGGCTCATTCGATTCAGATCGAATTCATGGCTTTGAGCTTGGAGAACAGGATCTCCGGCGTGAGCTTTGACAGATCCTTGGTAGCTAGGTACAGTTCCTTCATTGTCTGCCACTTCCTCGTGAGAGCTCGAACAATCTTCAGATTCACTTCCTTGTCTGTGAGTTCCTTCCCAAGTGAGTTGAGAGTAGCAATGATGTTGGTGAATCTCAGCTCGAAGGCGTAGATGGACTCTCTTGGCTTCATTATCAAACTTTCAAACTCCCGCATTTGTACGGCGAGCTTGTTTTCTTTGATCTTGTCCGTTCCTTGAGAAATGAGGGCTAGGGTTTCCCACATTTCTTTTGCCATCGCACACTTCCTGATTCTTGGAAGGTAGGCATCCGACACAGTGCTCTGCATCGTGTGGCGTGCGATCTTGTCAAGGTTGGCGATCTTGAAGTTGTTAGCATTGTATTCGTCTTTGTCCTTCTCGACATACTCTTGTCTAACATTTGCTTCACGGCCTTCGGCGGCTGGAACGTTCATAGAGATGGCTTTCTTGATTTCGATTGGTCCGTCCTCTATAACTTCCCACATCCGGTCGTGGATGGAGCAGAGGAAGCTCTCAACTCGAAAGATCCATGTCACATATCCTTTGATAGAGAACTGTGGAAGATTTGATGCACTGTATGTAGACATAGCAAACTATCAGCAGTAAATGCAGTATGCGTGGGTGAGGGTTTTATGCACTTAGGAAAAAGGATCCAGTTCAGTGAGACAACGTGAAGCGAGTGGGGACTCGCTTCGGATGTGCAAAGCAGAGGCTCGAAAGAACCGCTGCTCTGATACCACTTGTTGGTCCCGGTTTGTAAGAGGAAAAACACGTAGAGGGGGGGGGGGGGGTGAATACGTGTTTTGAAGTTTTTCAACTTCAAATTCCTCGAACTCAGAGTATGAAGTAAAGTGCTCGCTTGAACAACTAAGACCTAGCCGAGAGCTAGATCTAGAGTTTTCACAAATCTCTTGACCTAAGCTTAGAGCTTGATCAAGAGTGAGACTTTACTCTAGATGCGGAATTTGGTGAGCTAAATCTTTCCTAAGTATTTAAAGTTCCAAGTTGTGTTTGTTTAGATGCAAGTGCAATGAATAATCAAACAAGGAAATAAAGAGTTTAGGGTTTAGAGAGATACGACACAGAGATTTATAGTGGTTCAGAGATGAAACTCCTACGTCCACTTTGTTGCACGAAGCAACTATTCTCTTCACTCAAGAACTTGAAGGTTACGGGTCCTTCAAAAACCTAGTCGAGATCGAGCTTCACTCGCTTGGATCTGACGACAGACGCAGTGATTACGGGTTCACTACAAAGACCTAACTGGACTGGAAGCTTCACTCACTTCAGTCCGAAGACAGGGAGATTGCGGGCTCTCCTTACAGCCTAGCTTCGATCGAGCTTTACACGAACGAGGAAAGTGCAAGCTTGGATCTAGACTCTATGATCGAGGCTTCTACTATCGATGAAAGTAGAGCCTTGGATCGAAACAACCTAACGACGAACACAAAAACCTAACGAACAGAACTTAGGGTTAGGGTTTTTGGTTTACGACGAGCACACTATGAAGAGCTCTTTACAGTAAGTGTAAAGTAGGCTAGAGCTCTTCTTCTAAGCTGAGGTATGGAATGGGCTTAGAATTCTAGGTGTAAAGGTTGCGAAGACGAGTTCCGATGAGACTGGAACTCGGAGAACACTTAGAAACAAAGACTCGAAGATTGCTCAAAGGCTGGGAGTGTTTGTTTGTAGTAGGCGCTCGAATGCTCAAGTAGTGTTCTACTTCTCTTCGTCTTCATCCTTCACTATTTATAGGCGGAGGGATGCCGAGATCCGTTGCTTGGTAGGTGGCCTTGTCCCTCCTCCTCTCGACAGTTCTTGCACAGGCGGACAGCTTTTCAGGCGTGCAGATTTGGCACTTTGCCGATAATGGCTAAGTTACAAACCGAACAGTAACTGGAGCGAGCCAGTACTGTAGCGGCGCCCTTGTCGGCTAGGCAGTCAACTCCTCTGCTCCTCTCCGCATTTGACACGTGGAGATATCGTAATTAATGCGACGATCTCAAGTTGACTGGAGTTCAAAATCGGAGCGGGAATTGTGTTGTCGCTATCTGGTAGGTTGAGGCTCGCTTTGCTTTGAAGTTGTAGCGTCCGCTTTGAGTTGAGTCGCTTCAAGGTCATACTGTAGCGAGTACTTGGGAAGTGAGTTCCCCAAGTGACTGCTTTAGTAAGTGTTGACCCGCGTTGACTCGCTTCGGTTTTTCACTGTAGCGCTCGCTTTGCTTCGCTTTGGTAGACTCGCTTCGAATCTACTATAGCGCCCGCTTCGCTTCGCTATTCTTCGGCACGCTTCACTTCGGTTGGGTAGACTCGCTTCGATTTGAAAACACACTCAAGCGAGTGGCCTTCACTTGGAATTTTTGCAGTCTAAAACCTAAGTGACTAAAGCAAAATAAAGCCATCCTAACAGTGTAGGCTGAGAAAAATTTCTAACCTATTATCTACATCAAAATGGGTCACTTGGGAATAGGACACTTGGGGGTTTTGGGATCAAATCAAAACAATAATTCATTTCTTAAAATGTCCCTTATAGGTTTCCCCTTAACATGTTTGTCCTTAACAATTCCCAACAATTTCCCCCTTTTTGATGATGCCAAAACCCAATGATTTTAGACTAAGAGAATTAGCCTGCTTAACCATGGAAGGAACTTCAAGCGACTGCTTCCTTTGCATGTTCGTTAGAAAATTTTCTTTTAAGTTCCTTTCCCCTTTTTTTTCGGTTAAGTTGTTTGAGTTTTGTAGCATAAGGATAAATCATTCACAAAGCTTGTAAATGACACAAGGTGACAGAAATTTAAACAGTTCACAGTCGAGATAGCTTGGGCGGAGCTGTCGGTCTAGACTGCAGCTTAATGGTAGTGATGAGTCCTAATCACTAATTATGCTGGTACGGTGGAACGTATTGAGGATCAACAGAGATAATGCTCTTCTGATACTGACCCTGTATCAAAGGTGATATAGGTGAAGAGCTACAGATCTCAGGCTCTAGCTCGATCTTAACCTTGGTAAACTATTAGATGTATATGTATTCTTCGATGTTACTTTGATTTACGAAGATATGAACTTCTCGTTAGTTCATCTCAATCATGTCGTACTTTGGGTAACACGGAGATGCATAGTATATCAAATAAGTGTTATCAATAAGCCGTGTCCTACGTGAGTGTAGGTTGACGTTATCCCCTCAGGAAGTTCACAAGGATTATTATACCAAGTCATGCATGCTGATTAAGTTCAGGTATATAATTAGGTGTGAACGGGTACTACCTAAGGAATAGATGTTAACAATTAGGAGCAGTCATGGTAGCTCTAATTGATTAACGGATATGGAAGGTCTTAAACACGGGGGTCAAACTAAACAAAATACCAGCCCCAATCTACATAATTGGGACAGAACGGTGAATCGGTTATGACACTTTAGTGGAGTGCGTCATAGCTCTAATAAGATACATGTTCAGGGGTGGACATGGAAATATCGAATTAGATAAGGCCCAACTCTGTCTGGTATCCGATCCCTAGGATGGCCCAAACAGACCTCGGGAATAGATCTAAATAGTATTATTGAGTTTGGACTCAATAATTGTACTTAGGCCCAGTATATGATATATATTGGATTTATATCCTGTGAATGAATATTAAATATAATTAATTTAGATTTGTATCCTGAAGGATAAGATTAAATCAAATTAGTTATTTAATCATTTAAGGATAAGATTAAATCTAATAAGATAATATTTATTTATTTAAATCTTATGGGCATAAATATCATATAAATAAATATATTTAGTATATATTTATTTATTTATTCTTCTACTAGTATTAGGAATAATTCTATTTTATTAGAATTAATTCCGGAAATACTGTCACATAACGGAACAAATTAATTCCTAATTAATTGTGTATTAATTATGGAAATAAGATTTGTGGTTATGGAAAAAGGATAAGTATGGGATTGGCATAGATATGGTCAGAGATAAATAAGGAATCATATCTCCTTATTTATGTACCATATAAATACTCTAAGTCTCTCATCAGAAACCTTAGCCTCACTAGAGTTGTCAGAAAGATTTCACACGAAATCCTAGGCGTGAGAGAGAGAATCGGCCGCCGAGTTTGAGTGAGGGAGATCGAGGTTCCAGTGATCTCGAGACGTCCACCAAGTCTCAGATCTCAAGGTGTGGGATCACATCCTAGAAGATCAGAACCGTAGATTCGATCAGACACGACTTAGATTCCTCGTCTTTCATAATCATAAGGTATGTACTCGTGCCCTTGCATGAACCTATGTGCACGATCGAACCCACACAACCGATCCAAGATCTGGGTCACGGGCGGCTTTCAAGCAGCCGTCCCAACAATTGGTATTAGAGCCCGAGGTTTTTGGATCGACTCTGTGTTGAGTCAAATTTAATGTTCATGCATTCGAGTAATTATGATTATGTGTATGCTGCTGTCCGGGATTTACGTGCGTTAATTTTATCGTTTTTCGTTGGTTTCGTTGTTTTTTTTTAATCGGCGAGATAATAAGGTGCCGATTAGATTTGGATTCGTTTTCTTGTATTTTTCGATTTTTGCATTGTTGTTGCTGGAGAATCGTAAGGTTGTGGAAGATCGAGGTCCGAGACAAACACGAAGACGAAGGCCACGACGGCCGCAGGCGGCGGCGCGTCGGCCAACGCACGGCGGCGGGCGGCATAGTCTACCTCATTTTCGCGCGGCTGCCCCCTCGTCGTTCACGGTGGCTGAACCCCTAGGGTTCATCCTAGGGTTCAGACGACGCCGGAACGAGGGCGGGCGGCGGCTGAAACAGCGGCGGACGGCGGTGACGGCTGGTGCAGCGCGGCGGCGAGAAATCCTAGGTTTCTCAAGCCTGCCGGCACTGCTATAGGCCTGAACCGCGGCTGCCCGGCGGTCCAGCGCCCGGCTCGACGTCGGGACGGAGCCGTGACGGCGCCAGACGGCCAGTGGTGGCGCGAGGAGGGCTGCGGCAGCGAGTTACAGCAGCGGCGGCCGAAACCCTAACGGGTTCTTGGCTCGCGCGCGCTGCTGGGCTCAAGCCAGCGGCCCGACGGCGGTCAGGCGACGACGGGGAGGCGCGGACCGAGGCGGACAGGAGGTTCGGTGGTCGGGGGACCACTGGCGGCGGCGGCTGTGGCATGGTTAAACGGCGGCAGCGGCGGCTAGGTTTTTCCCTTGCGCGCTTGCTGCTGCCGGACCTAGCTGCGGCGGCTTGGGCTCGAACCCGGCACCACCTGTGGTGCTGGGGACGCCGGTGAGGCAGTGGGAGCGTCCGGTGGAGTTCCAGCCACCGGCGGTGGCTTGCGGCGGCGTCGCTGCTTCTTGCAGCGAAAAGACGGCGACGGCAAAGGCGTTTCAGGCGACGGCGGCGAGCAGTGGCTCGGGCTGGGCTGCAATGGATGCCCCCAGCCCGGACTCAGCCACGTCAGGCTCGTCGTGAGCCAAAACGGCAGCCCCGGCACGTGCCACGGCGGCGCGTGACCGGATTTTCGAACTAAGAGCAGTTCGTTTTTCCAACGTTCAGCCCATGACGTTAACGACGGCTAGGGTTTTCCAAAACCTTGGCATGATCGTCGACGGCTAGGGTTTTTTGTACCCTAGTTCGTTCGAAATAAATCGCGTTCCGTTTTTGGTAATTAGGGTTTTCCGCACCCTGGTTATTTCGAGCAGTTGATATTTTTGGAAGGTGGACTTGAAGACCGGGGTTGACTTCCAAATTGAAAATTGAAGACCGGAGCTTGTTCCGGGATTTTATTTTAATTAAATGTAATAGATAGGGCTATCTATTCCCGGTAGGCAGCCTATTTATTTGTTTTAATTATTTTGCATGCTATGGATGGATTTAAATTACGCGATGAGATGATCAACATGTTTTGCATGTTATAGTTGTTTTTCATTATTTGTGTAATAGAAATAACATGCATAGGGGTCATAGCATGCCGGTTTTATGATTTCAATGCGAGCATGTTTTATTACTTGCGCTTAGAAATCATGTGATAGGACTTAATTGTCTATGTGCTTCGTATATCACACAAACCCTTAAAAAGACTAAGCGGTAATGTTAATCGATTATTTGTTAATTGATTTAAAGGACCTCCATATTTGGTTTAAAAATGAAATAATTAGCATTCGCGTTGACATTGAGTCTTCCTCCCTATAGGAGATGCTGGTTATGGATTTCATTGGTTTAGACTTCATAAAAGGATAATTTGATTTAAAATGAAATAATTAGCATTCGCGTTGACAATGAGTCTTCCTCCTTATAGGAGATACTAATTATAGAATTCATTGGTTAATTCAAATATTGATAATATGGGAAAAATGATTTTATAAAGGTAATTCCTCCTTTAGGTAGGATTGCTCTTAATAGAATTAATTTTTCAGAATATTAAAATATGGTTGTAGCTTAGCTGCTTATTGATGAATCCTCCTATAGAGGTCACTTCTCGAATTAGCAGGGTCCTGAGGCACGGGTTATTATTTCTTTGTTTCACTAAGGTCCGTGTGATGGGATAAGAAATAAAATAGACTGCGGTCATGGTCGATAATTTTATAGGTAGCATCCACCTATAGTGGACTATTTGTAAATAGTATCGGGCTACTCGTTTGTTGGTTCAATGTTATTTCAGGGTTTATAACATTGATAACATAAATTATTTTTGCTTACGAGTTGTTTGTTTACTTGTTATTTATTTCAGATATGTCTATTGTTTCTATTCGCACAAAGATTTGTCGTTTTGCTTATTCCGATGGTGTTCCTGACTCCTTTCGATTTCGACTACTCGGTTTCCTGGCACGGAAGGAGATTAGTTTCCTGAGGTTTGAGGATTTCCTCAACTTTAAGGAATTTATTATGAGGTTTAAGAACCTTGTATACATGTACGTCTCCTATGGTGGCGTTATGTCGGGAAAGTCTGTTTGCGAGGTTCTCCTTGCACGTTTTCCGAGTTGGTTCCTGGCTCTTAGGGAAGCAGTCGTTCCGAACCACATCATTCATGAGGATCCAATTGCCCTTATAGGGGAGTTGCTCGTGGTTGACAGGGAGAGGATTGATATATTACAGACTGCCTATGAGATGGAGAGGAACTTCTGGGATCGTCCTGTTGATAGGAACGTCGATGTCAATCAGCGTTTTACGGCTCAGGATAACGAGACCATCATAGATGAGTACCTCCAAGCACCGAGGATTGATGATTTTGAGTATGACGGACTCGTTCACGATGTGAATGAGCTGAACTCTGATCAATCCATTCAGGAAGTGGGTGATGTTGAGTATGACGGACTCGTTCACGATGTGAATGAGCTGAGCTCTGATCAACCTACTCAGGAAGTGAATGATGCCAGGAAGGAGAGACCTCCGATTATAAAGGTCTATCAGAGGAGGAACAAGAAGTTGAAGATAGATGGAGGTATGTCAGACTCTTGTAACATGAAAAACCAAATTATACTAGTTCAGTCCTCACGGACGGATTTAACTGGTGGATATTAATTATGGTTTGTTGCAATCTTTGTAGGTTTAGCTACGAAGAATGAGTAGGACGACTTCAAGTTCTTGAGCTCGACAAGCGTAATTCCGATGATGCAGTTGTCCAGAAGACTTAAAGATTTCTTATCTTAGTTTTATCTTGTTTTTTGATATTAGATTTGGTTTATTACTTGTTCACTACATTAGTTGCCTTATTTGGCAGATACTTATTTTTTTGGATATTGGTGGATGATAGTTTTCTTACATTGTATTAGAGATTTATTTCTTTAATACTAGTTGTTTTGATATATCATTCGTAGTGGGAGTAATAATTTGAATCTTGAGATATATTCCAAAATGTGTTATGATAAATGTTACACTTCTTGTTCAAAATTGTCTTTTAATGAAGTACTACTTCACTATGTCTAAATCTATTTCTTCTCCTTATTTGAAATGAAATGATTAGCATTCATGTAGATCATAGATTTCATTGTGATTTAAAAGGAATCAATTAGTATATACGCTGACTTTTGGGTCTTCCTCCTTACGGAGATGCTAATTATTAGATTTCATTGGTTAAATCTGTTCGGAAATAAGGATAATTTGCACATGAAGTGTCGCAAGTTCAATGTTAGACTTAGTGACTAGTTGGATAAGTAGTCATTTTTCAAGAAAAGACAAGTATTTATTCTTGATTGACTTCCAAGAATAAAAGGAATTTAGGGATTGGAACATCATAAGGCCGGAAGTACAAGACAGATAACCAGAAGGATCTGCACAAGATTATTTAAGGATCCTTGTCACAGTGGGAGTATTTTCGGGTGTGTCTCGAAAATTGTGAATTGTTCATCGAGAAATCTAATTTCTTGGACAATGAACAGACCAAGTTGACTGTTAAGGATTAGTTAGATGAAAGTGGTTGCATATCATTGATGAGTCTATGAGTTTAACACTCGAAATACTAGTAAGTTGTATGCTCATATTTGTTGAGGACATACATGAGGGAAAATGGATGTAGTTTGAGAAAAGTAAGCTTTCACTCAAAAGTTCCATGTTTCGGGACAAACACATTGGAGTGTGTAGTTCAATGATATAAAGCATTCATTTGTCAAGAGAACACATATAAATTCTCTTATGAAATGTGTTGACAAATGGTATATCTTTCATCTACAAAAGACGTTGAAATGGTTGTCTTGTACATTGTGTGATAATATTACTAGCAATTGGAGACAATGTGAAAGTATTATCTGACACAATAGGTGGTGATTATCCGAACAGTTTAGAATGAAGGTTAGGAGTAATGTTAGATATATCTACGGATAGTTAACATTATTCAAGTACTCTTCATACACTACTGTTATGGCAAAGTTTGCAATACACTTGGATGTTGCATAAAGAGCCAGATATATGTTAATGATTAGTGCATGGTAACGTATATAGTCTATCATTCTTAAATGTTTGAGGACACGGATAATCGAATGGCAGCTAGAAAAACGACATCATCAGCCTTTTACTATGGATTCACGTAGAAAGCAGAATTGTCTTGAAGATTCTCACGCAGTGAAATGCAGAGAGGAAGCTAGATAATTCAGGGCTTGGCTTCGTGAATTGGCAGTGATCTCAAACTTGCTAGAATTCTTACACCCCCTGGAAGGATTCTAAGTGCAGTGGCAAATTTAGAGATTTGGAAATGCCGGTAACAACATAGTGAGTACCGAATATTAAGGCGATTTCGCGGGAAAAATAGAAACACTAGAGGAATGTACGATGATTGTTCTTTCACTAAGTGCAACATGTCAGGTATACTGTAGCACGTGGCTGACATGTCTTAATGAGCCTCCCATGGAAAGGTAAAATCTTTGAGTATAAGTGGGAGAAAAAGTGTATGATGGTTGTTAATGATTGCGATTGTTAACATTGTACATGGATGAAGTCATATGGTTTCCTGTAAACGCGTTGGTATACTAAAACAACTGGTTTTGCTTTAGTTATACAACAACCCCAACAATCTCCCACTTATACTAAAGTAAAACTCCCACGGCAAGGTAAAATCTTTGAGTATAAGTGGGAGAAAAAGTGTATGATGGTTGTTAACGATTGCGATTGTTAACATTGTACATGGATGAAGTCATATGGTTTCCTGTAGACGTGTTGGTATACTAAAAGGTTTTACTTTAGTATAAGCGGGAGATTGTTGGAAGCCATGCAAAACTGGAAGTCACCTTCTACCCCGAACGAAATTCGTAGTTTCATAGGACTGGCTGGTTACGATAGGAGATTCATTGAGGGATTCTCCAAGATAGCAAGGCCAATGACTCAACTCTTGAAGAAGGGGATCAAGTTTACATGGACCCCGGAGTGTGAGTTGAACTTCAAGTTATTGAAGAAGAAGTTAACCACTGCACCAGTTCTGGCCGTCCCAGAACCAGATAAGGAATACGTGATTTACACCGATGCCTCAATGAACGGGCTTGGTTGCATATTGATGTAGGAAAGGAAGGTGATTGCATAAGCATCACGACAGCTTCGACCCCACGAGCTTAATTATCCTACTCATGACCTAGAATTGGCAGCTGTAGTGCACGCCTTAAAAATCTGGAGACATCATCTTTTACGGAGTTCGATGTGAGATATTCACGGATCATAAAAGTCTCAAATACTTCTTTGAGCAGAAGGACTTGAATATGCGCCAGAGAAGATGGCTCGAACTAGTAAATGATTACGACTATGGTATCAATTATCACCCAGGGAAGGCCAATATAGTGGCAGATGCCCTAAGTCGCAAGACGCACCCAAAGCTAGCAACGTTGCTCACGAGTGAGTCGACGCTTGTTAAGGAATTCCATAGACTTAACCTCGAGGTAATACCTCCACCAGGGACAGTCAAGGGAATTATTGTTACCTTAACCGTAGTTCTAAATTTGAGGAACAAAATTCTGGAAGCTCAAAGAAAGGACGAGGCGATGGAGAAAATACGCCTAAGGATAAGGACGAACGATGGAGGAGGATATCGTGAGGAAGCTGACAACTCCATCACAAAGGATGGGAGATTGTGCATACCACATGGTGAAGAGCTCAAAAATGAGATATTGAGCGAAGCTCACGATACGCCATACGCCGCACACCCAGGAAGCACAAAGATGTACCAAGATCTCAAGAGGAAATTTTGGTAGGAAGGTATGAAAAGAGACATAGCTTCTTTCGTGGAGAGATGTTTAGCTTGTCAACAAGTGAAGGCGTTACACCAACAGCCTTATGGGAAGTTACAACCATTAGAAATTCCACAATGGAAGTGGGAGCACATAGCAATGGACTTCGTGACGAGTTTACCTAAATCGAAGCGTGGAAACACGACTATTTGGGTTATCATCGACCGACTTACCAAAAGTGCTCATTTCATTCCCATTCAGATCACCTATGGGTCTGAGAAGTTAGCTCAGTTATACGTGTGCGAGATAGTACATCTGCATGGCGTTCCTATTTCAATTACTTCAGATCGAGACGCGAAGTTTACGTCTAGATTCTAGACCAGCTTGCACAAAGAACTAGGCACTAGGCTGAACTTCAGCACAACATTTCATCCACAGACTGATGGACAGTCAGAAAGGACAATTCATACCCTAGAGGACATGTTGAGGACAGTGGTACTCAACAGAGGCAGAAGTTGGGAACCGATACTGCCCTTAATCGAGTTTGCGTATAACAATAGTTATCAAGCAACGATAGACATGGCACCATACGAGGCCTTGTATGGGAGAAAGTGCAGATCACCACTTTACTGGGATGAGGTAGGCGAAAGAAAAGTTCTAGGCCCCGATGCGGTCGAGGAAATGATTGAGATCGTAAGACAGATCCGAGGAAGGATCAAAGAAGCTCAGGATAGGCAGAAATCCTATGCTGATAATCGCAGGACCGAGATAAGTTTTGAGGTAGGAGAAAAGGTCTTTTTGAAGGTGTCACCTTCGAAGGGAATCGCAAGGTTTGGCGTGAAAGGAAAGCTAAGGCCGCGTTTCATCGGACCATATGAAATTCTAGAAAGAATAGGCCCGGTAGCTTATAGACTGGCACTGCCTCCAAGCTTTGGAAATGTGCATAACGTATTCCACGTGTCGCAGCTTAGGAAGTACGTGTTTGATCCCAAGCACGTGATCCATCTAGATGAAGTAACCTTAGATTCTGACCTGAGTTATGACAATATACCGGAAGCGATTTTGGACCAAAAGGTGCAACAGCTCAGGAATAAGTCTATTACTTCGGTCAAGGTTTTGTGGAAGCACCACGGACAAGAAGAGGCGACGTGGGAACTAGAGGATAAGATGAGGGAGAAATACCCCGAGCTTTTCACTTAGAGGTACGCAAATTTCGGGACGAAATTTTTTTTAAGGTAGGTAGGATGTAATGGCCCGCATTTTCGTAAGCATAAAAGGCCAATTATCGGATTAATTATATTCGATTTAGTCATTTTTAATTCGGTTTAGCAATCGAATTTTAGATTAGATATTTAATTCGATTTAGAAATCGAATTTAGACTTATGATTTAAGTTCGATATTAGCAAATCAAATTTCATCATTAGTTATTTAAATTCGATTTACCAATCGAATCTCATCGTTAGTTAATTAAAATCGATTTAACAATCGAATTTCGATGTTAGCTATATTAAATTCGATTTAATAATCGAATCGATTTAGTATATAAATTCGGTTTGATAATCGGATTTCGACTTATGATTAAAATTCGATATTAGCAATCGAATTTCTTTTAGTACGATGTATAGAAGGTAGTTTGAATTATTAGACTATAAATCGGAATGATTTGTCATGGAAAAACGAGGCCGTGAATCGAGTCGTTCTATGGTAAATTGGCCCGAGCCCAATTGCGACTTCTACGCAAGGAAGTCGAGTTTCGTATGCACCTAAGAAGAATATACGTGCTATATAAATCAAGGATTAGATAGAAATATGCTAAGTATGTAATGGAGATAAATATTATCCATATACTAAGTATAGGATAAAAATCATGAAGCACTTCATATATGAGTAATAAGATACATGGCATAAGAATGCAACATTAGTGAATACGTAGTGCATTGTTACAAGAATAAAACCAATACACTTTGGGTAATAACTAGCTATTACACAAGGGTCTTTACCCACCTAAGGATGCCCTAAAACACAAAGGATAGAGAGGCTTTTCACTTCATGTCAAGCCATCAAATCACCCCTTTCAAGGAAGTCAAATTGCAGCCATCTCCATGAGCTTTAGAGCTCCAAGAATAGACTCCCACCAGCCCTAGATGCCTGCAAAAACCAGCCCCCAATAAGCCTCAAAAGTAGGGTATACTTATATACAAAGGACCATAGCTTAGCACATTGAGAGGAAACACTTAAACCCACCTTTTGCACAAAAATGGTAGGGAGTACAGCCCTTTAAATAGGCATTCATGAGCTGAAAAGTGAGAGGAAAAAGAGGAGGAAGAAGGAGTGCAAGTTAGTACAAGATATTGGAAGATTTCTTGAGCCTCCAACCCATCACACCCATCGACTTCCATCGCTTGGCAAACCATCAAAAGTTCAGCCCCTAACATGTATATAAACCCCCCACACCACTCTTGCAAGAAGCTTCACACTCTCACATATCATTTGCAAACACTTAGAGAGTAGAACTAGTGAAGGAGAAGAAGAGGACTAAGGAAGAGGAAGGGAATAGCTAGCAACAACAGCCCTACTTTATACTAGTAAGTGTCTCAAGCCCATTTCCTTAAGAAATAGCAAGCCTAGCATGTAAGGAAACTCAAGAACTTCAACTATGCATGCTTAGACTCAATCATGACATAGATAGAATACCCTTCAAGCATGTTCAAGATGTTAAAACCCCTCTCATAAGACTTAAGAGAACAAAGCATGATTAGAACTATACTTATGTTCAACCAAAGCCTAACATGTTACTATAAAACGAGCCTAAAACACTCGAAACCATAAAAGAATGGATCATGCTTTAATATGATATGAGATGAGTCATAATCGAGCTTTTAATAATCTGAAAACCTAATCCTAAATTGAACCTAAAACGAATCGATTAAAAGCATAAACAGGAGAAGGAGGGCTAGAGTAAACCTCCGTCGAGGCACGAAGCCCCGACGGGTTTAAGAAAGGCTGGACTTGAGTCCAGGGGCACCGACGGGGCAGCAGAGGCGGCCCCGGGATTCCGGCAGCGGCGAACCTCGTCGACGTCGGCTCGGTCGCTTCCAAACCTGGAAATCAGAAGGGATAAAAGATTAGGAAAGAATTAGGAAAAAGAGGAATAAAAGGAGAGGGAGTGCATACCTTTCGTCGGGTGTCGGATGGCGGCGCAAGGAGCAGCGGCGGTGACAGCAGCAGCAAACGGCGGCACAGGGCCTTCTGAGGGAGGACGTGGCCGAAGAAGGAGAAGAGGGGGAAAACCTCAACGCCGGAGCCCTCGCCGTCGGCATGAGCCACGGCGGAGGAACCAGGCCGAGAGAGAGAGTAAGGCCGAGAGAGAGAGAGTAAGGCTGAAAGAGAGAGAGATTACCGAGTGAGAGAGGCGTCGCCGGCAACGCGAGCCCTCGTCGTCGGCGAGAGCTGCGCCGGTGACGGAGAGGGGTGAACTGTCGGGGGGAGAAAGAGAGAGGTGTGTGTTGTGAGAAAAAGGGGAGGGGGGGGGGGGGGGGGGGGGGGGGGGGGGGGGCGGGGGGAAGGGAATTAGGGATTTCAATTAGAGGGTCATGGGTTGGGTTTGGGTTCGGGTCTGGGCGGGTTTGAGAGTGGATTTGGGTTTGGGTTTGTATTTTAATTGGGTTGGGCCGAATTCATGGGCCGGATTAATTCTTCGGCCCAACTTCGTTTATTTAATTTGTTCGCTATTTATTTAATTTTTACGAAGCGAGGAATGGTACGTCAAGGATAGTATTATATGATTAATTCGATTAACTCGAATCATTAATGAAAGTTCGATTTCTATCGAACTTATATTATTAATATTAATTTGCGATTATTAATAATCATAGTTTATTAATCCTCCGGGATTTTATTTAATAAACTATACTTCAATTAAGAATAATTAATTGAAGTGTATACAAAGATAATCTACGACTATCCTTAGTCGTATAATTCATTTAATTCCGAATAATAGTCTTCCGACTCATTTTACGGAATGTTAGACGGAACGAGGAAATAGGAGCTTAAGAATAGGAATATTCTTAATAGGATTTATATAGTTTATAAGAATGGAAATTCTTATTATTTATCTTCTAAATAGGCGGGAGCCGAAGGAAGGCGAGCAACGTGTAATCCTTGATACTAATTCATTCGGTATTCGAGGTTCGCTTTCTTCTAAAGAAACATTTCATTTATATGATTAAGTTCTAGTTATTTTAGCTTGTCATGCTATAAACCTTTTCATTTTGTGTATGACACCTATCTGTGTTGGCTTGCCAATTTCTGTTAATTGATTTCGGGTCCTCGTTAAGACTTGCTATCTTACTTGGACTAGTGTACACAGGACCGTGAGTCATCCTTCGGTTGACCGGTCAGGTTTCGTGTGAGGTGGCCACCTCCTCGACACCATAGTATCAGATACGGTAGAGTACTAAAAGAACATAGTCTGCAGACACTTTTATGAACTAGAAATGATTTAGTGAACATAGGTTCCTTTCAATAAAATCCCTATGCTTCACTCGCTATGGCATGAACAATTATATTGTATAGTTTTCGGCACTGTGTCCACTGAGTACTCTGTACTTAGCCCTGCATGTATTTCTAAATGTGCAGGTTGAGCATGATGGAAGTGAAGTGATGAGCGGAGCTTTTTGCAGTCTTATTTATGTCATAGATTAGACTTTCGGTAATACATGTCTCCATACATGTATTCACGTAATTATTCCGCTGCGTACACTCTTTAGTGTTATTCAAGTGCTTTATGCACTTATTCAGTTGATGTAATGAATCAAACAACTTATCATGCTTCTTCTTCGAGCCTTTGGCTAAACTTAATGATCAATTCTATGTTCTAAGTCTTTCTACGAGTCACGATCCGCATTTATTTCATCTCCCTTTTCTTTCCCCGCTTCTTAATCCCCATCCCTAGTCACGGTTCCCCGACTAGCTATCCTTAGCAAAGTCCGGTCGTGACAGAGTGGTATCAGAGCAATCGTTGCTCTGAACCCGAAAGTCTTCTTTCAGAGTCTAGTCTAGTTCGATTCACTAGACTAATTAAGTCAAGAAGGTAAAAGCTCAGCACTTCACTACTCCATACGAGAAAGAGGAAAGGTATATAGAATTGTATATGACTTCTTCAGAACCTAGAATGGACTATAGATATGCATGATCACTTAGAAGTAAGAATATGCTTTCTATGAGAACATAGTTTGCTCAAATAGTTATGGCTTCTTAAAGCCGATGATCTGAATTTAGAAGGAACGAACTTTCTTCTCTCTAGTTAGAAGCGAAGAAGAAGACATCAAGGAAGCGTTCAAGTACAAGGATGTCCAAGGAAGATAATGTCATCAACCAAATGACATGGGCTTAGCCTTTGGCGACGTTTCAAGGCATTATCAATGCAAGTCTAACGACTACTAAGATGTTAAAACAACTTAGTGAACAGAATTGTGGCACAAAAATGGTAAGACCACCCTTAACTCGTAGATGTACCGCATCTCGGGTAAAATGAAACATATTATGATAATGATTAAGAAAGTTAGCAGTATAATAAGTTAAGAGTACATATTATTTATGATGTATAGATTTTGATGGACTAGAACCTAGCTAATACTCTCATCTTATGTAGATGGCCAGGTTTAGGTTCACCGCTAGGAAGAGGATGCACGCGAGGGCTACACCCGAGGAGGTGATTCGAGCCTATCAGACGTACAGGCCGTGTTATGGGGACGACCTCGGAGAGTTCCTATCACACTACCGTCGACACTGGAGTGAGGCTCACGTCCACAGTGTCACAGGGTACGATGGGATCATGAGGTTGATAGAGCTGTTGCCACCAGATTGGCAGGGTTGGGCCAGGGATATGACGAGAGACTTCATCTTCCAGGCTGAGCCCCACTACGACCTGGTAGGCAACTTGCCCAGGTTTGTGGCCACTCTTCAGTACTACTTCGGAGTGTTTGGACAGGCACCGACGGGACCCTATGTGCGTCCCGAAGACTTCGTAGTGGTAGGACCATCTTCGGTCCCGGCCGCACCAGCACCTAACCACCCACCTCCAGTGGACCCTACTGTAGTTACCGAGCAGGCTACCCCGCCCCATGCAGCCACCCTGAGCCGATCGGGTCGACACTGCTCCGAGGCAGGGCCTTCGGACCTTGAGAGGTGACCTCCTACACCTTACAGGTACCCGGTGGATCCCCAACCATCTGACGAGGAGGACTCTACTCGTAGCTCCGCTATGGATCGCTACGTACGAAAAATCAAAGGGAAGGCCCTTGTGATCGAGGAGCAAGAGGTGGACAGTGTTCCCCAGCCAGAGCCGGAGCCCCTTGCCCTGGAAAGACCAGCACAGACTTTCTTCGTGCTCGCGTTGCTCGTCTAATGGACGAGATAGACGATGCCACACTAATGAGGATGCACGAGCTCGATAAATTTCAGGCCGAAGCTCGACGCAGGGTAGAGGCTCACGTAGAGGGACACGTGGAGGAGCTTGAGGAGGATCCTTTGGACTACTTCGAGAGTTCGGGATCCGAGGAGGAGGATCCGATGGAGGACTAGGATGGAGAGGAGCAGCACGGTTACGGCTCCATGGAGGAGTCAGCGGCCGAGTCCGGGGTGAGCTCGGAGTGACTAGTTTAGTTGATGTATTTTAGTATTATCCCTATGTACTAGCCAGCAACGGATCCTTAGAGGACCATCCTGGGTTTTATTATCATTATTTTCAGTTGATAGGTAGTTGTGGATGTGACCTCCACAAGATGATATTCTATGTTTTATGTAGTAGTTAATGAGGTAGTCCCTAGAGACGAGCATCATAGATATTATGTCCCTAATGAATGAAAAGTCCTCGCTGAGGCAATTTTCTCTATGCTTATTACGTTTATGTGTTATATTAGTACGTTTAAATCGACCACGTTTTTAAATGAATCGTAACGTTACATCAATAGCTTAAGAAAGACTACGAGCAAGTTCTAAGAACCCATATGAATCGTGATCATAGAGCAAGATCATCGAAGTAGAATGTGCGCGTTAAGCAAATAAGTTTAGTATTCATGTAGCAAAATGGCCCCCAAAAGACAAGTTGTTTTTCCTCGAGGACGTGGGAGACCACCAATGAATCTCAGAAGAGAACCAACCCCTGAGGAAGAGGAACAACAGGAAGAGTGTGAAAACTCTGTGGGTGATCAACAAGAGGAATCTGAGGAGGAATCTGAACAGGAAAGGGAAGCACCACCACCTCCACCGCATGAGCGGAGGATTGAGGAACTGTTCTTAAAACAGAACCCGCCTGTGTTCAATGGGATCGGAGAACCAGCAGAGGCAGAGATTTGGGTGCGAGCTATAGAGCGCATCTTCAAGTTTCTTAGGTGCACTAATGAGGAACGACTAACCTGTGTTGCATTCCAACTATCTGGACCTGCCGATTTCTGGTGGGAGGCAAAACAGTAAACCATGACGCCCCAACAACTGAGGAATTTCACTTGGGAACAGTTTGAGGAAGGGATTTATGATAAATATATCCCCAAGAGCTACAGGAAGAAAAAGGAGAACGAGTTCTATCATTTGAAGCAAGGAAAGATGTCTGTGACAGAGTATGACAGGACGTTTTGTGAGCTATCTCGTTTCGCTCCAGAGCAAGTTGATACCGAGGAAAAGATGGCAGAAAAGTTCTGTGCCGGTCTGAGGCACGAGATTAGAATGGTCTGAGGCACGAGATTAGAATGACACTTGCCAGTCATGGAGTTCTATCTTACTCGGAATCGCTTAGCAGAGCTTTGGATGTGGAGGCAGCAATGCCCAAAGATAAACCGGCTACAACACCAGGAACTGCTCAGTCACACACTCAGCAAGACAAGGGTAAACGCAAGTGGCAAGACAGTCAGGGCAAGCAAGTTGAAAAGAAACCATGGAAGGGGAACCCCAACTTGCAGGAGTTCGGAAAGCAGACTGCTACTGGACAAGTGGGAGGATATAAACAGAAGTATCCCACATGCTCCAAGTGTGGCAAGATGCATGGAGGGTTGTGTAAGGCAGGCAGTGACAGCTGCTATGTCTGTGGACAGAAGGGACACTACGCAAGGGAGTGCCCTAATAGGCAGAGAGGAACTGGATCAGGCCCGAATCAATCAAACCAGACCCAGCAGTTGAAGGCAATCCAGGCACCGGTTAAGCCGGAGCAATTTCAGCCACTCCCACCGCCACCCCACTGCCACCGCAGCAACAAATGTTTCATCAGTATATGCAACAACGGCAGCAACAACAACAGCAACCCCAGCAGAATGCAAGAGCCTTCGCGCTAAAGCAAAAGAATCCCGAGAAAAACCAGGGGAATTTGGCAGGATTGTGCCAACTTCTAAACACCCCTGTTATAATACTGTTTGATACGAGTGGTTCGCATTCTTTCATTGCAAAAGCATGCGTAGATAATCTAAGGCTTAAGACAAAACGAATAACTTTGGACATAAGAGTTGTTTCACCAATAGGAGGGATTGTTACTCTCACGCATCGTTGCTCTAACCTAGGATTGAACATAGGTCCACTTGAACTTATAGCAAATGATCTTGGCGTTATGTCCATGAAGGACGTAGATATATCCTAGGAATGGACTGGCTAGCTGAAAACTACGCCACCATCCTTTGCAACGAAAGGAAGATCGCTTTCCAACCACCAGGAAATGAACCAACGATGTTTCATGGAATCTCCATGGGGAAACGCAAAGCCATCATTTCGGCTCTACAGGCTACAACCATGCTGAGAAAGGGTGGTTGTCCAGCATACCTGGTCTACCTAAACGAAGAACCAAAGGGAGAAAAGAATGCGGGAGATGTAGCCATCGTGCGAGAATTTCCTGATGTATTTCCAAGCGAACTACCAGGACTACTGCCAGATAGGAAAATAGACTTTGCCATAGACTTAGAACCTGGATCAGCCCCAGTATCTAAAGCACCATATAGGATGGCCCCGAAGGAGTTAGAAGAACTCAAGGTGCAACTTCAGGAACTTTTGGATTTGGGATTTATTCGACCTAGCGTATCACCGTGGGGAGCCCCCGTGCTCTCCATGAAGAAGAAGGATGGTTCCATGAGGATGTGTATTGATTACAGAGAGCTGAACAAGCTGGCTCTCAAGAACAAATATCCTCTACCCAGGATAGATGATTTGTTTGATCAACTCAAGGGAGCGAGTGTATTCTCCAAAATAGACTTGAGGTCAGGATACCATCAGTTAAAGATACGTCCAGAGGATATACCCAAAACAGCATTTCGAACCCGTTCTGGTCACTACGAATTCGTAGTGGTACCATTTGGATTAACCAACGCGCCAGCAGTGTTCATGGATCTCATGAACCGCGTTTTCCATCCATACTTGGACAAATTTGTTCTTGTCTTTATAGATGATGTCCTCATCTATTCAAGGGATAGAAAGGAACACGAGGAACATTTAAGGAAGGTATTAGGAACCCTAAGAATAGAGAAGCTTTACGCTAAATTTAGTAAGTACGAGTTCTGGCTTAGCGAAGTCGTGTTTTTGGGACACATTGTGTCTTCAGAAGGGATTAAGGTAGATCCCGCAAAAGTGGAAGCCATGCAAAACTGGAAGTCACCTTCTACCCCAAACGAAATTCGTAGTTTCTTAGGACTGGCTAGTTACTATAGGAGATTCATTGAGGGATTCTCCAAGATAGCAAGGCCAATGACTCAACTCTTGAAGAAGGGGATCAAGTTTACATGGACCCCGGAGTGTGAGTTGAACTTCAAGTTATTGAAGAAGAAGTTAACCACTGCACCAGTTCTGGCCGTCCCAGAACCAGATAAGGAATATGTGATTTACACCGATGCCTCAATGAACGGGCTTGGTTGTGTATTGATGCAGGAAAGGAAGGTGATTGCATATGCATCACGACAGCTTCGACCCCACGAGCTTAATTATCCTACTCATGACCTAGAATTGGCAGCTGTAGTGCACGCCTTAAAAATCTAGAGACATCATCTTTTACGGAGTTCGATGTGAGATATTCACGGATCATAAAAGTCTCAAATACTTCTTTGAGCAGAAGGACTTGAATATGCGCCAGAGAAGATGGCTCGAACTAGTAAATGATTACGACTGTGGTATCAATTATCACCCTGGGAATGCCAATATAGTGGCAGATGCCCTAAGTCGCAAGACGCACCCAAAGCTAGCAACGTTGCTGACGAGTAAGTCGACGCTTGTTAAGGAATTCCAAAGACTTAACCTCGAGGTAATATCTCCACCAGGGACAGTCAAGGGAATTATTGCTACCTTAACTGTAGTTCCAGATTTGAGAAACAAAATTCTGGAAGCTCAAAGAAAGGACGAGGCGATGGAGAAAATACGCCTAAGGATAAGGACGAATGATGGAGGAGGATATCGTGAGGAAGCTGACAACGCCATCACAAAGGATGGGATTGTGCATACCACATGGTGAAGAGCTCAAAAATGAGATATTGATCGAAGCTCACGATACGCCATACGCCGCACACCAAGGAAGCACAAAGATGTACCAAGATCTCAAGAGGAAATTTTGGTGGGAAGGTATGAAAAGAGACATAGCTTCTTTCGTGGAGAGATGTTTAGCTTGTCAACAAGTGAAGGTGTTACACTAATGGCCTTATGGGAAGTTACAACCATTAGAAATTCCACAATGGAAGTGGGAGCACATAGCAATGGACTTCGTGACGAGTTTACCAAAATCGAAGCGTGGAAACACGGCTATTTGGGTTATCATCGACCGACTTACCAAAAGTGCTCATTCCATTCCCATTCAGATCACCTATGGGTCTGAAAAGTTAGCTCAGTTATACGTGCGCGAGATAGTACGTCTGCATGGCGTTCCTATTTCAATTACTTCAGATCGAGACGCGAAGTTTACGTCTAGATTCTGGACCAGCTTGCACAAAGAACTAGGCACTAGGCTGAACTTCAGCACAACATTTCATCCACAGACTGATGGACAGTCAGAAAGGACAATTCAGACCCTAGAGGACATGTTGAGGACAGTGGTACTCGACAGAGGCGGAAGTTGGGAACAGATACTGCCCTTAATCGAGTTTGCGTATAACAATAGTTATCAAGCAACGATAGACATGGCACCATACGAGTCCTTGTATGGGAGAAAGTGCAGATCGCCACTTTACTAGGATGAGGTAGGCGAAAGAAAAGTTCTAGGCCCCGATGCGGTCGAGGAAATGATTGAGATCGTAAGACAGATCTGAGGAAGGATTAAAGAAGCTCAGGATAGGCAGAAATCCTATGCTGATAATCGCAGAACCGAGATAAGTTTTGAGGTAGGAGAAAAGGTCTTTTTGAAGGTGTCACCTTCGAAGGGAATCGCAAGGTTTGGCGTGAAAGGAAAGCTAAGGACGCATTTCATCGGACCATATGAAATTCTAGAAAGAATAGGCCCGGTAGCTTATACACTGGCACTGCCACCAAGCTTTGGAAATGTGCATAACGTATTCCACGTGTCGCAGCTTAGGAAGTACGTGTTTGATCCCAAGCACGTGATCTATCTAGATGAAGTAACCTTAGATTCTGACCTGAGTTATGACAATATACCGGAAGCGATTTTGGACCGAAAGGAGCAACAGCTCAGGAATAAGTCTATTACTTCGGTCAAGGTTCTGTGGAAGCACCATGGACAAGAAGAGGCGACGTGGGAACTAGAGGATAAGATGAGGGAGAAATACCCCGAGCTTTTCAATTAGAGGTACACAAATTTCGGGACGAAATTTTTTTTAAGGTAGGTAGGATGTAATGGCCCGCATTTTTGTAAGCATAAAAGGCCAATTATCGAATTAATTAAATTCGATTTAGTCATTTTTAATTCGGTTTAGCAATCGAATTTTAGATTAGATATTTAATTCGATTTAGAAATCGAATTTAGACTTATGATTTAAGTTCGATATTAGCAAATCGAATTTCATCATTAGTTATTTAAATTCGATTTACCAATCGAATCTCATCGTTAGTTAATTAAAATCGATTTAACAATTGAATTTCGACATTAGCTATATTAAATTCGATTTAATAATCGAATTTTCGATTTAGTATATAAATTTGGTTTGTTAATCGGATTTCGACTTATGATTTAAATTCGATATTAGCAATCCAAATTTTTTTAGTACGATGTATAGAAGGTAGTTCGAATTATTAGATTATAAATCGGAATGATTTGTCATTGAAAAACGAAGCCGTGAATCGAGCCGTTCTATGGTAAATTGGGCCGATCCCAATTGCGACTTCTACGCAAGGAAGTCGAGTTTCGTATGCACCTAAGAAGAATATACGTGCTATATAAATCAAGGATTAGATAGAAATATGCTAAGTATGTAATGGAGATAAATATTATCCATATACTAAGTATAGGATTAAAATCATGAAGCACTTCATATATGAGTAATAAGATACATGGCATAAGAATGCAACATTAGTGAATACATAGTGCATTGTTACAAGAATAAAACCAATACACTTTGGGTAATAACTAGCTATTACACAAGGGTCTTTACCCACCTAAGGATGCCCTAAAACACAAAGGATAGAGAGGCTTTTCACTTCATGTCAAGCCATCAAATCACCCCTTTCAAGGAGGTCAAATTGCAGCCATCTCCATGAGATTTAGAGCTCCAAGAATCGACTCCCACCAGCCCTAGATGCCTGCAAAAACCAGCCCCCAATAAGCCTCAAAAGTAGGGTATACTTATATACAAAGGACCATAGCTTAGCACATTGAGAGGTAACACTTAAACCCACCTTTTGCACAAAAATGGTAGGGAGTACAGCCCTTTAAATAGGCATTCATGAGCTGAAAAGTGAGAGGAAAAAGAGGAGGAAGAAGGAGTGCAAGTTAGTACAAGATATTGGAAGATTTCTTGAGCGTCCAACCCATCACACCCATCGACTTCCATCGCTTGGCAAACCATCAAAAGTTCAGCCCCTAACATGTATATAAACCCCCCACACCACTCTTGC
Organism: Thymus mandschuricus; assembly: GCA_029379335.1. Lineage (NCBI taxonomy): Eukaryota > Viridiplantae > Streptophyta > Magnoliopsida > Lamiales > Lamiaceae > Thymus > Thymus mandschuricus. The sequence goes on from CM057079.1 coordinate 14,884,440, forward strand.
AAGAAGCTTCACGCACTCACATATCATTTGCAAACACTTAGAGAGTAGAACTAGTGAAGGAGAAGAAGAGGACTAAGGAAGAGGAAGGGAATAGCTAGCAACAACAGCCCTACTTTATACTTGTAAGTGTCTCAAGCCCATTTCCTTAAGAAATAGCAAGCCTAGCATGTAAGGAAACTCAAGAACTTCAACTATGCATGCTTAGACTCAATCATGACATAGATAGAATACCCTTCAAGCATGTTCAAGATGTTAAAACCCCTCTCATAAGACTTAAGAGAACAAAGCATGATTAGAACTATACTTATGTTCAACCAAAGCCTAACATGTTACTATAAAACGAGCCTAACACACTCGAAACCATAAAAGAATGGATCATGCTTTAATATGATATGAGATGAGTCATAATCGAGCTTTTCATAATCTGAAAACCTAATCCTAAATTGAACCTAAAACGAATCGATTAAAAGCATAAACGGGAGAAGGAGGGCTAGAGTAAACCTCCGTCGAGGCACGAAGCCCCGACGGGTTTAAGAAAGGCTGGACTTGAGTCCAGGGGCACCGACGGGGCAGCAGAGGCGGCCCCGGGATTCCGGCAGCGGCGAACCTCGTCGACGTCGGCTCGGTCGCTTCCAAACCTGGAAAATCAGAAGGGATAAAAGATTAGGAAATAATTAGGAAAAAGAGTAAGAAAATGAGAGGGAGTGCATACCTTTCGAGGGAGGACGTGGCCGAAGAAGGAGAAGAGGGGGAAGACCTCAACGCCGGAGCCCTCGCCGTCGGCATGAGCCACGGCGGAAGAACCAGGCCGAGAGAGAGAGTAAGGCCGAGAGAGAGAGAGAGTAAGGCTGAAAGAGAGAGAGATTACCGAGTGAGAGATGCGTCACCGGCAACGCGAGCCCTCGCCGTCGGCGAGAGCTGCGCTGGTGACGGAGAGGGGTGAACTGTCGGGGGGAGAAAGAGAGAGGTGTGTGTGTGTGTGTGTTGTGAGAAAAAGGGGGGGAAGGGAATTAGGGATTTCAATTAGAGGGTCATGGGTTGGGATCGGGTTCGGGTCTGGGCGGGTTTGAGAGTGGATTTGGGTTTGGGTTTGTATTTTAATTGGGTTGGGCCGAATTTATGGGCCGGATTAATTCTTCGGCCCAACTTCGTTTATTTAATTCGTTCGTTATTTATTTAATTTTTACGAAGCGAGGAATGGTACGTCAAGGATAGTATTATATGATTAATTCGATTAACTCGAATCATTAATGAAAGTTCGATTTCTATCGAACTTATATTATTAATATTAATTTGCGATTATTAATAATCATAGTTTATTAATCCTCCGGGATTTTATTTAATAAACTATACTTCAATTAAGAATAATTAATTGAAGTGTATACAAAGATAATCTACGACTATCCTTAGTCGTATAATTCATTTAATTCTGAATAATAGTCTTCCGACTCATTTTACGGAATGTTAGACGGAACGAGGAAATAGGAGCTTAAGAATAGGAATATTCTTAATAGGATTTATATAGTTTATAAGAATTGAAATTCTTATTATTTATCTTCTAAATAGGCAGGAGCCGAACGGAAGGCGAGCAACGTGTAATCCTTGATACCAATTCATTCGGTATTCGAGGTGGGCTTGTTTCTAAAGAAACTCTTCATTTATATGATTAAGTTCTAGTTATTTTAGCTTGTCATGCCATAAACCTTTTCGTTTTGTGTATGACATCTATCTGTGTTGGCTTGCCAATTTATGTTAATCGATTTCGGGTCCTCGTTAAGACTTGCTATCTTACTTGGACTAGTGTACACAGGACCGTGAGTCATCCTTCGGTTGACCGGTCAGGTATCGTGTGAGGTGGCCACCTCCTCGACACCATAGTATCAGATACGGTAGAGTACTAAAAGAACATAGTCTGCAGACACTTTTATGAACTAGAAATGATTTAGTGAACATAGGTTCCTTTCAATAAAATCCCTATGCTTCACTCGCTATGGCATGAACAATTATATTGTATAGTTTTCGGCACTGTGTCCACTGAGTACTCTGTACTCAGCCCTGCATGTATTTCTAAATGTGCAGGTTGAGCATGATGGAAGTGAAGTTACGAGCGGAGCTTTTTGCAGTCTTATTTATGCCATAGATTAGACTTTCGGTAATACATGTCTCCATACATGTATTCACGTAATTATTCCGCTGCGTACACTCTTTAGTGTTATTCAAGTGCTTTATGCACTTATTCAGTTGATGTAATGAATCAAACAACTTATCATGCTTCTTCTTCGAGCCTTTGGCTAAACTTAATGATCAATCTATGTTCTAAGTCTTTCTACGAGTCACGATCCGCATTTATTTCATCTCCCCTTTCTTTCCCCGTTTCTTAATCCCCATCCCTAGTCACGGTTCCCCGGCTTAGTTATCCTTAGCAATGTCCGGTCGTGACAAATAGGTTTAAAGAGGAATATGTTGATGGTATGTGCATTTGTATTCTGTTAGAATTCGATACGAATCACTTTATAACGTTATTTTAAAGTAAAATATAAATGAAAATTATTTAAATGCCAAGTTGCCCGTTATTTCTTATAATCAAATATAAAAAAATATATATTAAAATAAGTTCAAGTCGTCCGTTGTTTATTTTAATAAAAAGAAAATGTCAATGAGGGGTCTCAAATAGTTATATTGATTTTATCTCGCCATGTCGTTAGTTCAAGCCGCTAGTTAATTGTGATACTAGTAATAAAAGTAGGATGATAAGTATAGTGTACCTCGTCAAAATTCGACATGAAAAAATTAATTCTTTAGTGATATTTTAAAGCAAACATAAGATAAAAATATTAAAATAATTCAAGCCGTCTGCTGTTTATTTTAATAAAAGATTAATGTCGAAGAGACATAGAAAAATATTAAAATAAGGTATCATTATTTCAAGCCGCCAACTAATTGTGATAATAAAAAGTAGGTTTATAAGAGTAATATTTCGATAATAGGTATAGTGTATCCCGTTAAAATTCAACATGAATAATTAATTGTTTAGTGTTATTTTAAAGCAAACATAAGAAAAAAAAAAATTAAAATAATTCAAGTCACCCGTTGTTTATTCTAATAAAACAATAATGTCGAAAACACATAAATAATATTAAAATAAGTCAAGTCGATATATAATTCTTCTATTATTTCAAGCCGCCAACTAATCGTGATAATGAAAAGTAGGTTAATAAGAGTAATATTTCAGTAATAGGTACAGTGTATCCCGTTAAATTAACCATGAATAATTAATTGTTTAGTGTTATTTTTAAGCAAACATAAAAAAAAATAAAAATTAAAATAATTCAAGCCGCCCGTTATTTATTCTAATAAAAGAATAATGTTGAAGACACATAAATAAATATTAAAATAAGTCAAGTGATATATAATTCTTCTATACGTGATATGCTTTTTATTATATTGACATTAAAATACTATAATTTAATATTCACAAATATATGTAAATATTAGTATTAGTTAAATTATAAAGATGAATAATAAACATAATTATAAGATCCAAATATAAAAATTCAATTTATTTATAATAAAATATAATTTATTTATAATATAATATTAATATATTTGATAGATCCGGGTTTAAGATCCACAACAATTTAAGTGATTATTCATCATATTTGCCAAGAGTATTCATAGATAAAGGATTTCAATGGTAGCAAGTAAGAGATTCATGTGATTTATTGGCCTCAACAACTCATTTTATGCAGAGCATCTTTCATATGGATATAAAAGAGAGAATCGAGTTAAATATTGAACAAAGGGTGTTTATAACCACAAATCAGTTAGATCCATAGAGCTCAAAGCTCATTCAAGTAGAAAAACGGAGAAGGACGGAGAGAAGAGAGGGTGAAGTAAAGAGCGCAAGAAGCCTTCGTGCTTCGTCCTCTCTTAGTGACGAGGATTATACCTTAGGCTCGAAATGATGGGAGAGGTTATTTCCAGTGATGAGAATGGAAATGAAAGTGATGATGAGCGAGGTTTCCCAGGAGAAGACCTCGAGCACTCCGATTGCTCCGGCTTGTAGGAGCTCGCAGTAGAACGTGAGAATGAATGGAATAGTATGCAGAGTGCGTGTGTGTAGAGTTGAGTTAAGTGGAGTTGTGTGAAGTGGTGTGATCACTCTCTATTTATAGGTGTAGAAAGGATGAAAAGGTGAATGTTCGTGCAGGGGGAGGACAAGAAAGGAATTTCGGAGGAGACAAGATTCTCATCGTCATCAATTTTGTGGTGCTCACTCTAAGGTAGGTAGAGTCACGCCGACCATGTGTTAAGCAGATCCCTAGCTCTCAGCAGGTGCCCGCTGGCCCAAGACAACTTCTGTATGAACCAGGACATGCGTAGGAGCCTTGACACAGGCCAGGATCTGTGCAGGACCTTATAGCTTCTGCACTGGGTATAACATCTTTATCGAATAGGTCATTCGAGGCTTTGGGAGGGCTCGTCTAATCATCACTAGCAGATGATATTCATCCCTATCAGCTACTCCCCCCCCCCCCCCCCCCCCCCCCCCCCCCCCCCCAGGTCCAGAAGCATACTTTGTTAGCTTCTGCTGGGCGTCTTGGCAGGAAAACCACTTTTTTGGGTTAAGGCTATGAATGTCTTGTCGTGTGGAGGATTAGTGCGACGATTGGCTTCTCCAGGATAAAAAGCTGGGCCTATTCTCCCTAGTCATCATTACTTTCTTTCTTAGAGTTAGTATATGATAGAAAGGAAAACTCCGCCCTAGGAGGCGTATCCCAAAAGGCAGACTACTTTACCATATATATATTTCATTATTTTTCCTCTCGCTCATCACATTACACCCTAAAGAGAACAACATTGTTCTCATATTTTCAGATTCGCCTCATACTTCCGGCGGTCGCTTTACTTCTCTCTTTTCTCCCAGGTACCTCTTTTACAGTTCTCTCATCTCCTCTCCCTTCTCTGGAGTTTTAAAGTTGGGGAATCCTCTGTTTTGGTTGTTTTTTTTTTTTTTTTTTTTTTTTTGTTGGTTTTGGCCTTTATGTTTTGTAAACTCGGTTTTGTTACGAGTGTGATGAAAACTCCAATGTGGGACTAACCATTAGTTCTCAAGATTTCTAAAGATAGGATTTTACTTGCATTTATTTTCAACCATGAATTCGAATGAGGGAGAACTGCTACGAAAAATTCAAACGAAAAATTGGCGCAGAAGATGACGGAAGCCAAAGTCGCTAGTCTCGGGTCCGCTTCTTCTTCGAATGATACCTTCGTACCATCCCCTACGGCCACCGGGGCTTCGGCATCTGCTCAGGAAAATCCTCAAGAGATAACAATAATGGAGCCTCGTTCGAGATTCTGCTTCCCCGACCCACCACTGGTTAGCCATTTTGAGGAGCGCGATAAACCCTGTCCTCTCTCCCCTATTTTGATCGGCGCAAGTATCCATACCTCTTCTCCTAAGAGAATAAAACGATTTTTGTCCCCCTGTGCTTACAGAGGTGGACCAGGTCTCGACCCCTTCTTTTGGTGTTCAAGCCTTGGCTTTCGACCAGTTCTTGGAGATTCTATCTCAGGTCGAGCAAAGTAGAGACCGATTCCAGGTTAAGGTTCGTGATCTCCAGGACTATCTGCATGATTGGGAAAGGCACTGTTCTGTTCTCAAAAAGGTGTATCTTTTCTTTCGGAGCGAGTGGAGGAGTTGGAAAGGGCTTTGAAGCTCTCATCTGGGCGAGCAACATAAATGCAAGAGGCTTTTCTTGCTGAGACTAACCAACTATCGTCTGCTTATGAACAAGAGTTGGAGCGTTCTCGAGTCTCCTCTTTCGCTGAAGGTAAAAGGATGAGCATAGATCAAGGCATTTCCTTGGGGATACGAGATTGCCAGTCCCATCTCTTGATGACCCCCTAAGGTCAGGCTTTTGTGAGTTCCTTAGTGAAGCAGTTGCCTGAAGCGTATCTTAACTCACCCAATTTTTGGGCACGGATATTGGATCCTCTCACGGATTGGGCCGTTGATGTTGTCCTCGAGTGCTGTCAACAATTGGGTGTCTCTGAACTAGCTACTGCTATTAACTTGGGGCCTATAGTAGGAATATTTGAAACGAAACCTAAAGCCCTTAAGAGGAACTGTTTTCTACCTACCGGAGAGCCTTGGTGTATGCCTGTATTGAGGGAAACATCGAAAGTCTTTTGTCAGTCCATCCGATCCGCTAAGGATCTTCCTGCTTGGGATGCTCCTCCCTTTCCTCTCTTTCCCCTTGACGCTACGATTATGGGGTTTATGAAGAGAGCCTTCGACGAGGTGCCTTCTTCTTTCTTCTTTCTCTCTCTCTCTTTTTTTTTTTTTTTTTTTGAAGCTTACTTGTTTATTATTTATCGTCTCTTACTTGGCGAATCTTTTTCCTTATCAGGAATCAAGAGAACAAGGTGCTTTAGGTCTGCCTGCAAGTGGGGAAAGTACCTCCTCCGCATTTACTCCGAGAATGATAGCAAGTGACTCTGAGGAAGAGGATGCCTTGAAGATTCCAGCGGGTTCACCCCAGGGTGTTCCCTTTGTGGTTTCAGCTGTGGTTTCCCCTGCTTCCAGGGATCGGATTTCATCCCCTCGCTCATCTAGTTCTAAGGATCTAGCTTCTATTTCAGACCCATCTTTTTTATCATGTTGCTCTTGATGGGGTGTCTTAAAATAATTTACTTTTCTGGTGCTGGTAATGGGGTGCTCTTTTATGGCCCCTGTATTATGTTGATAGGACAAAAATGATTTTATTTTCTTTTGTCTGGGCCAGGTGCTTCTTGAGAGCTTGCCCTCATCATGCTTTTGCTACTTCCAGCTACTTTAGTCTACTATCTTTCTGTTTTTATGCTTGTGTGCTCTTTTATTTTATTTTTTTATCTCCTGCTATGTTTCTCATGCTAAAGCATTTTGAAATAATGGAATACGGGTATCGGGATGTAGGGTATCCCCTACTCCCCCCCTTCCCCCCCCCCCCCAAGTGAGGTGCAAGGAACCGAAGGAATTACACCTCATTTTAGGGCTAACCATTATCAGAATAAGATTACTTTAAAGACAAGGAGGCATGACCCTGTGTTTTCCACACATTGACTAAAGATAAGAGTTTTAGGATAGATAAAGGTTATGATCAACCGCATTTTCTTCTCCTTAAGAACCACGCTTAATTTTCCTTGCATACTTTGAAGGTAACTACCTTTTCCCTCGTTTGCTGTCTCTTTGACGTTCTCTTGATCTGGCATTTTGATTGCATCCTTTACATTTGCCCTTGCTTCGGCTATCAGAGTTTCCCAGTGCCCTTTCACAATTGGGGCGTTGCATGTGCCTATTGTTTTGGCTTCAGGTCCTTTGCTTTCGTCATTCTGTTGGAGCGACCGTTTGTTTGAGTCTTTGGGTAGTGTGAGCTTTTCAGAAGAATTGGTGTTAGCAATCATCAAGTGTTCCATTGAAATGGAAAGATCCTGGCCTTCTTATGCAGTAGTTGCAGCTTTAAACCTTTTCCCCTCAGGCTTCACTTCAGTCTTATCGCCGGCGGGTTCTGCCATTTGTCTTTTTCTGGCTTCTCCCGCCTGTACTGATTGGATATAACATTTTCGTGAGATCACTTGATCTCCAGATACTTGTCCCACCTGGCTTCCTACTGGGAATTTCATCATCAAATGGTAGGTGGAAACCACCGCTTGGAATGGGTTCAGGGCAGTTCTCCCCAAGATAATGTTGTAAGAAGATTGTTGTCGGACCACCAGAAAGGTGACTGGTTTTGATACCCGCATGGGTCCTTCACCTAGAGTGAGCATTAGATCAATTGACCCTAATGACATCACGGGGTCTCCTGAAAAGCCATGCTAAGCAGTGGCTACCCCGTTTAGAGGCTTCTGAAGGCTCATTTGGTTGAAACAATTCTCGAATATGACATTAACCGCGGCCCCAGTATCACAAAGACCCTTTGGACTTGATATCTCTCTACTTCCACTGTGATGACCAATGTGTCATCATGTGGGTGAATCACATTTTGATTGTCCTCCGGTCCAAACGAGATTTTTGGCGGGGGTAAGCCTTTTTCGACCTTCCAGACCCCATGTCTCTCATGCATATGAAGCTCTCGAGCAGATGCCTTTCTGCTTATGTTGGAGTCCCCTATAGCCGGTCCTCCATATATCATTTTAATGACGCCTTTGGGTTCTGATCCCAGGTTAGCATCAGACGTTTTCTCAGGAGCTTCTTTACACTTTTTGCTTTGTTCTGTCTCTCGCTTGACATATTCCAAGAGTTCCCCTTCTTGGATTAGCTTCTCGATAGCAATTCTCAAATTTCTAATGCCGTTTGTCATGTGACCGAAGTCATTATGGAACTTGCAGAAATTTTCAGAAGGTGGGTTCTTAGGCGGTTGCCTGTGTCCCACAGGGACCTGGATCCCTAGCTTTCTCATAACTACCTCCAGCAGATCAACAGGATGCTTGGTGAGGGGAGTAAAGGATCTCAAGAATCGTTCATTCTTGTAGGCTTTCTTGGCATCTGGAGCTGGCCTTTTCCTTTCTTCTGGCTTCTTTTCCCTTTGGGAGGCCAGCTCGGCCCTCTTGCTGCTTAGAGCCTCCTCCATATGGATATATTTTTGGACTCTTGTCAGCAGCTCTTCAAAAGAAGTATCTTCTTTTATAATGAGAGAAGCGAAGAACTGCCCTGGCTTCAAGCCATCTACACAGGCGTGCACCTTCAGCTTCGGCTCTACCCCTGGGATTTCCAAGACAGCCTCATTGAAGCGCGTCATATAATCCCTCAAACTTTCATTGGCACCTTTCTTAATAGTTGTTAGGTGTAAGGAATTTCTAGTAGTCCTCTTAGCACTGACGAACTGTTGAAGGAAAACTTCCTTCAGATCCATGAAGGAGTGAATTGAGGCTCTGGGTAACTGTTTGAACCAGTGTTGGGCAGTCCCAGACAGAGTTGTGAGGAATACTCTACACTTAACGCCTTTCAAATATTGATGGAGGAGGAACAAGCTTTCAAATTTCATCAGATGTTCTTCAGGATCTCCCTTCCCCAGATATTCACAGGAAATTGTTTTGAAGTTACCGGGAACAGGATGTGTTTGGATATCTGTAGAAATCCTAAGCTAAATGGATTGTTTGTATGATTTAAACGAGAAAAAGAGTGTAAAGATTCAAACTTTCATAATATTGTTTTGTAGATCTATTCATGCAAAACAGTTGCTCAGCTACAGTGGCATATATATATATATATATGCCTAGGTTAAAGGTAGAAGTGCTAGAAACTAAAAAACACGACTCTATAAGTAATTTGCCCTAACGCAATTCATCCATGCCGGACACGTGGATGGTTGTGATTAAAGCGGAAATAAAGTACTCAAATATTAAATAAGATCAGTAGTTCGAATCCTGGCAGCAACATAACTTCATTCCATGCAAAAATACTTCATCTTCAACATCTTCATCTTCAACACCCCCCCTCAAGATGGAAGTGATGGAGATCCAGCAATCCCATCTTGCAGAGTAAGTCACGGAAGCGAGGGCTAGAGAGGGGTTTTGTGAAGAAATCTGCAAGCTGGTTAGCTGAAGAAACACTCATAGGTTTAAGAAAACCTGCAACATATTTTTCATGAACAACATGACAGTCTATGTTAATGTGTTTCGTGCGCTCATGGAACACAGGATTTTTGGTGATTTGAATTGCAGCATCACTATCACAGAATAGAGGGATTGGCAGTGTAGGAGTAATGTGAAACCTTTTCAGCATGCTAGCTATCCACACCAATTCCCTGGTAGTAACAGCCATAGCTCTATACTCTGCTTCTGCAGAAGAAGAGGATACTGTAGTTTGCTTCTTTGACTTCCATGACAAGGGAGAGTTTCCCAGATAAATACAGAAACCAGTGATAGATCTTCTAGTATCAGAGCAAGTACCCCAGTCTGCATCTGTATAACCTTTGAGCTCAAAAGATTGAGCACTAGGATAGAAAACACCCAAAGATGGACAGCCTTTTAGGTGTCTAAGAACATGCAAAGCTGCATTCCAATGCACTGGGGTTGGTTCAGCCATAAACTGGCTAAGTTGTTGAGCAGCATGTGTTATATCAGGCCTTGTTAGATTCAAATAGAGGAGTTGTCCAACCAGTTTCCTATATATTTCAGGATGCTGCAGAGGAGCTTCTGTACCTTGTACAAGAACTAGACCTGGTGGCAGTGGAGTAAGCGCAGCCTTTGCACACAACATTCCATTATTAGACAGGATCTCTAACACATACTTTCTTTGATTGAGAGACGTACCATCTTCTCCTCTTGCTATCTCCATCCCAAGAAAATACTTAGCTGAACCTAAGTCTTTAATGGTGAATATAGAATCCAGGAACTTCTTGAAATCCTCTATGATGGATAAGGTTGGTCCACTCACCAAGATATCATCTACATACACAATGATGCAAAGAAACTGATCCCCTTTCCCTTTAGTGAATAAGCAAGGATCCTCTATTGTAGGAAACAATCCATAGGAGTTGATGTTGGGAATTGTTAAGAACAAAATGTTAAGGGGGAACTCCTATGGGACGCTTCGAAGTGAGTCAAATATTTGTTTTGATTTGATCCCAAAACCCCAAGTGTTCTGTTCCCAAGCGACCCATTTTTGATGTAGATAATAGGTTAGAAAATTTTCTAAGCCTATACTGTTAGGATGGCTTTGTTTGCTTTATTTTGCTTAGGTTTCTAGACTGTAGAAAATTCCAAGTGAAGGCCACTCTCTTGAGTGTGTTTTCAATCTAAGCAAGTCTAATTAACCGAAGTGAAGCGTGCCGAAGAAAAGTGAAGCAAAGCGAGCGCTACAGTGGAATCGAAGCGAGTCCACCAAAGCGAAGCGAAGCGAGCGCTACAGTGAAAAGCCGAAGCGAGTCAATACGGGTCAACACTTATTAAAGCAGCCACTTGGAGAACTCACTTCCCAAGTACTCGCTACAAAATGACCTTGAAGCGACTCGATTCGAAGCGGACGCTACAACTTCAAAGCGAAGCGAGCCACAACCTACCAGAAAGCGACAGCACAATTCCCGCTCCGATTTTGAACTCCAGTCAACCAGATATCTTCGCATTAATTACGAGATCTCCACGTGTCGAACGCGGAGAGGAGCAGAGGAGTTGACTGCCAGGCCGACAGGGCGCCGCTACAGTACTGGCTCGCTCCAGTTACTGTTGGTTTTGTAACTTAGCCATTTTCGGCAAAGAGACAAACTGTGCTCCTGCAAAAGCATCCAGCCTGTGCAAGTATTGTTGAGAGGAGGAGGGACAAGGCCACCAACCAAGCAACGGATCTCGGCCAAACCTCCACCTATAAATAATGAAGGATGAAGATGAAGAAACATAGAACACTACTAGAGCATTCGAGCGCCTACTGCAAACAAACACTCCCAGCCTTAATATATTCTTCGAGTCTTTGTTTTCAAGTGTTCTCCGAGTTCCAGTCTCATCGGAACTCGTCTTCGCAACCTTCACACAGAGAATTCTAAGCCCATTCCAAACCCCAGCTTAGAAGAAGAGCTCAAGCCATCTTTGCACTTACTGTAAAGAGCTCTTCATAGTGTGTCGTCGTAAACCAAAAACCCTAACCCAAGTTCTGTTCGTTAGGTTTTTGTGTTCATCGTCGTTAGGTTGTTTCGATCCAAGGCCCTACTTTCATCGATTGTAGAAGCCTCGATCATAGAGTCTAGATCCAAGCTTGCACTTACATCGTTCGTGTAAAGCTCGATCGAAGCTAGGCTGTAAGGAGAGCCCGTAATCTCCCTGTCGTTGTCGGATTGAAGTGAGTGAAGCTTCAAGTAAAGTTAGGTCTTTGTAGTGAACCCGTAATCACTGCGTCTGTCGTCAGATCCAAGCGAGTGAAGCTCAATCTCGACCAGGCTTTTGAAGAGCCCGTAATCTTCAAGATCTTGAGTGAAGAGAATAGTTGCCTTGTGCAACAAAGTGGACGTAGGAGTTTCATCTCCGAACCACTATAAATCTCGTGTCGTATCTCTCTTAACCCTAAACTCTTTAATTCCTTGTTTGATTATTCATTGCACTTGCATCTAAACATACATAGCTTGGAACTTTCAAATACTTAGGAAAGATATTAGCTCACCGAATTCCGCACTAAGAGTAAAGTCTCACTCTTGATCAAGCTCCAAGCTTAGGTCAAGAGAATCGTGAATACTCTAGATCTAGCTTTCGGCTAGGTCTTTGTATCTCTAACGAGCACTTTACTTCATACTCTGAGTTAAGGATTTGAAGTTGAAAAACTTCAAAATACGTATTCACCCCCCCACCCCCCTCTACGTATTTTTCCTATAACAAACCGGGACCAACAAGTGGTATCAGAGCAGCGGTACTTTCGAGCCTCTGCTTTGCATATCCAAAGTGAGTCCCCACTCACTTCTGTTGTCTCACTGAACCAGATCCTTTTTCCTAAGTGCATCAAAACCTCACCCACGCATATTGCATTTACTGCTGATAGTTTGCTATGTCTACATATAGTGCATCGAGTCTTCCACAGTTCTCTATCGAAGGATACGAGACATGGAGCTTTCGAGTTGAGAGCTTCCTCTGCTCCATCCATGACCGGATGTGGGAAGTTATAGAGGACGGACCAATCGAAATCAGGAAAGCCGTCTCTGAGAATGTCCCAGCAGCCGAAGGTCGGGCTGCCTATGTTCGACAACGGTACGTGGAGAAGGACAAGGATGAATACACTCCAAATGACTTCAAAGTCGCCAACCTCGACAAGATCGCACGCCATACGATGCAGAGCACCGTGTCGGATGCCTATCTACCACGGATAAGGAAGTGTGCGATGGCGAAAGAAATGTGGGAAACCCTAGCCCTCATTTCTCAAGGAACGAACAAGATCAAAGAAAACAAGCTGGCCGTACAAATGCGGGAGTTTGAAAGTCTGATAATGAAGCCAGGAGAGTCCATCGATGCCTTCAAACTGAGAGTTACCAACATCATTGCTACTCTCAACTCACTTGGAAAGGAACTCACAGACAAGGAAGTGAATCTGAAGATTGTTCGAGCTCTCACAAGGAAGTGGCAGACAATGAAGGAGCTGTACCTAGCTACCAAGGATCTATCAAAGCTCACACCGGAGATTCTGTTCTCCGAACTCAAAGCTCACGAATTCGATCTAAATCGAATGAACCTCGATGATGAGGATGAAGCTCCCACGACGTCAAAGGGTGTAGCTTTCAAAGCTGCTGAAGGGCCAAGTGACCAGTCACTAGCCAAGATGACGAGGGAAGAGCTGGAAGAACATGTTGCGTTCTTATCCAAGAACTTCAACAAAATGAACTCTCGAGTGGGCAAATACAAGAGATTCTACAAGCAGTACAAAGGAAGGAGCACTGATGCTCGTGAAAGCAAAGGAAAGAGAGAAGAGACAACAAAGCCGATCCCACACGACATGATGGATGTGGAGTGCTCACTGCCACAAGATGGGCCACTACAAATCTGATTGCCCGAAGCTGAGTGCCAAAGAACGTGATGAACTAAGAGCAAAGAGGGATGCTCCCAGGCGAGCGCTCGTAGTGAGTGAAATGCCGGTCGCTTCAACTGAAGATCCTTCAAGCGACTCCTATGCATTTACAGATCCTAACTCAAGTGAGGGAGAGGATTTGGGACTCATGGCGCTCACCGACGAAGAAATTGGGGAGGTATTCTTCTATCCTTCAATCAATTTAATTACACTGGCACACACAAATCATGAGGAAGTTCACTCCTCAACATGGAGTGAGTTGCTTGACAAACACAAGAACTTGTCAAGCGACCACGAAATGTTAAAACAAGCTATGTCTCAAAGCGAGAAGGAGAACCGAAAGCTAGCCACTGAGCTTGACCAAGTCAAACTTAACTTAAGGGCTATGACTAGTAAGTTCGAGGATCTCTTCGCTAGACATCAAAGCTTGGAAGGAAGGTATGAAACCCAATCCACTCTAGTTGCCAACTTGAACAAAGCCTCATACGCTAGGCAGGCACTAGAGAGCTCACTTCTACCTTTTGGTAGAAAGGGAGGACTCGGATATGAGGGTGGACCTTCCAAGTCTACTGTCTTTGTTGGTGCTTCTTACATGACACCATCAGTCACTTTGGATGTGCCCACTGCCTCCAAGGCGACCACCAACAAGGATAAAGGCCAAATGGCTGAGAACCCTAAGAAGAAGCCAATGAAGTTGTCTATATCTTCAAGGGCAGAAACTATGGGCAAGCAAAGACCAACTGTCCCTAGCACTCACAATGCTAAATCTTACTAATCCAAAGGTAAAGGGAAACCAGTTGTAGCTTCTAAGTCTCAGACCAAGACACCAGAGACAAAGGATCTCCCTTTTATGAAAAGGAGTAATGTCTATGTGTCACGTTATTCGGACTGTAGATGGTCCAACCGGACTAACGCTGAGGGGGAAGTACTTGAAGCACCAAGGAGGCCGCCTCAAACTTCCAGGGTTACTCAAGCGAGTCGGGGTCAAAACCCTAGGTTGACCGCTTCGAGAAAACCAAGCGAGCCGCTTCGAAAGACTGTAAACCCTAAGTCAGTCTCTAAGCCTGTAGCTAATCCGAAGCGAGCCGCTTCAGGATACAAGCAAGTGGGTAAGAGCATAGGTAAGCCTCAAGCGAGCCGCTACCCCTCTTGCACACACTGCTGCACGTGTGAAGCTACTTCAAGGCAGAACTCACAGTTTTCAAAGGTCGAGAAACCCAAGACACAAGCAACCTTTCAAAAGAAAGTGAAGCAAGTGTGGGTACCTAAGGGAACTAACCTGCAAGGACCCAAACTGATTTGGGTACCAAAATATGTCAAATTGCAGGTGAGTGCCGTGGATCCCATGCCAAGAGAGGGTCAACAAATCTGGTACTTGGACAGTGGATGTTCAAGACACATGACCGGCATGAGAGCTCTACTTCATGACTACATAGAGAAGAAGGGTCCACACGTTACTTTTGGTGATAACTCTCGAGGAAGCACCAAAGGATATGGCGCACTGAAAGTTGGAAAGCTTACAATAGAAGAAGTCTCCTATGTGGAAGGACTTAAGCACAACTTGCTATCCATTTCACAATTCTGTGATAAAGGATACAAGGTGGAATTTATTTCCAACAAGTGCATTGTGAAGAGCAAGCTCACGTCCCAGATTGTGCGACTGGAATTAGACCAAGGAATGTCTACATTGCACAATGGGACAGCTGCAAAGAGGAGACGTTCTTAGTTGCAAGAAGTGCTACAGAATTAGGATGGCTATGGCACCGACGCTTGAACCATCTCAATTTCAAGGCAATCAATCGCATAGTTCGAAAAGGCTTGGTGCAAGGCATACCAAATGAAGTCTTTGTCAAAGACCACCCATGCTCACCGTGCCAACGAGGGAAGCAGACGAAGAAGCACTTCGCCAGTCTTGAAGAAGCTTCATCCAAGCGAGTGCTCGAGCTGCTTCATATGGATCTGTTTGGTCCAGTCACTCCTGTTAGTGTAAATGGAAGAAAGTACACTCTAGTTGTAGTCGACGATTTCTCTCGCTACACTTGGGTCGTATTTATCTTCAGCGAGAAGGAGACACTGACCAAGCTACCACAACTACTCAAGCGATTGACTGTGGAGAAGAATCAAGCGATTGTCACCATCCGCTCTGACAAAGGCACAAAGTTCCTGAAATCTACCATTGAAGCTTACTACACGGAGCATGGTATTGCACATCAAACATCCTCAGCACGCACACCTCAGTAGAACAGAGTTGTTGAAAGAAGAAATCGGATCATCAAAGAAGCCGTTCGAACCATGATTGCTGACTCGAAGCTTCCGATGAAGTATTGGGCTGAAGCTGCCAATACAGCATGCTACGCGCAGAATCGGACGCTTCTCTACAAGCGGCACGACAAGACACCATATGAAATATGGACAGGGAGAATTCCTAACATATCTTATTTCCATATTTTCTTTGGTTGTAGGGTCTTCATCCATGATAATGGGAAGTCACAACTGAAAGCCTTTGAAAGCAAACCTGATGAAGGAATATTCTTAGGATATTCTACATCAAGCAAAGCTTACAGGGTATTCAATTGTAAAACCCTAATTGTGGAAGAATCACCCCATGTCGTATTTGATGAATCTTCTTTGAGTCTTCCACAGGAACAGGTTCAATCTAAGGAAGGAAAGACAAGTGAGGAACCCATCAACTCATTAACTTGGGACATGCTTGAAGATGATGAAGAAATCAAGGACTCAAGCGAGCAGAATGTCCAAGAAAAGGTTGAAGCTGCCCCCAAGATTCCTGAAGCGAGTGCAGGCCAAGCACCCAATCCAGTCGCTTCAGATGATGAAGCGAGCGACCAGGACGAAGATGAAGACGAAGCTCGCGGATCCAAGCGTGTGTGGCTCAAGGATCACTCACCAAGTCAAATCATTGGAGATCCATCCAAGGGTGAAGTGACCAGAAGTCAAGTGTTTGGAGAAAGTGCCATGTTCAGTTTCTTTCTCTCAAACATAATTATAAATAATAAACATAATTATAAGATCCAAATATAATTATAAGATCCAAATATAAAAATTCAATTTATTTATAATAAAATATTTTTTATTTATAATGTAATATTAATATATTTGATAGATCCGGGTTTAAGATCCACAACAATTTAAGTGATTATCCATCATATTTGCCAAGAGCATTCATAAATAAATGATTACAACGGTAGCAAGTAAGAGATTCATGTGATTTATTGGCCTCAGCAACTCATTTTATGCAGAGCATCTTTCATATGGATATAAAAGAGAGAATCGAGTTAAATATTGAACAAAGGGTGTTTATAACCACAAATCAGTTAGATCCATAGAGCTCAGAGCTCATTCAAGTAGAAAAACGGAGAAGGACGAAGAGAAGAGAGGGTGAAGTAAAGAGCGCAAGACGCCTTCGTGCTTCGTCCTCTCTTAGTGACGAGGATTATACCTTAGGCTCGAAATGATGGGAGAGGTTATTTCCAGTGATGAGAATGGAAATGAAGGTGATGATGAGCGAGGTTTCCCAGGAGAAGACCTCGAGCGCTCCGATTGCTCTGGCTTGAAGGAGCTCGCAGTAGAACATGAGAATGAATGGAATAGTACGCAGAGTGCGTGTGTGTAGAGTTGAGTTAAGTGGAGTTGTGTGAAGTGGTGTGATCACTCTCTATTTATAGGTGTAGAAAGGATGAAAAGGTGAATGTTCGTGCACGGGAAGGACAAGAAAGGAATTTCGGAGGAGACAAGTTTCTCGTCGTCATCAATTTTGTGGTCCTCACTCTAAGGTAGGTAGAGTCACGCCGACCATGTGTTAAGCAGATCCCTAGCTCTCAGCAGGTGCCCGCTGGCCCAAGACAACTTCTGTATGAACCAGGACATGCGCAGGAGCCTTGACACAGGCCAGGATCTGTGCAGGACCTTATAGCTTCTGCACTGGGTATAACATCTTTATCGAATAGGTCATTCGAGGCTTTGGGAGGGCTGGTCTAATCATCACTAGCAGATGCCTCGTGGCAAGACTGATATTCATCCCTATCAATATTATTATTTAAAGTCACATAATTTCAATATAATTAAAGAAAGTCGTAAATAATTACCTTTATTCATTCACATATTATTAATAGTATTAAATTACTACAAATTTCATAATACCAATAAAACACATACTACCTCCATCTCACAAAAGTAGTTTATCTTTCTTTTTTATTCATCTCATATATTAGTCCATTTTCTATAAATGGTAAATAATACTTGGCTACAATTAAATCTCTCTCCTCAAAATTAATTACAACCACACATTCTACTTTTCCTTAATTCTTGTGTCATTTAGAAGTAGGACTACTTTTGTGAGATGAAGGTAGTAATATATAAAGCATTCGGTGAAATACTTACTAATCATTGCATAATACTACAAATAAATGCTAATCATATTTGCATAATTATTTGCATGTAGATTCTATTATTTTTTCTATTATATGGAATTGTAATTGTTATTGTTATTTTGTTATTATTATTATTATATTATATTAAAATCTTTTTTTTATTGAAATAATATATTAAAATCTATTCATGTATGAATAGAATAATATTAAATATAACTATTAAAGATATAATAATAATATTATTATTAATGATAATTATAGAATAATTGGATAAAATTTTTATTATAAAAATTGAATTTTAAGATAAATATAATTAAAAAAATCCGAAACAACAATTAAAAATTATAATAGATATTTGAGTTATAGCTCCATAGCCCTACAAATCCTAAATCTATAGGAAACTAAAATAGCTTAATGCTACATAAATCGACGAAAAGAAATATATTTGTATGAATATTTTATAAGAATTTTTTATAATTCATATGTATAATGGATATTTAAGGATTTATTTAATAATATTTTTTATAATCGAAGAGATATGTTTGTATGAATTATTTTATAAGATTTTTGCATAAATAAATTGATTTTTTAGATAAATAGGAACGGAGAGCATAAGAAGCACCACGTAGGCACGTGAATTAATGCGGGGCTCCGAATCCGCTTTGCTATTATATATAAAAGGATTTGTCTAATGTTTAATTAATGGCATGTTTGATTTGTAGGGAATGTTGTCTAGGAAAATGATTCCGAATTCGCACATTCCTGTGTTTGGTACAATTTTAACAAATTTCGGAAAGTAATCAGATTTGTGCATAAGGAAAGTTATATACTCCATCCGTCCACCAGTTACTGACACTATTACTATATCGGGACGTCCAACATTTACTGACAATTTCCGTTTTAGGATGTAGACCCCACAATCACTTTAACACTTTAACACTTTATTCATCTATTTTTTATTACTTTAACATTTTAATACTATTAAAAAATTCAAATAGACCCACAATTATTCCACTTTAACACATTAATTTATTACTATACCATCAAAATGCAAAAAAAAAAAAATGTGCCCAAGGTAGGGTATCACTAAATCATGGACGGAGGGAGCACTATTTTCTGGATTCTTATTCCCCACCAAATCTTAGGTATTCTGATTCCTTAATTTTGGGAATCTTTAATAATACTCCCTCCGTCTCGCGATTTCTGAGCCTCTTTCCTTATTGGGACGTCTCGCGATTTCTGAGCCCTTTCCTTTTTGGGTAATAATTAACATACTAATGGTGCAATTAGTATTCCCTTATTACCATTATTTTCTTTAATTAGGTGAAACTATTGCTAAAGAAACATCTTTCCTCTGTTATATCTCACCCACCGCCAGCACAACCATTAGGCTGCCGGCCGCCGGCGAAAGCCACCGCTGTTGTGGAATCCCTCCCACCGAAAGCCACCGCCGTCGTAGAATTTTCTAGAATTAAAGGGCAGAGGAAATTGACTAAGGAAAACGCACATCAATCACACCCTAATTCTCCCTCGCCATAACCATCAAAAAATCACCAGAATCAACAGCAAGTGTTCTTCGTTTCATATCCAAAAAATTGCAGACTAACACACGAAATTGGGGAAAACAGCAAGTGTTCTTCTTCGTTCTTCCTCTCCAGTAAATTCAACAGAATAAATCATTCCATTAATAAGAGAGAATTAAAAAGTTACAGAATCAAAACAGGGGCACATCTTCTCCTTCCATTCGCTTGAATCAATGACGAATCAACGAATCTTTTGCTTCCATTCTCTTCAACATTTTCCACATCTTCTCCTCCCATTCGCTTTGTTTGATCTCCTCTGCCGTTGCCACCGCCAATTGCTTAGGGTTAGGGCCGCTGAGAGTAGGAGTCGCAGCGACGTCGCCGTCGTATGTGTTTGCGACGATGTATTCGCCCCACAGATCCGCCTCAGACTCAACCGCGGAAACATCAGCGACGTCGCCGGATTCTTGATAGGTCTCCGGCACAAAAGTGTCGCCCCATTGATCCACATCTTTCCTCTGTGAATCGGTTGTTAAATCAGATGACCTAGGAGGCGACGGGGATGGGGAAACGTCTCCGGCTCCGGCATGGCCGGGCGGCGTCAGAAGCGGCTCAGATCCAAGACGATATTGGTAGATTAGAGAGGGAGAGAGAGAGGGGGAGGGAGACGGGGATACGGCTTTCTCCGTTGTGGCCGCAGGAACCATCGGAAAAAACCGAGGCAGCGGACGACGCATGATGACGGAGACGATGGCTTCGTTTTTCCAGATTCAGGTAGAAGTGAGGAAGAGAGAGGGGGGAGAACCGTAAAATTAGAGAGAGAAATAAAGTGTGGTAGAAGTGAGGAAGAGAGAGGGGTAGGTGGGCAATTAATTATGGGCCTGATTTTTCCCTAACGGCCCAATTAAAACACTAAACACTTTTGCCCTAATTCCCGTGCCGAAAAGAAAAGGCTCAATAATCGCGAGACGGACGGAGTAATAATAATTATTATAATAATAAATGTAAATTAATAAAATATTATTAAATCACTATATTATTATTATTATTATTATTATTATTATTATTATTATTATTATTATTATTATTATTATTATTATTATTATTATTATTGCACTATAAATAATTTGTTTGTTCGTAGCATAAAATATATTTTAAGTACTCCCTCCGTCCCACTTCACTAGTCCAATATACTATTTTAGTCCGTCTTATATTAGTAGTTCACTTTCCTAAAATGTCAAAAATTAACTCTTACTTTTTGATGTGGACCCCTTACTTTTTTTACTTTAACAATAACACTGCGCATAAAATCCCGTGTCGAAAAGGAAGTGGACTAGTGAAGTGGGACATAGGGAGTAATATTTTTGTTTAGATCAGAAGTTTAAAATTAGAATCCAATTGTCCTTGTTGTTTTAGCATTAAGAATCTAAGTATTCATTTTCCTACCTAATTAACATTACTTTCCTATATCAGTCAAACGAGCCCTAATAGTATAATTTTATGCCCTTTTGTTCCAATATTAATTTAATTTAATTTTCCACTATGCAATTTTGCACAAGTGTAATTAGTTAGAATGTTTTCCATGAAAATAAGTATAAAACATAAATTTAGTACAAAAACTTGGGTGAGACCGTCTCACCCACATGGCCCCACCAGACCCAACTCGACCCACATGACCCGATTCGATCTGAATTATCCAACACGACTGAGGTCAATCCTACCGATTGAACAGATCCCGGCCCGACCCGGTTCGAGTTGATCCGACCCAGGGTAAAGTGTCAATCTTTATTAATAAAAGTGCTAATCTTTATAAATAAAAGTGTTAATCTTATAAATAAAAATTTATATGTATTTTTATGTATTATGATTTGAAATAAATTTTACAATTATTTTATAGGGTTCACACATCCAGTTAGGGTTTATAATTATTTTATAGCATTTAATTTCAATTTTATAAGGTACATATGGTCGATAAATCGCAACTTAGGGTATATAGCTCTTCAACGAAAGTGTCAATTGTCACTTATTCTGAATAAAAGTATCAATCTATATGTTATCTGAAATTTTATTTTCTATCAACTTGTTATTATAATGACCATCGTATTATGATTTGGAATAAATTTTACAATTACTTTCTAGGGTTCACATATCAATTTGGGGTTTTGTAATTAATTTTTAGTATTTAATTTCAATTTTATAAGGTAAAATATGGTTGATAAATTGAAACTTAGGATATATAATTCTCCAGCGAAAGTGTCAATCTTCATGAATAAAAGTGTCAATCTATGTGAAACATCGAAATTTTTTATTTTCATTTATATATATATATAGGGAAGAGATCAAATAGAAAAGCCACAATCGCTAAAAAATAAGAAGAGATCTCCACCATTCATTTTGTGTAATCTATGGTTAATAATAATCCAACTTTCATCTGCCTAATTTATGCAAGTTATAAGTTGGGAGGGTCATCATTGTCAATTTCTATTTTTCATAACCGATAATCCCCTTAAATCATGGGATTTAATACCTAATAATTAATTAGTTGGGTGGCATATTAATTTATAATTTTTTTTGAAGAGACGTCAACATTTTATTATTAAGCTACAAATGTAATTTCTTTACAAACTATAATATTAATGCATTATTAAATACTTTTATGCACTATGGAGTACAAAAAATCATAATGCATAAAATATTAAAATATAATGCATATATTGTATAAATAATCTGAGAGTATTGAAAGTTATGAATTGGAGGAGATGATTAGATAAAGTGCATTATTATACTTCCTGGAGTGCATTAAAAATTATTCATAATGCATAACAATTTTTTGTTTTAAAATGCATTACGCCAGATAATCAATTATAATACGGAGTAGATAATAATTTCAAATTTGTGCATTACAATACTACAAATAAATGCATGAAATGGTCTGACAATTAATTTGTGCATTATAAATATTTAAATTTGCATTATATGTCTCATAGTCTCAAATGCATTAGGCAAATATTGCTTATAGACAAATAATGCATTGTGAATCAAATTTTTCATATTTCATTTTTTAATGCATTATAATATCAATATGATGCATTACTCAATATATTGTTCATTTAATTTGGTCAAGAGATGACGATGTATATAAATGGTGTAGCTATGCACTATAAAGTAAAATATGCATTGTAATAATAATATTTTGCGAAAAAAAAAAACAATTTTAAATATCATATGTTTTCTTTGCCAAATATAATTATATATTTTTTTGAATGTTATAATTTGAAAAAGTCAAAACATCAACAAATTGGTTACAATAATTCCGCCCAACTCCCTAAATGTTGCCGTCATTCCATAAATAATGCTAGTAATATATTTACTTGATTACCCTTATTTGCTTTTATTTAACCGATTTAAGGGGAAAAAAATACAGTTACAAAATCAAATTTGCATCGTTTATCTCTCAATCTAAGGTCTGAAATGCTTCTCATTTTATACTTAAATAAGTCTTTTTACCAGAACTCACCCCTATATATATATATATATATATATATATATATATATTAGTCATACATATTAGCTATTTTCACAAGATAAAATTAATATTCATTATTAACATATTTTTGATAAAAGTGTCAATTATATTTAGTGCCACTAATAATGAATAAATGTGTCAATCAAAATCCGACCTCACGGTGAGGTCAGACTGACAGGAGTGTGCCCCTAAATTTAGTTACACACACATATAAATGGTGAGTTCTTATGAGAGATACGATTAATTTTGAGAACTAAGAATTAATCTCCACCATCTATCGATAAATAATTGACGGTCCAAATATATTAGATCTAACCTACTAAGCATATGTTTTCTATTGAGTGAGAAAATAAAATACTCAATAGGCTATAGCAAAATCAATACTTACCCACTAAGATAAAAAGCTAAAAAACTACCAATTTTTCAAATTTCTCCCCATTTCTTCCCAAAATACTACTTTTGACTTTACCCGACAACACATGTTAACATCACTCTTCTCTCCTCCCTCCTCCCTTCTCTCTCTTCCACGTGTTCTCCCCCATTCCCTCCTTCATTTTCCATTTTTTAAAATCATTTATTATTTTTTTATTTTCGTAATTTAGTTTTTTTTTTTCCAACTACTACAGCTGTGATATTCGTATGAACTTTAAGGATGTACGAAATATAACAAATTCGTACTAATTATATATAATAATTACGAAACATATACGTAAGTATACAATTATACAGCCATTGGTACGAATATGATTCACTTTGTATCAAACCTTGCTAAGGAACTAAACCCTGAAGCTAAAAATTAAACAATTGCCGAAAAAAATCTAAACCTTGTCGGTGAATATTAAAAGTCATTGGAGAAATCTAAACTCTATTTGGAAAGTCTAAACCCTATTTGGGTAATCTAAACCCTATTTAGGGAATTTAAAACCTATCTTGCATCTTCACCAGATACGAAATGAAAACTGTGTACTAGTTCTAAACGAACAAACTAAAAATCTGGCAATGATTTTCAATAAACTTAGTTTCAATGCACAAACAAACTGAAAATTTAATAAAAATATGGTAAAACTAATGTCAAATCGGTACGTGATAGGATACGGCCCAACTACTAGGCCCAACAACAAAGCTCGGCCCACGCAGTTCAGCCCACGAGAAGCGATTCATTCAAACATAGAAGACTCGGATGCTTTTCAAGAATAGGCCCAACTCCTAGGCCCAAACAAGAAGAATCCAGGCCCACTAATGGAGTAAATGAAGAACATGGGATCATGGGTGTGGTAACCGACGCCCCATGATCGAAGGCCATTACTTTGGTAGTTATTAGGCCATAATTATAATAGTTATAAATAGAGGATGAACTCTTTGTAAAAGGGGAGACTCTTTGTACTCGCCTACGCAAAAATCTAATGAAAACACCGACGCCTCTGATAGGGATAAATATCAGCCTCACTCGCAATGTATTTTCCTACCTTTATCTAGATTACCCCTCCTATAATGATTAAAAGAAATTGATTCAACAAAGAGCAGATCCTAGATGCCGCGGGATCTGACAACTACTATAGTTTGGGTTAAAACCCATGTGTAGAAGCCAGTACTTACAGAAGCAGCCTTGGCCTTAATGCACTCCTGCTAATACCCAGGGGATCTGCAGAAGCGTGTAATTGGCGTGACTCTAGTCTTTCTAGAGTCAGGACCACAGTATTAATAACAAAGAGAATCTGTTCTTATAGAAATTCCTTTTCAGTCCTTCCTTCCCACGAATGATCCCCTTTTCACCCTCTTCGCATCCTATAAATACTAAGTGAACACACTTCAACACATCATCATTCTCTACGAACAACACACACCTTTGTGTACTGTTTCATTCAACACTCTCTCTCTTTCGAGCTCCTCCGAGGTCAGGCAAGTCAAGGCGGGCCAAACCTTCTTCCGGGAAGCCGGAGTTCACTTTCACATCCCTCTATTCTTCTCGACGCCGGGAAGAATCTCTTTCTTACACACACTACCTTGAACTTAAGGTAAAACCCTCATCACTTAAAGGGAATGAGGCTCAACGGAGCCCCGCGCTCCTCGTTTCTCCCTTTCTCCTACCTTGTTTCTTCGTTATCTGCTTGTATGAGTGCAAAATTCCATGAATCTTGCCAGTTTATGGCTAAATACGCCCTTTATCCGTTGCTTATAGCTCAACTATTGTTCGCCATTGCTACGCACATCATGCCCTGTACAAAATGCTTGGTTATAGCTTTCCATACGCATGAATCTCTCGATCTTTACCGCTTTAACGCTTTATCCATAAATGCTCTTTGCAAAATATGATGAACAATACCCTAAATTGTTCTGGATCTCTAACCCGGATCTATCAACTGGCGCCGTCCGTGGGAAATTCTTGAGTTGAGATGTTTATTTCCCCTGTTTTTGTGCAAAATTCTAGCTCGTTGTTGTAATGCTGCTTGCGATTTCTCTTTATTACGTCCTTATGTGGAGAATATGAGGAAATCTGATGTTACATTGATTGGGAATGCCCTGTTTGTGATCTAGCTAGCGGAAACTCAAATGGATATGTTGTTGTTTAACATTTGCTAAGCTCTCCTCGGTTACGAGCTGTTGAGTGATATGATCTTAGGATTATGCTCCCTTTGAAATGGAAATTGTAATAAACACTTCGATTGAAAGGAAACTTGTGTTTGAGAGGATGATTCTCTCTCCTTGAATGTGAATTAAGAATTGATATCAGTAAGTACTGTCAAAACCCATGGGTTCAAAGGGCTAATCCCCTGTTTATCTTCGAAGCTTTAATTGATTCTGATGATATGTGCATAAACTTGTCCTGTCATTTACTTTGTCGCGATGATCACCTAGAATGGTGGCTATCTAATAGAAGGAATGTGTATTGAACGCGAGATTTATATTATTCCTGGAAAATTTTAGTATGTATACTATGAGTTTGTTTTAGCTACATTGCTTGTAACAAATCAACCCAGTAACTAGAAACGATCTCAAGGCCATATCTCCTTCATGACATGAATTGTGATGGCTAATCTGTTGTTGTTTTACCTTGAACTTAAGGTTGTGAAGGATCCGGAGGAAAGCCGGGTCACAAACTGCAGCAATCTCAAAACACATTCGCTCCACCTGGTGTTCTTGGTGAGCACACAATTCTGTCTATTATCTGCTCAATATGAAATCCATCTATGAGTTGCAAAGGATTGGTGATTATAGAATAAGCATCACTACTAAAGCTAATCGAATGCCCCTGAATCGCCATGACTTCAAAACCCATGGAATAATAAAAACATTAAAAATGGAGAGCTGAAAGATGCCGAGGTTACCCCATCCACTTCGATGAAGGGAGCCCGCATCTGAAAGCAGAACCTCCTCCCAGAAGCCCTGTCTAACAGGCAACTCCCTCGTAAGCCCCGAATAACGGTCATAACCTTCTCTCAGAAGCCCTGTCTAACAGGCAACTCCCTCGTAAGCCCCGAATAACGGGCAGAACCTTCTCTCAAAAGCCCTGTCTAACAGGCAACTCTCTCGTAAGCCCCGTATAACGGGCAGAACCTTATCAAAAAGCCCTACACAGTAGGCAACACCATCGTAAGCCCCATGCAATGGGCAGAACCCTCCATAAGCCCTATTTAATATAGCACGTCTTAGGGTGTATTTTCTACACGTTGTCGTGAATATTAGGGGCAAAAGTTTCGATTAACAAAAAAAAAGAAGAAGAAGAAGATATATTCGAAGCCCTAGTGTGTCACTGTGTTTTCTGGTTCGGTTCTTGCGTGTTTCTTCATTGGGATATCAGTTGTGTATTCGTTTCTGTGAGTTTTCATCTTTTTCTCGTGTTTTTCGTCGGCCAGCACTAAAACGGCCATAACTTTTGCATACGAACTCCGATTTTGCTCCATAATGCCTTTTCGGAAAGCTCTCAAAAAGATCTATACGGTGGTTCTGACGTTTTCAGAATTGGTTCGTTACTTTTGCAAAAAAGGCCGATTAAAGGGTCAAATCGTCTGCCGAAGTTTTCGATAAATTTTGCGTGTCTTCCGATTTAGGGTTTCTTAGTTCAGTCATCTTGTCTTCCTACTTTCAGTACTCTTTGTTCGTTAATAGAGAGATTTGAGTGGAAAAAGGCAGGAGAGGTGAGATCATTAGAGGGTAAAAGCCATTACTATTGAGCGATACACGAGTGCTGAGTGTGAACTGTATTGAGGGATACACGAGTGATTGTGAGGTGGTGAGGATCCTGTTTTATTTTCACTAACCTTTTGCAGGAATGGTAGGAGAAAACCTTATCGGTAATGTTGATATCGATCCCAAGATGAAATTCATGATCGAGACATGGAAGTCGGAATTGGGAAAGATGATGCAATCTAAGTTAGAAGGAGTATATGATAGGATTGGGAAAATTGAAGCATCCAAACACTCCCATACTACTCAAGGCATTGGTGGAAGAGGAGGACGAGTAGTTAGAGGAGGTCGTCCTCATAAGGGAGATTATGAAGGCTACTTTGAGGATGAAGAGATGAAGATTCCCTCATTTCAAGGGAAATGTGATTCTGAGTTGTATCTTGAATGGGAGACAAAGGTAGAGCTTGTGTTTGACTGTCATAATTATTCTGAGTTCATGAAGGTAAAGTTGGCAGCCAATCAGTTTTCGCACTATGCTCAAGTTTGGTGGGATCACTTTGTGAAGAGTAGGAGAAGGTATGGAGAGCAGCCTATCCAGACATGGAAAGAGATGAGGGCGGTGATGAGGAAGCGTTATGCGCCTTCGCATTACTATCCTACAAATCAGGAAGAATGGAGGCGACTTCAAGCCAATCTTTCATATTCGAAGAGAAGCTTTTCGGAGAAAGATGAGCAGCAGAAGAAGAGGTACATACGTCCATTTGTGAAGCCAAGGTCAGATTCTTCTAGTTTCTCTATTCCAACTTGTGATGATGGTGGAGTTGTGACCAAAGATGAGAGAGGAGATCCAAAAGTGACGATCTTGGAAGGACAGAATGAAGAGT
This sequence comes from Thymus mandschuricus, assembly GCA_029379335.1. NCBI lineage: Eukaryota > Viridiplantae > Streptophyta > Magnoliopsida > Lamiales > Lamiaceae > Thymus > Thymus mandschuricus. The sequence continues at coordinate 14,912,408 of CM057079.1, forward strand.
ATGATGGAGATCAACAAGAGAACATCATTCATGTTGAGGATGAAGTGTCACTTGTTTCTTTTACTCCAACAGAAGTGGATGAAGATGATCAAGTGCACCTGTCAAAGGAGGAGGAGATGGTGAAGTCCAAGGAGGAAAAAGTAGAGACAAACGAGTATGGATTGATGCATGAGTCTCTACTTGATCAGGGTAGTGTTTTGGAGTGGATAGTGAATGAGGAGAAGTCCATGGAGGCAAAGTGGAAGAAGGCGAATGTTTCGTCCACTAATGATCTTGATTGTCTATTTTCTTCTACTTATTCATTTGTGCAGGCATTCGATGATGTTTCTTCCAAAGATACATTTCATGACGTATTATCAATTAAAGGAAGTGAACATCAAATCGAGTTCGAAGGACTGAATGAGTTGGAGATATGTGAAGAGATCAAGAAGCAAAATTTCTTTCCTTTTGACGTAGGAGACGGCCAGGATTTGAGGACAAATCCTCAAGAGGAGGGGAATGATGGAGCCCGTAAGTCATGGTTCGAAGCCCGGAGGCCCAGAATTATAGATGATATGGGATGAAGATTGAAGACTTTATTTTAGTTTCAATTTTCGTATGTTTTGGTTCAAGCCACGTTTTTGGACCTTAAAAGACTTGTTTTTGGGTTTTTATCATGTTGGTTAATGGGTTGGGCCATGCCATTGACTTTGGGTCAGTTATTTCCTAGTAAGATTAGGTTTAGATGATTTTATTTGCCTCTCTATATAAGGGGGTCTTTGTGGACGAAAATTAGAGCAGATTATTCATTAATATATTTTCTTGAGTTTTTACTCTCTCTCTTTTATGAGAATTTTCGAATTCCTCTTGTTTATCAAGTTGAGTTCTTTATCCGGCGAATCGACGAGTCAATCATCCCTCGTTGTGTGTCAATCATCGTCCCCGAGTTGCTTAGACAACACTTTCGTGTTCGATCTATGAGGTTTTGGGATTTCCATCGGTATCTTGAGTCTTCCGCGTGCGTGAGTCGTTCGGACCTACCAAGGTTCGTGTCAATAGCGGTAACGTTGGTAGAGGCAGAGCTCAAGTCATTAAGGATAATGGCTTATGATGAAAATCAAAATCCCTCCCGGATGAGGGAGAACCTAGACATGGTCGAAGAGCTTAGGATCAAAGCTCTTCAGAAGGCAGAAAGATACAAACAGCAGGCGCGGGACGCATACAACAAAAAAGTGCCGATCCGAAGGTTCTGCAAAGGAGATCTAGTCTTAAAAAGGGCAGATGCTCTCAAGCCCATGGGGAAGCTAGATGCAAATTGGGAAGGACCTTACCTGGTAAGGGAGGTATTAAAAGGGGGAGCCTATGAACTTCAAGATGAAGAGGGAAGGGTGCTACCCCGGCCTTGGAATGTTAATAATCTAAAGAAATACTATGCTTAGTATGAAATCGTTCACTAGATAAGTTATGATTCATTCGATCTCTCATAACCCACTTGGGGGGGGGGGGGGGGGAGTAGGAGGATACCCTCCATATCCCATTATCTTAAAATGCTTTCCATGTTTTACTATCATAAAATGTCAGATCCTATGCGTTAAGCAACTATTAAAGATAAACTCAAGCCCCTGGGTAAAAGAAATCTGGAGAAAGTTCAAAGATTGGAAGTATGGGGATAACACCTCAGCAGAGCTTAAGAGAAACTATTCTTAATTATGGAACAGCATCTGAAGAAGCTCATATCCTACTATTCCAAAATATTACATGCATGGAAAGGAAAACATCCAATAAGTAACAGGGCATACAGTCTATCCTGGTTACGACAGAAAAGGCACAAAGTGAGCCTCCAAGTCTTGAAATGTACATCCCAGCAAAAAACATCAAAAAGAGAAAGTCATTACACAAGCACCAAAATACAACGTAATTAAGCTAAAATAGAAGAGCATGAGCTAGATGACGGGGTTGCAGAACCTCGGGGGAAGGAATGTGGGAATCGCTGTAATAGTTGTCCTCTCCTGTAGTCGAACCTTTAAAAAAAAAAAAAAAAAAAAAAAACAAGCACATACATGTCAATCAGTTCAAATTCGCACCATGGAAGATAGAATAAGACCAATATAGTCGAAGGATTATATGGCTTACCCTCATCTGTCCTCTGTCTTTTGTTCCACCCCCCCCCCCCCCCCCCCCCCCCCCCTCCCCCCCGAGGGATCTGACCAGCTGAGGGCTCAACTACCTCCCTAGCCTCATCTCCCATCTCCGTCTTCTTAACCTCCTCAATCCGAAGCAGCTCGGCCATTAGAGTAGGGAGGTGGGTATAAACTCCCAAATTGGCAGCTCCAGCTTCCAGTGATAAATACCCCCCAGGCAAGGACAACAGGATAAGCTCGCACTTCTCTTTCTCTGATAAGCGACCGTCATATATTTCGTATTGTGTGAAGAGATTCTTAAATCGCCTGAGATACGCCTTCATGTCTGGAAAGTCGTATAGATCCACGAAGTCCATTTCTTGCCGAGTTAAAAAACCGAGCAGATGGCTCCGAAGCAAATCAGGGGTATCCTCAG